>CM035117.1:24825741-25425741 GCA_020205555.1 Panax stipuleanatus
GAAGAAACTTGACTGAATATACTCTCAAAGTATTGAAATACTCACAAAAATACGCTCGATATTATAGAGAGAGAAAACTTCGAATTCTGGTGTGATTTTCAATTCTAACCTAAGCACCCTATTTATAGGAAAAGCTTAGGATGCCAAAGGAGACTAAATGAATAAATAATATTATTTTTTCTTAGCCGCCGGCTGCTCCAAAAATTCTGATTTTTCAACAAACCAACAAAAGTGGGGCCCACCCTTTATAATATATATATTTTCCGAAACTTCAATAATTCATAACAATAGCCCATTCGTCAGAAAAATACAAATTCTATGTCCTTCCATAGGAAATTTAATTCTCTACAACTTTGCAGAAGGAAGTTTTTCCAAATTCCAAACATAAACTATCCGAAATCCATAAACGGATGATTTTTCACACCAAAATACTGATAAAAACACATCAGCACAAATTCCTTCTTTTATATCCACAAAATAAATATTTTCTTATCATATAAATCAATAATTAATTATTCACAAATAATATTATAGAACTATAATATTGACAACCAGGTCGTTCCCAGGACAGAGGGGGCCTTCCGATAAGGACTTCTCCTTACTGGCGCGCAATTAAATAACCCCTCCTAGACAGAACTTCCTTAGACATTGTCAATAATGCTATCTAATAATATTATTCAAATAATATGAATTATTGAGTTGATAACGTGAAATACTGTGCAACGACAATTATTGAATCAATACTACAAAATATCAACTGTAGCCATTATTGAATCAATCATAAAAAAATAGCAACGTAGCAATTATTGAGTCAATAAAATATCAATGCAGCAATTATTGAGTCAATAATATAAAATATCAACGTAGCAATTATTGAGTCAATAATATAAAATATTGAACAGTAAATACTGTAACAATAATTGAGTAGGTTCCTTCTCACGTAAGACTCAATAATTCAAAATACTGTGCAATACCGTGTGCTACTGCGCACCACCGCGTACTGTATTTTAACCACCGGGTATTTCAACAGTACTAACGGTAACAACTACGCCGTTATCTTGTAAAAAGTTATTTCTGTCGCTTTCTATATCCGACAGTTATTCCGTTGTGGGGTCCACAAATAACTGCGCCGTCGTACGAATATTCCCCGACAACAAGAATATTCCACGACCAAACGAATATTCCCCGACAACAAGAATATTTTATAACCACTTGCTCATTTTAAAAATATTTGCACATTTCACCCATAACTTTCATATTTATCAAGTCAACACCTTACTATTTCGAAATAATATATAAAGAAAATTAAATCTTTATTCATAAAAGTTGGGGTCTTACAACCTCCCCTCCTTATGAAATTTCGTCCTCGAAATTGACGTACGTACCTGGTATGTCGAAAAGGTGAGGATACCTCGCTTTCATTTCCGATTCCAACTCCCACGTCATTTCCTCAATTGCATGGTTTCTCCACAAAACTTTAACTTGATGTATAATTTTTGAGCGTAAGACATGCTCCTTCCTATCCAAGATCTTGACAGGTACCTCCTCGTACGTTAAATCTTCAGCTATCTCGTCTGGTTCTAACTCAATAATGCGGTTTGGATCCTTCACATATTTACGTAACACGGATATGTGAAACACGTTATGAACACGAGACATGCTTGGAGGTAAAGCGAGTCTATAAGCCACATTTCCTATTCGGTCAAGAATCTCAAATGGACCAATGAATCGTGGATTGAGCTTTCCTCTCTTCCCGAACCTTGTAACTCCTTTCCATGGAGCAACACGTAATAACACATGGTCTCCAACATTAAATTCCACGTCCTTTCGATGAAGATCTGCATAACTCTTTTGTCGATCCTGTGCCGTCTGTATACGTTGTCGGATTATTTGGATCTTTTCTGTAGTCATACGTACTAACTCTGGTCACAACAATGTTGCTTCACCCACCTCATCCCAACATACTGGAACACGACACTTTCTCCCATACAACGCTTCGAATGGAGCTACGCCTATACTTGCCTGATAACTGTTGTTGTAAGAGAATTCCACCAATGGTAAGTACTTATCCCAACTCCCTTTGAAGTCTAGAACACAAAGTCTCAATAGATCTTCAAGAGTTTGGATAGTCCTTTCCGATTGTCCGTCTGTTTGAGGATGATAAGCCGAACTGAATCGTAAATCCGTACCCATAGCTTTCTGCAAACTGATCCAAAATCGTGAAGTAAATCTGGGATCACGATCCGAAATTATGGATACTGGCATGCCATGCAATCTCACAATCTCATTCACGTACATATGAGCAAGACGTTCAAGGGAATAAGTCTCTCGTATCGGCAAGAAATGAGCAGACTTGGTTAATCTATCAACAATAACCCAAATCGCATCTAAGCCTTGAGAAACTTTGGGAAGACCCGTAACGAAATCCATCGTAATATGTTCCCACTTCCATTTCGGAATCTCCAGTGGTTGTAATGGACCCTTCGGTACTTGATGCTCCGCCTTTACACGTTGACAAGTTAAACATCTAGAGATGAACTCCGCGATCTCTCTCTTCATATTGCTCCACCAAAATGTATGTCGAAGATCACGATACATTTTAGTACTCCCAGGATGGATCGCAAACGGTGTGTTGTGTGCCTCTATCATGATTCTATACTTCAAGTCGAAATCGTTAGGAACACAAAGTCTGGAATTGACTCGAAGTATTCCTTCTTCATCGATTCTTGCTTCTGGAATCGCACCTTCTTGCACCTTCTTCTACATCTTCATCAGCTCCGCATCTGTAGCTTGAGCAACTTTAACTTTATCAATCAAAGCTGGTTCTACGCGTATACTTGACATCATCGCACTCGTTCCCACATATGATCTTCTACTCAACGCGTCAGCTACCACGTTCACTTTTCCAGGATGGTATTGGATGGTATGATCGTAATCTTTCAACAGCTCAAGCCAACGTCGTTGCCGCATGTTGAGTTCCTTTTGAGTGAAGAAATATTTAAGGCTCTTATGATCCGTATAAATCTCCACTTTCTCTCCGTACAAGTAATGTCTCCAGATCTTCAACGCGAAAACGACTGCTGCCAACTCTAGATCATGAGTAGGATAATTCCTCTCATATTCTTTGAGTTGTCGCGAGGCATAGACTATGACTTTCCCATGTTGCATGAGAACACATCCTAACCCTTTGCCTGAAGCATCGCTGTAGATAACAAATCCATCCGAACCAGATGGTATTGTCAGAACAGGTGCCGAAATAAGTCTCCTCTTGAGCTCTTGGAAGCTCTTTTCGCATTCTTCGCTCCAAACGAATTTTGTATCTTTCCGAGTCAACTGAGTTAATGGAGTAGCGATTCGAGAAAATCCCTCTACGAATCTCCGATAATAACCAGCTAAGCCCAGAAAGCTTCGTACTTCAGTCACCGACTTAGGTTGCTCCCAGCTTTGTATTGCTTCAATCTTCGCCGGGTCAACAGATACTCCACGTTTCGATACCACGTGCCCAAGGAATGCTACTTCCTCAAGCCAGGACTCGCATTTCTTTAACTTGGCGTATAGCTTGTTCTCACGAAGCTTTTGAAGTACCAACTTCAAATGGTGTTCATGATCTTCACGGCTTTTAGAATAGATGAGGATGTCATCAATAAAGACAACAACGAATTGATCTAAATACTCCTTAAATACACGGTTCATCATATCCATGAAAGCAGCAGGAGCATTAGTCAATCCAAAAGACATGACTAAGAACTCATAATGCCCGTACCGTGTTCTGAAAGCAGTCTTTGGAATATCCTCAGTTTTAATCTTCAGCTGATGATATCCAGAACGAAGATCGATCTTTGAAAAAAATTGCGCTCCTTGCAACTGGTCGAACAGGTCATCAATACGAGGTAACGGATACCTATTCTTGATGGTGACATGGTTCAACTCCCGATAGTCAATGCAAAGTCGCATACTCTCGTCTTTCTTCTTTACGAATAAAACAGGAGCACCCCAAGGAGACGTACTAGGACGAATAAAACCGATGTCTAACAACTCTTGTAATTGGACCTTTAACTCCTGAAGTTCAATAGGAGCCATTCGATACGGGGTTTTAGAAATGGGCTTTGTACCGGGCTCAAGGTCAATAAAGAATTCAACTTCACGTTCTGGGGGTAGACCGGGAAGTTCTTCGGGAAATACATCAGGAAACTCATTAACAACGGAAATATCATTCAAATCTGATGTATTCTGATTTAGATCAGTGACATGAGCTAAGAAAGCTTGACATCCGGTTTTCAATAAACGAATAGCTTTATGACTTGAAATGATATTGACTGATTTTAGTGGTTTGGTGATTTGGATTCGCACAACAGGTTGATTAGGAATATGAAAACTAACAACCTTACGAAAACAATCAATTTTGGCATGGTAAGTGGTTAACCAGTCAATTCCTAAAATCACGTCAAATGCAAGTATTTTCAAAGATATAAGATCAACAGGTAAGGTAAGGGTACCAATCTGAATCAAGCAAGATTTGTAAACTGTAGATGTAACAAAGGTTTCTCCTAACGGAGTTTCAACAGATAAGTCAAAGTCTAATTTATCAGAAGTCAAGTTCAAACGTTGAGCACAAGCAGGTGAAATAAAGGAATGGGTAGCACCGGTATCTAACAAGGTATAAACTTCGCAAGAGTTTATGATCAGCTTACCCGTAATCACCTCGTGTGGATTCCTCGCGTTTTGGGCTGTAACGACAAACGCTCTTCCAGGAATCACCGACTTTGACTTGTCTGCAACCGCCTTTGGAATCACCACCCCCGCTGAACTTGGTTTCGCAACAGGACAATCTCGAGCTATATGTCCTTCCTTTCCACAGTTGTAACATGCTTTGAATAGTTGTGGACAGTTTGGGCTGATATGTCCCTCTTTCCCGCATTTAAAGCATACGACCGGTGGTCGTTCTCCTCCCCTCGAAACAGTTGATTCTGGTGCTGATGTTGACATCTTCGTGTTCTCATTGTTGCACCTTCTCTTCTTGAAATCTCCCCCCGATTCGCTTCTTCTACTATTATGGCCACGATAACCACCGGAGTGGTTACCGCTTCTGTCATACTTTCCTCCTCGCTGGTTGTCATTGCTCCGATGACTACTGCCACCAGTACGACCTTGGTTGTGGTCCCTCGGTTGAACATAATCATTATCTCGTTCCAATAACTGGGCCCTGTTTACTACATCCGAATATAAAGAAAACTTATGAGAAATGAGGTATTGACGTATTTCGGGTTTCAAACCTCTTAGAAACATCCGCGTCATACGTTCCTCATTCTCCACCAAATGAGGTGCAAACCTGGACAGCTCCGCGAACTTAGCCTCGTACTGGGATACCGTCATGTTGTTTTGCTCGAGTCTGATAAACTCTACTTCCTTCATATGACGAATACTTTCAGGAAAGTACTTGTCATTAAACAGTTTCTAGAACGCTTCCCAAGACATCTGGAGTGCGGCAGGCTGGGTACGCTTCACAGACTCCCACCAGTAATCTGCCTCTCCACGAAACATAAACGTGGCGAATGGAACCTTCTGTTCCTCCGTACATCCCAAGACATCAAATATCTTGGTAATTTGTTTAATCCACGTCTCCGCCTTGATCGGATCTGGCTTTCCTAGAAACTCTGGTGGTCCCAATTCTTTGAACTGCTTGGCAGTGACAGCTCGCGTGTTGTTATTATCTCCACCTGTATGTTGCACACGAGTCTCCCTCGTCTGATTTTGCATGAACTGCAAAAAACTTCTAAACATCTCATCGTTTATCGTCTGACCAGCGTTATTTTCAGGATGAACATTGCCCTCTTGTTGCACGTTCTCCTGGTTAACGATTAAAGGTGTCTCCACGGTCTCATTCACTTCGTTGTTAACGTTCTCAGCTGCCATTCTCAAATACTGCCATAAAACAAGGGTTAATTAAACAAGTCAACATATCACATATTAACCCTATGCTCCGACTGACCAATTAAATACCACATAAGCTTAGGTAGGACACACTAGCGAAGGATTTACTCGTCTCTCCCCTCCTAGTTCTATTCCCCGATCTCCGCCAGAGATCATATCCCTAAGCTCTGATACCAACTGTGACGCCCCCAAAATAGGTCCATTCAACCCAACTCATTCTGAGTCGCCAAATACATGGTACAGAATTCAAATACAAACTTTATATCATACGGTCGTGCAAAATACGACCACACAACTGTGAGTCTCAGTACAAATATGTAGAAAATATTAAGATTCAAACTAAGTCCTCATTACAATTATTATCACACTATTTATCAGAAATAGTGAGGACTACTACTGCTCTAACTCGGACCATCACTCTGTCCCCCGACTAGTCCCCGCAACATTCTCATTTCCTGAAGAGAACAACAAATGAAAAGGGTGAGCTCAACTAGCTCAGTAAAGAATATTATGACTAAGATAATGAAAAATAAATTATCGTTAGTCTTCAACAGTTCAGATAAAATATTATGGACAACAAGTTTTAGATCAATATTCGCAGCGGAAATAACAAATCATTAGAAGAGTTAAGCAGAGAATGAAGTCTACTATCTTCTATGATTTAAAAGTCCATCACCAATATTTTATCCCTGTAACATCAATCAATATTCATCTCATCAAATATTCATCTTTGCACTACAGGCCAAAGATATTCATTTGTATCATCAGTGGTCATGTTCATCTCAACACCTGTCATCTTTGCACTACAGGCCAAAGATATTCATCAGGTAATCATTCATCTTTGCTCTACAGGCCAAAGATATTCATCAAGTAATCATTCATCTTTGCTCTACAGGCCAAAGATATTCAGTTACATCACCTTTTAGGACTGAGAATGATGAAAAATATTTTAAAGAACGAATCCAGTGAGATAAAAGACAAAGATTAGGGATTCGTCATTTTGTTTATCCAAATCAAAAATACCTCGTAATAATCAATTATGGAGCAAAATTTCAAGAATAGAGCTCAAAACTTGGATACAATCAAAGATAGTAACCTT
Source organism: Panax stipuleanatus (assembly GCA_020205555.1). NCBI lineage: Eukaryota > Viridiplantae > Streptophyta > Magnoliopsida > Apiales > Araliaceae > Panax > Panax stipuleanatus. The sequence goes on from CM035117.1 coordinate 24,832,772, forward strand.
AACAAGCAATTTGGACAAATAGAAGAAAATTTAATTTTTCCGTGAATAGTGCCGTATACGTGAATAGTGCCATATACGTGAATAGTAACCCCGACGGAAAAAGTAAGAATTTCAACATAAAATCCATGTCAATATTTTGGTATAATGATATTGAAAAGAATAACATCATTTACGAAAGAAAATAACATCCCTTACCTCAAAAGAACAGTATCTCTGACTGGAATATCGGATATAATACCGACGAAAGCTTGTACTGAATAGTAACTCTCAAAGTATTGAAATACTCACAAAAATACGCTCGATATTATAGAGAGAGAAAACTTCGAATTCTGGTGTGATTTTCAATTCTAACCTAAGCACCCTATTTATAGGAAAAGCTTAGGATGCCAAAGGAGACTAAATGAATAAAATAATATTATTTTTTCTTAGCCGCCGGCTGCTCCAAAAATTCTGATTTTTCAACAAACCAACAAAAGTGGGGCCCACCCTTTATAATATATATATTTTCCGAAACTTCAATAATTCATAACAAATAGCCCATTCGTCAGAAAAATACAAATTCTATGTCCTTCCATAGGAAATTTAATTCTCTACAACTTTGCAGAAGGAAGTTTTTCCAAATTCCAAACATAAACTATCCGAAATCCATAAACGGATGATTTTTCACACCAAAATACTGATAAAAACACATCAGCACAAATTCCTTCTTTTATATCCACAAAATAAATATTTCCTTATCATATAAATCAATAATTAATTATTCACAAATAATATTATAGAACTACAATATTGACAACCAGGTCGTTCCCAGGACAGAGGGGGCCTTCCGATAAGGACTTCTCCTTACTGGCGCGCAATTAAATAACCCCTCCTAGACAGAACTTCCTTAGACATTGTCAATAATGCTATCTAATAATATTATTCAAATAATATGAATTATTGAGTTGATAACGTGAAATACTGTGCAACGACAATTATTGAATCAATACTACAAAATATCAACTGTAGCCATTATTGAATCAATCATAAAAAAATAGCAACGTAGCAATTATTGAGTCAATAAAATATCAATGCAGCAATTATTGAGTCAATAATATAAAATATCAACGTAGCAATTATTGAGTCAATAATATAAAATATTGAACAGTAAATACTGTAACAATAATTGAGTAGGTTCCTTCTCACGTAAGACTCAATAATTCGAAATACTGTGCAATACCGTGTGCTACTGCGCACCACCGCGTACTGTATTTTAACCACCGGGTATTTCAACAGTACTAACGGTAACAACTACGCCGTTATCTTGTAAAAAGTTATTTCTGTCGCTTTCTATATCCGACAGTTATTCCGTTGTGGGGTTCACAAATAACTGCGCCGTCGTACGAATGTTCCCCGACAACAAGAATATTCCACGACCAAACGAATATTCCTCGACAACAAGAATATTTTATAACCACTTGCTCATTTTAAAAATATTTGCACATTTCACCCATAACTTTCATATTTATCAAGTCAACACCTTACTATTTCGAAATAATATATAAAGAAAATTAAATCTTTATTCATAAAAGTTGGGGTCTTACAGAGTACCACCGATTTTTAATTCCCGGATCATATTAGCCATGATTCGAAGGTGTTATTTCATAGTGTGGTTATCTTTTTTTTTGTAACCATCGAACCTTATGGCTAATTCCCTCAGCCTTGTCAATGAGGTGCCACATAACTTAGTTTTGAGAGCCTCCCACATGTCATGTGCAGTAGAGTATTGTTCATACTCAAACATAAAGTCATTGTTCATGCAACTCAGCAACGTTATGCGAGAGATACGGTCCTTTTTGCGCCAACTTTCGAAGGTTGCAACCTTGACCGGATCCTTTGCATCTTCACCCTCCGATTTTGTCATCTTGGATAGCAGGGTTTCTTCAATCTCTTGCTCCTCCAAGACCATCCTGACTTTCCGGTGTCACACGTCATAGTTATCTCCATCTAGTTTGTTTCCTTGGTTAAGATCTGCGATAATGTGTTTTGAAGCCATTTTCTGCTTTAATTTAAATATGAGAATTTATTAGAGATATTCAATGTTCACCACAGTATATAAAATATCTTTGCCGCATTAACCAAATTAACATAAAAATAATGAAACATAAATATGGAAGGGAGACTTCGCCAGGCTTAGGAATCGCAATCCGTATAAATGTCTAATTATTTAAATTTAATTTTTCAGCGCACAAGATGTGTAATTTAGGGAATAATTTAATTAAATTACTATAACCTAAATCACTCCCTCTAGGAATAGGGGTATACTTGTAATTATAGCATAGTAATTTAATTCCAAGCACTAACAATTAATATTCCCAATATATTAACAAAAAAATTAAATTATAGGCATTAATACTCAATTAATATACCAAGTTTGCTATAAAAATATTAAAATGTATCCAAAAAAATTTCAACAGTATATTAACATCACAAAATATCACTATAATTTTTTTTGGAATTTATTTTGATAATTTTACTAATTATCACAATTAATTAATCATGCATAAATAGATGGAAATTAACCAAAGATATTTAAATCTGTGAATCTCTTCCAAAAATTTTTGTAACAGTAGATTATCATCATAAAAATGTTATTGGAATTTTCTGGAATTGTTTGATAATCATGCTAATTATCATAATTAATAAACTATTGCATAATTAATTGGGAATTAACCAAAAAATATCAAAATCAGTTATTATCCTCTGAAAAATTCACAACAGTAACTCAATATTATAAAATAGTCACTGTAATTTTCTTGGAATTTTCATGATAAGTTTGCTAATTTTCATAATTAATAAGCCATTAATTAATAGATAGAAAATTAACCAAAATTATCAAAAACAGTCAATAATTCAAAATTTCATGGGAACAAAAATTACATGCTAATAATTAATATCTGTTAATTTTCCAGAATTTAATAATCATTATTACTATTTATTAATTAATTTCCATGATTAAAATAATTAAGAAATTATTTTCTGAAAATTAAATAGAAAAAATTTGCCAACATGGATTAGAACCGCGGGTCGGGTCAGGTCAGGCGCGGGTCGCGGGTCAGACTTCACCCTCAACCTCCAGCAACAATAATTTACAGAAATGACATTTTGCGACCCAAAACTTTGAGAAGTCATATCTCAGCCCATATAACTCCGATTTAGGCTCATAATATATCGTTGGAAAGTTTACAACGAGTACTACGCATACATACCAAAATCATTCAAAACGGACAATCACAGAAAAAGTTATGGCTGTTCAAAGAATGCTGTTCGTAAACTAGGGTTTCAAATTAATTCTAAAATACAAATCCAATTAAATCCAAAATATGCAGATTATATACACTGTGTTTAGGCTACAATATACTGTAATATTAGACCCTAACATTTAGTGTAACTATAATTGCCATTAATAATGTTTTCAAGCTTTTTAAACATGCAATCATGACATAAAGTGTAAATATAACATACATAGCATACATTAGATCTTTAATATCTGCTCTGATACCAATGATGGATTTTATACGTATGCTATTCATATATTTACACATAATAGGAAGATCAAAGGCATACCTCTTGAAGCGTGATTGAACCTTTGATGCGGAAAACCTCCTGTTACTGAAGCCCAACGGACGTCTCCGAACTACGATCGATAACGGAACGTTATATCTCACAGTTCGTAACAATTGGGTTTGGTCTGTGATGGGAGCGCTCGTATTTGGTCAACTGAATAATGAATTGCTCGTTAATTGATCGATATGAGTATTTAATAAAGGGAGTGGTTGAACCACTTTCCCACATTCTTTCCACATTAAGCCAAGTGGGAATCGTTAATATACTTACTGCATGGGTCGAACCCTCCATGGGTTACCCATTTGGATACCCAATATCCAACAACAATATTTGAAGAACATTGTATTCTACAGAGTGAAAAAGCTCAATCCAGCCTTGCCTTAGCCTTGTGTACATTCCATATACATATATATATATATAGGAACAATTACATGTACTAGTATATTTTTAAAAATAATTACAACAATAATACATAGATAAAATAATTACAAAAGTAATACATTTTTTCATATTTATTTACAAAATTAATGTAATTAGAATTCCTTTAATTTAGGTGGATCAATCGTTATTCTCTCGCAACGGCCTTATCCTCAATCTTTATCGCCATTATATCTCTCTATCGCGATTTTCTATTTATCTCTCTCTCAAAGCTACCACCGCCCACCGGCCAGATACCAGATGGCCTATGTTTGTTCCATTCCTTATGTTACCCACCATCCATATATATATATAATACGTAAGAAAAAGAATAATCAAATTAAGCCCTTAGTTGATCCCATCCTGTCATGTCCTGCTATATCACAGTCAGTGCTGTGGACCGATCAAAGCTGCTCCGAAGAGCTCTAGCACGAACCGGTTGCTTCTTCTTCATCACCCCATTACGTTCTATTTTCTATGTTGTTTAGCATCAGTTGGCCCAGCATTAATGAGGACAACCAACAGTTTCATTCCAGCCTGAAAAAGGCATTCAGTGGAATAAATAAACAATTCTCATTCTTGCTAGGCGCCAACAGCAACTCAGAGAAAGGCATTCAAGGGAATCCTGAAGTTTCAATCTCCCAAAAGCTTGTCAACACTAATGGCTCATTTGAAAGCAATTGTGGTCATCTGCTTTTATCTAATAAATGGACACACTTGGAAGAATCCAAGCGAGCTCTCTCTCTTCTGTTAACACGCCAAACTCAACACACCATTAGTGCAGTTGGTAACCAAACTTTCATATCATGGTAACCAAACCTTCATACCAAGGTAACCAAATATTCATACCAAGGTAACCAATCCACATCCACACCTGCAGTTTTTTCATAGTGCAGTCGGTAACCAAACCTTCGTACAAAGGTAACCAATTCAGTTTTATTAGGTTGTCAATTTATTTTGATTGTGATGCAGTTGGTAGCCAAACTTTCATACCAAGGTAACCAATTCAATTTTATTAGGTTACCTTCATAGTGCAGTTAGTAACCAAACCTTCATATCAAGGTAACCAAACTTTCATATCAAGGTAACCAAAACTTCATACCAAGGTAACCAATCCACCTCCACACCTGCAGTTTTTTCATAGTGCAGTTGGTAACCAAACCTTCATACCAAGGTAACAAAACCTTCATACCAAAGTAACCAATCCACCTCAACACCTGCAGTTTTTTCATAGTGCAGTTGATAGCCAAACCTTAATACCAAGGTAACGAATTCAGTTTTATTAGGTTACTAAGTTATTTTGAACGTAATGCAGTTGGTAGCCAAACCTTCATGCAGTTGGTTGACAAACCTTTAGACCAAGGTAACCAATTAAGTTTTATTAGGTTATTGAATGTGATGTAGTTGGTAGCCAAACATTCATACAAAGGTAACCATTTCAATTTTATTAGGTTACCAATTCAATTTTATTAGGTTACCTTCATAGTGCAGTTGGTAACCAAATCTTCATACTAAGGAAACCAAACCTTCATACCACGGTAACCAAACCTCCATACCAAGGTAATTGATATTTGTTAGTGCTTGAAGTTCTCTTTCGAAAAGACTGGTATGTTTCTTTTCATCTTTGTTACTAGTGCTTTACATTAGAATTATTAGTTTCTACATGTTGCTTATTGTTTTTTTTTAATTTTGCCAATCTGATGAATTAGAAGGGGGAAATCGCCATGTCTGGAGATTCCCTTATGGATGTCCAGCAATCAGGTAGTTGGAACCATGAACACGATGAAGGTGAGGAACTGAGGATGAACAAGTTCTGCAACCAAAAATAAAACGGAACCTGCGAAGAAGGAGATTCGCGGCGGAGTAGCGGAGGAGAGGGCTACTGTGAGGGAGATGAAGATTTGAATTTTAATATTTGAATTTAAATTATTAATTTGAATTTGTTTTTGTTGTTAGATCCCAAATATTTGAATTTGAATTATTAATTATGACAGTTATTTCTCCTTGATTTTAGGTTTCCTTATTAATGTGAATTGCGTTATTTTTGTAATTATTTTGTGAATGCATTGTTATTATAATTTCTTTCTAATTATTGTATATTAGTGTTAAGGACGCTATATATATATATTTAGGGAGAGAGCCATTTGGGCTTGGCTTTATGTGGACCTTTCCCTTGGCCTTGTGTATTCCCCGCAACATACATTTTGATTGTTTTCTTCTTCTTCTTCTTACTTGTTTTTTTTAAACGTTTCCAAATTAAACAAAAACATATTTCAGAATAAAAGAAGGCCCAATCTAGAGTAGGATCGTATGCAACTACTCCAAATCCATAGCCATAGGTGCAGTTTCCACTCACACATTGAAGCCCAATATAATATTAGGGATTTAATATTGAGTAATGTTAGAGACACAATTTATTCTACAACTATTTTATAATTTATTAATGTGACATACTCCATCTCAGCATATTGATAAACAAATTATTTCAATGTAATTTTCGACCCCACATAAAAGTTGATGTGGAGTATACCACATCAGTAAATTATAAAATAATTATCTCTAGCATTATTCTTTAATATTTAAGCACGAAAGACAAAAAAAGAAGTCCACATCAATCGAATAACGATAAAGTTCGCATCCTTCCCCACTCAAAATGAGAGTAACATTTACTTTCTTGACTCTTTTTTCTTTCTTTCAAATATTAATAAATGAATAGAAAAATAAACATAAAGTACTAGAGAACCTTTTCTTTGCTCCGAAATAACTCAAGAATTCCTCATTGAGAATTGGTCAACAGTTTTTCTTTTTGATTTTTATTTTGTCCGATCCATATATATATATATATATATATATATATATATAGGGTTCTAATCCGTGGCAACCGGTTGCCACGGACACTGTTCAGCAACCAACTTTTGTACCGTTGATCTGAAGGAGCAACGGCTGAGATCAAAAAAAATTCATCCCTGCCGCAACAGCCTATTGTGGCAACACTAAAGGCCAAAAATTGATTAGCGAATTTACTGTTATGCCCTCCCCTCATATATATGTATTAGTTTATTACTGTTATGCCCATTGCATTATTATTATTATTATTATTATTATTATTATTATTATTATTATTATTATTATTATTATTATTGTTATTAATAATAAAAATAACAATAATAATAATTATTATAATGACAAAAATAATACTAATAATAATAATAATTATTATTATTATAATAATAATAACAATAATAATAATAATTATTATTATTATTATTATAATAACAACAATAATAATAATACTACTAATAATTATTATAATGACAAAAATAATACTAATAATACTAATAATAATAATTATTATTATAATTATAATAACAATAATACTAATTATTATAATAACAATAATAATAATAATAATAATTATAAGAACAACAATAATAAATTATTATTAATATTATTATTATTAGTATTATTATTGTTATTATAATTATTATAATAATAATAATAACAATTATTATTATTATTATTATTGTCATTATAATTATAATAATAATAATTATTATTATTATTATATGAGGGGAGGGCATAACAGTAAATTCGCTAATCAGTTTTTGGCCTTTAGTGTTGCCACAAGAGGCTGTTGTGGCAGGGGAGGGCATAACAGTAAATTCGCTAATCAGTTTTTGGCCTTTAGTGTTGCCACAAGAGGCTGTTGCGGCAGGGATGAGTTTTTTTTTATCTCAGCCGTTGCTCCTTCAGATCAACGGTACAAAAGTTGGTTGCTGAACAGTGTCCGTGGCAACCGGTTGCCACGGATTAGAGCCCATATATATATATATATATATATATATATATATAGGGTTACATCTACAGCAATCGGTTGCTGGGAGCAACCACTTTATTCCACTATTTGTAGGAGCTTTTAACTTAATTTATCCCTCAAATACAATGGACCCCATTATAATAATAATTTTCAAACCCTATATAAAGAGATTCCTCTCAGCATTCGATTGCTGTGAATGCAACCCCTATATATATATTGTTAATTTCGTGAGGAGAGTATTTAACCTAGGACGTCCTGCATAATTGTAAGAGGTATACCAACTGAGCTAGCGCATTCATCATAATTATATATTTTATTTTGTACAAGTACGAAATACAATATAATAATTATTTCTTCAGAATTGTTGACAGAAACATGGGCTGCATATATATATATATATATGTGTGTGTGCGCGTGCGTGCGCATATGCTGGTTACTTTTTTTTTACCACACTAAATATATGAAACAGTGATAAGTTGAACACACTTACTAACAAACATTGGGGTCCCTCTATATACAACTACATACATAATAGTAGTACATACATTGATTTACAACAGCAAATGAAAATGATAGTAGTACGTACGTAGTAGTTAGTATATATATATATATGGTGGCTTTATGCAAGACTGACTTTGCTTCATCTGAACCAAGATCTTGAAACAAATGCATGAGCACCAATGTAGAAAAATAAATGATTATACGTGCGAGTGGTTTTGTCCGATTATATAAAGCTAGAAAGCTAGTAGCTGAAAAGAAAGCTAGCTAGAGATCACGCATACTTTAAAACAAGGTTAGATATGATTTAAAGGTGTACAGTTTTTTGTTTTAAATAATATTAGAGACACAACTTATTCTATAATTATTTATAATTTATTGATGTGGTATACTCCACATCAGCTTTTATATGGGGTCAAAAACTATATTGAAACAATTTTTTCATCAATATGCTAATGTAAAGTATGCCACATCAACAAATTATAAAATAATTATAGAATAAATTATATCTCTAACATTACTCTTTATATATATGATCTACTTTAGCAATAATGGAGGTTTGAAAGCTTGGGATCTCTCTCTCTTTTACCACTACTATTTTCTTTTTCTTTTTAGAAATTTTATGCATCTGCACATGGTTAGTCTCAAATGATACTTTTTTCAAAGCACTTTTTTTTTGGTAAGAAAAGAGAATGTTGAATTTCTTTCTCTCTCTCATTACTCTCATCTGTTCTATAATATATGACGTTTTAAATTATTTTATTTTTTTAAATTATTTATTATTTTCAAATTATAGTAAAATATATAAAAAATTTGACTACAACAAAATATATGAGAATATATTCATTGAAAGATACTTATTTTAATATCCTTAAATCCAAAATCTTCAATTAAATGTTCAAAATCATATATATATATATATATATATATATATATATATATATTACATATATTAAAAAAACTTATGACCCTTCTGATCGGGGGTCAGGACAATCAACCCTCCCGCCCGTGCTCATGACAGATAATTAGGAATGAATGGTGTACCTAACAAAATTAATTAATCGGGGTCTTTTGATAAGAGTGTTACACGTGTTTATAATAATAATAGTATTTTATATCTACAATTAATATTCTTTTGGATGAATCCATGCATTATATGAATAACAGGAGTGTTTTATATCTATTTCAATCACAATTTAATGAATGTGTTTACAAAATTTGTTTATTTTCTACATATTTGTTCAATAATACATTAATTTATTTATAAAACTTTGGGATATGGCCTATATAAGATCTAGAAAGAGCTAGAGCGTTTAATTAACTGAGACAGTATCAACTATATATTATGAATCAGTATACATGCATGCATTATATAATAATATGGTTGATCACATGCAGTATTCATATCTGAATTAAGTATGGCTTGGTGGGAGCAAAAGGTATTAAATCTAGGAAGTGCCTAGCTAAAATATTGTATCTAAAACATGTTGGAGTATATATAGTACTTAAACTTTGCTACTAATTTTAGTCTTAATTTTATTTGATATCTAAAATGGGTTATATCTTTTTTCTAAAATGCAAAGTCATGAATCTATATAAATATATAAAATGACAATTAATATATTGAGTTTTCATTGACTTAGAGTCTATTCAAATGCCAAACACACAACCCACGTTAAATATATATTTCAATTCCGGTCTTAATATATATTTCAAAAACCAAATACACAACTGGATTCTCTCTCATTTTCAATTCTCAATCTTAATTTGTTTCCCTCATTCTCTCTCCCAAATTATTTATAAAAATAAATACAATATATATAGTTGATAATATTAATTTTTATTATATAAAAAATTATTTATACAACTATTTTATACATTGAAACTATTTAAATCTAACTAAGGTGGGGGTATTTTAGACATTTCTCCTGGTCTATACTTCCTCCTGTGATCAGTAAAAAAATTCGACTAGCCGCTACTCCTTCTAACGGCCAACAAAAAAAATTCTCTAGCCGCTATTCCTACCTGCGGCCAGTAAAAAAAAATTCTTTTTTTAGCCATTAAATATCTGAATTAAGAGTGTAAGATGCGTTTGCTGAAATAATGTCCATAAAAAACACTTGATATGAATCATCCTCCATATATATATATATATTGAATTGACTCCCATCTTTCCACGTCCGAAAGGGAGTGCGACTGTGCGAGGATTGTTAAAAACTTGGAGCTGGAGGCATGTTAATGTCCCTGTTAATTTCAAAATCCATGCGTTTTCTTCACATCAAACTGACAAACTCACTCTTTTAAGTGGATTCCAACTCCTCATTCAACCATTTTTAGATTCCCTATGCCTACTAGCTAGTGGTGCCTTTCCCTTTCATAACCCACCAATCCAAAAAATAAATAAAGGTTTTTAGTATTCTTCATTTGTAATATTAGGAGCATCATTAAGAGTAGTAGCAATTTTTTTTTTTTAAATTGAAGTTTGTTGATTTACGTGGTAATTTAAAAAATATTATTTATTACTTTCATACTTTGTATCTCATCAGTCTCTTCAATTCAATGAGTTGTACATCAAACCCATCAAGCGTAATAGCTGTTTTTAGCCTTTCATTGTAGATTTGAAGAGTGAGAAGTATGTTGCAGATTTGATGACTGAGGTTGAAGAGGCTGTTAGAGAGGATTTTTCTGATGTGGCTCATGTGACGCCCCCAAAATAGGTCCACACAACTCATTCTGAGTCGCCAAATACGTGGTACAGAATTCAAATACAAATATTCTCATTCTAACTATTAAACTGTCGTGCAAAATACGACCACACAAACTGTGAGCTTCAATACAGATATTATGTCGTATATAATACAAAAATATCAACTCTCAAATTAAGTTCTCATTATAATTATTATCACACTATTTTACAAAACAGTGAGGACTACTATAGCACTATCTCGGACCATCATTCCATTCTCTGACTAGTCCCAGTTATATTCTCATTTTTTAAAGAGAATAATGAAAGAAAAGGGTGAGCTCAACTAGCCCAGTAAAGGATATTATATATGACTAAGATAATGAAGAATAAATTATCGTTAGCCTTTAATAAATCAGATAAAATATTTTGGATAACAAGTTTTAGATTAACAATTGCAGCGAAAATAACAATCCATTAGTAGAATTAAGTAGAGAATGATGTCTACTATCTTCTACGAGTTTGAGGTCCATCGAAAATATTTTATCTCTGTAACACCAATCAATAATTATTTTCAATCAACGAATTATCTATGCACTACGGGCCAAAGATATTCGTTTGTATCACCAGTGGTCATGATCATGCTAAATAACAGTCCATCATTGCACTACGGGCCAAAGATAACTTTCATCACAAGCCTTTATCTGTAACACCAAATGTCATGATTATACCAATACACAGTTCCTGGTCATAATCATACCAATCAACAGTTCATCATTGCACTATTGGCCAAATATAACTTTCACCACAATTTAAGACTGAGGATGATGAAAAATAATATAAAGAACGAATCAAGTGAGATCAAAGATAAATATTAGAGATTTGTAATTTAATTTATCCAAGTTCAAGAATTTTAAATTGTCAACATGATAATCAATTGTGGAGTAAAATTCAAGAATGATATTAATATATCAAAAATAATTTGGACAGAAAAGAAACTAATTTTTATCGTAAATAGTACCTTGTATGAATAGTACCGTATGAATTGTTAGATTATGTAAAGTAATCTTTGTGCAAATCAAGGTACTCTCACATCGTATTTTAATTTGAGCAAAAATCATGGTATTATTGTTGGTAATGGTAGCACTATTCCAATTCATGGTTATGGTAGTACCTCCCTCAACCCTCATAATCCCCCTTTAAACCTAAACAACGTACTCCATGCTCCAAACCTCATCAAAAATCTTATTTTTGTTCGAAAATTCACTACTGATAATATGGTTTCAGTTGAGTTTGATCCGTTTGGGTTTTATGAGAAGGATTTATAGACGGGGAGGCGTTTAATGCGATGTTAAAGCTCGGGAGAACTCTATCCTATCACCACCAAAAATTGGGCTACACCACCCTCTGCTTTTGCTATTGTTTCTCCTAGTCTATGGCATTCTAGCCTAGGTCATCCGGGCGATACTGTTCTTCGCTCTCTTTGTAGTAGCAATTTCATTAAATGTAATAAGGCCCGTAACTCTTTTTGTCATTCTTGCCCCCTTGGGAAGCACATTAAGTTGCCATTTCGTGACTCTTTATCTTTTACTACTATGCCTTTTGATATTGTTCACAGTGATTTATGGACATCTTCCGTTTTAAGTTCATGTGGGCACCGTTATTATGTCTTCTTTCTTGACAGTTACAGTAATTTTCTATGGACTTTTCCAATCTCTCACAAGTCACATGTTTACTCCATCTTTCAATCCTTTCAGGAATTCATACGAACACAATTTGAAAGGGAAATCAAAAACTTTCAATGTGACAATGGGCGGTAGTTTGATAATGGTCCATTTAGAAAATTTTGTGAATCAAATGGCATGCAATTTCGATTTTCTTTCCGAAATACTTCACCTCAAAATGGTAAAGCGGAACGAAAAATAAAGTCCATTAATAATATCATTCGTACATTGCTTGCCCATTCTTCCATGCCTCCATATTTTTGGCATCATGCCTTACAAATGGCAACTTACCTCCTCAACATTCTTCCAACTAAGGTATTATAGTATAAATCTCCCACTCACATTCTATATCAGAAAAATCCATCTTACTCTCACCTTCGGGTATTTGGGTGTCTATGTTACCCTCTCTTTCCTTCCACTACCATTAACAAATTGCAAGCCCGCTCTACACCTTGTGTCTTTTTGGGCTATCCTCCTAATCATCGGAGTTATAAATGTTATGACTTGTCGAGCAGAAAAATAATCATTTCGAGGCAAGTAATTTTCGATGAGACTCAATTCCCATTCTCCAAATTACATACTCCCTCAACTACCTTGTATGATTTTTTAGATTCTGGAATTTCACCACTCTTACTACACTACATGCAAAATCAGCCTACTCCGCATATGCCTCAAGCCCCACAACCAATTCTCTCACCAGCCCAATCTCCTCAACCGACCCAGTCATCACATCAAGACCAACAACAAACCCCACCCTCTTCCTCTCCTCACCCGCAAACCCATTCTCAACCTTCGCCTGCTGACAGTCTAACGCATGTGCACCCTGCCAGCCCAGCCCCCATTCGTTTTGGGTCTTTTCCAACTGACCCACTTCCACCGAGCCTAACCACACAAGCAAGACCACAGCCCCAACCGAATCCACCATCCCAATGTATGGCCACTCGTAGCCAATATGGGATCTTTAAGCGTAAACGCCAATTCAACTTGAGTGCTACCACTACCACATCTGTTTTACCTTTACCACGGAACCCAGTGAGTGCTCTCAATGACCCGAATTGGAAATCGGCCATGTTGGAAGAATATCAAGCTCTAATTAAAAATAAGACGTGGGAGTTAGTACCCCGTCCACCTGATGTGAATATAATTCGTTCTATGTGGATTTTTTGGCATAAAATGAAATCTGATGGTTCTTTTGAGCGGCACAAAGCCTGTCTTGTTGGTGTTGGCAGGTCTCAGCAGATTGGAGTTGATTGTGAGGAGACTTTTAGCCCAGTGGTCAAACCGGCTACCAGTCGAACTGTATTGAGCATTTCTTTGTCTAAATCTTGGCCTACTCATCAACTGGATGTCAAGAATGCTTTCTTACATAGCCATCTCAATGAAACAGTATATATGCATTAACCTATGGGATTCAAAGATCATACTCATCCAGATTATGTCTGTTTGCTAAAAAAGTCTCTTTACGGCCTCAAGCAAGCACCCCTTGCTTGGTACCAGCGGTTTACAGATTATGTTGCCACTATTGGTTTTTATCACAGCAAATGTGATCATTCTCTCTTCATTTATCATCATGGCAACGACATTGCATATATTCTACTCTATGTTAATGACATTATACTTACTGCCTCTTCAGATGCTCTTCAAAAGTCTATTATGTCTCTCCTTGCCTCTGAGTTTGCTATGAAGGACTTAGGTTCTCTGAGCAATTTTTTGGGAATTGCAGTCACTCGTCATGCAGATTGTCTTTTTCTTTCTCAAAGAAAGTATGCAGAAGAGATTATTGATCGAACTGGTATATCTTCATGCAAGCCCTGTCCCACACCAGTGGACACTAAACAAAAGTTAGGGGCAATTGTGCGTTCTTCCTACGAGGATCCCTCTCATTATCGGAGTCTAGCTGGTGCATTTCAATATCTCACATTCACCAGACCTGACATTTCCTACGCCATGCAACAGGTTTGCCTTTATATGCATGACCCGAAGGAGGAGCACATGAATGCTCTTAAGAGCATTATACGCTACATACAAGGTACCCTCGACTTTGGCTTGCATCTCTATAAATCTCCTGTCACCACACTTGTGACGCCCCCAGAATAGGTCCATTCAACCCAACCCATTCTGAGTCGCCAAATACATGGTACAGAATTCAAATACAAACTTTATATCATACGGTCGTGCAAAATACGACCACACAACTGTGAGTCTCAGTACAAATATGTAGAAAATATTAAGATTCAAACTAAGTCCTCATTACAATTATTATCACACTATTTATCAGAAATAGTGAGGACTACTACTGCTCTAACTCGGACCATCACTCTGTCCCTCGACTAATCCCCGCAACATTCTCATTTCCTGAAGAGGACAACAGATGAAAAGGGTGAGCTCAACTAGCCCAGTAAAGAATATTATGACTAAGATAATGAAAAAATAAATTATCGTTAGCCTTCAACAGTTCAGATAAAATATTATTGATAACATGTTTTAGATCAATATTCGCAGCGAAAATAACCGTTCATCATCAATATTTTATCCCTGTAAAATCAATCAATATTAATTTCATCAAATATTCATCTTTGCACTACAGGCCAAAGATATTCATTTGTATCATCAGTGGTCATGTTCATCTCAACACCCGTCATCTTTGCACTACAGGCCAAAGATATTCATCAGGTAATCATTCATCTTTGCTCTACAGGCCAAAGATATTCATCAAGTAATCATTCATCTTTTAGGACTGAGGATGATGAAAAACATTTAAAAAAAACGAATCCAGTGAGATAAAAGACAAAGACTAAGGATTCGTATTTTAGTATATCCAATTCAAAAATACCTCGTAATAATCAATTATGGAGCAAAATTCAAGAATAGAGCTCAAAACTTGGATACAATCAAAGATAGTAACCTTAACAAGCAATTTGGACAAATAGAAGAAAATTTAATTTTTTCGTGAATAGTGCCGTATACGTGAATAGTGCCGTATACGTGAATAGTAACCCTGACGGAAAAAGTAAGAATTTCAACATAAAATCCATGACAATATTTTTGTATAATGATATTGAGAAGAATAACATCATTTACGAAAGAAATAACATCCCTTACCTCAAAATAATAGTACTTCTGGCTGGAATATCGGATATAATTTCGAAAGAAACTTGCACTGAATGCTAATACTCAAAGTATTAAAATACTCACAAAAATACGCTCGATATTATAGAGAGAGGAAACTTCTGATTTCTGGTGTGATTTTCAATTCTAACCTAAGCACCCTATTTATAGGAAAAGCTTAGGATGCCAAATGAGACTAAATGAATAAAATAATAATTTTTTTTTCTCCAGCCGCCTCACTCCAGCAGCCTCCAAAAGCCATCAGCCACCACACCAACCAAAAGTGGGGCCCACCATTTTATTAAAAAATATTTATTTTCCGAAACTTCAATAATTCATAATAAATAGCCCCTTCGTCAGAAAAATACAAATGATGTGTCCTTCTATAGGAAATTTAATTCTCTACAACTTTGCAGAAGGAAGTTTTTCCAAATTCCAAACATAAACTATCCGAAATCCATAAACGGATGATTTTTCACACCAAAATACTGATAAAAACACATCAGCACAAATTCCTTCTTTTATATCCACAAAATAAATATTTCCTTATCATATAAATCAATAATTAATTATTCACAAATAATATTATAGAACTACAATATTAACAACCAGGTCGTTCCCAGGACAGAGGGGGCCTTCCGATAAGGACTTCTCCTTACTGGCGCGCAATTAAATAACCCCTCCTAGACAGAACTTCCTTAGACATTGTCAATAATGCTATCTAATAATATTATTCAAATAATATGAATTATTGAGTTGATAACGTGAAATACTGTGCAACGACAATTATTGAATCAATACTACAAAATATCAACTGTAGCCATTATTGAATCAATCATAAAAAAAATAGCAACGTAGCAATTATTGAGTCAATAAAATATCAATGCAGCAATTATTGAGTCAATAATATAAAATATCAACGTAGCAATTATTGAGTCAATAATATAAAATATTGAACAGTAAATACTGTAACAATAATTGAGTAGGTTCCTTCTCACGTAAGACTCAATAATTCGAAATACTGTGCAATACCGTGTGCTACTGCGCACCACCGCGTACTGTATTTTAACCACCGGATATTTCAACAGTACTAACGGTAACAATCACGCCGTTATCTTGTAAAAAAGTTATTTCTGTCGCTTTCTATATCCGACAGTTATTCCGTTGTGGGGGCCCACAAATAGCTGCGCCGTCGTACGAATATTCCCCGACAACAAGAATATTCCACGACCAAACGAATATTCCCCGACAACAAGAATATTTTATAACCACTTGCTCATTTTAAAAATGTTTGCACATTTCACCCATAACTTTCATATTTATCAAATCAACACCTTACTATTTCAAAATAATATATAAAGAAAATTAAATCTTTATTCATAAAAGTTGGGGTCTTACAACCTCCCCTCCTTATGAAATTTTGTCCTCGAAATTGACGTACGTACCTGGTATGTCGAAAAGGTGAGGATACCTCGCTTTCATTTCCGATTCCAACTCCCAGGTCATTTCCTCAATTGCATGATTTCTCCACAAAAATTTAACTTGAGGTATAATTTTTGAGCGTAGGACATGCTCCTTCCTATCCAAGATCTTGACAGATACCTCCTCGTACGTTAAATCTTCAGCTATCTCGTCTGGTTCTAACTCAATAATGCAGTTTGGATCCTTCACATATTTACGTAACACGGATATGTGAAACACATTATGAACACGAGACATGCTTGGAGGTAAAGCGAGTCTATAAGCCACATTTCTTATTCGGTCAAGAATCTCAAATGGACCAATGAATCGTGGATTGAGCTTTCCTCTCTTCCCAAACCTTGTAACTCCTTTCCATGGAGCAACACGTAATAACACATGGTCTCCAACATTAAATTCCACGTCCTTTCGATGAAGATCTGCATAACTCTTTTGTCGATCCTGTGCCGTCTGTATACGTTGTCGGATTATTTGGATCTTTTCTGTAGTCATACGTACTAACTCCGGTCCCAACAATGTTGCTTCACCCACCTCATCCCAACATACTGGAGAACGACACTTTCTCCCATACAACGCTTCGAATGGAGCTACGCCTATACTTGCCTAATAACTGTTGTTGTAAGAGAATTCCACCAATGGTAAGTACTTATCCCAACTCCCTTTGAAGTCTAGAACACAAAGTCTCAATAGATCTTCAAGAGTTTGGATAGTCCTTTCCGATTGTCCGTCTGTTTGAGGATGATAAGCCGAACTGAATCGTAAATCCGTACCCATAGCTTTCTGCAAACTGATCCAAAATCGTGAAGTAAATCTGGGATCACGATCCGAAACTATGGATACTGGCATGCCATGCAATCTTACAATCTCATTCACGTACATATGAGCAAGACGTTCAAGGGAATAAGTCTCTCGTATCGGCAAGAAATGAGCAGACTTGGTTAATCTATCAACAATAACCCAAATCGCATCTAAGCCTTGAGAAACCTTGGGAAGACCCGTAACGAAATCCATCGTAATGTGTTCCCACTTCCATTTCGGAATCTCCAGTGGTTGCAATGGACCCTTCGGCACTTGATGCTCCGCCTTTACACGTTGACAAGTTAAACATCTAGAGATGAACTCTGCGATCTCTCTCTTCATATTGCTCCACCAAAATGTATGTCGAAGATCACGATACATTTTAGTACTCCCAGGATGGATCGCAAACGGTGTGTTGTGTGCCTCCATCATGATTCTATACTTCAAGTCGAAATCGTTAGGAACACAAAGTCTGGAGTTGACTCGAAGTATTCCCTCTTCATCGATTCTTGCTTCTGGAATTGCTCCTTCTTGCACCTTCTTCTTCATCTTCATCAGCTCCGCATCTGTAGCTTGAGCAGCTTTAACTTTATCAAGCAAAGCTGGTTCTACGCTTATACTTGACATCATCGCACTCGTTCCCCCATATGATCTTCTACTCAACGCGTCAGCTACCACGTTCGCTTTTCCAGGATGGTATTGGATGGTATGATCGTAATCTTTCAACAGCTCAAGCCAACGTCGTTGTCGCATGTTGAATTCCTTCTGAGTGAAGAAATATTTAAGGCTCTTATGATCTGTATAAATCTCCACTTTCTCTCCGTACAAGTAATGTCTCCAGATCTTCAACGCGAAAACGACTGCTGCTAACTCTAGATCATGAGTAGGATAATTCCTCTCATATTCTTTGAGTTGTCGCGAGGCATAGGCTATGACTTTCCCATGTTGCATGAGAACACATCCTAACCCTTTGCCCGAAGCATCGCTGTAGATAACAAATCCATCCGAACCAGATGGTATTGTCAGAACAGGTGCCGAAATAAGTCTCCTCTTGAGCTCTTGGAAGCTCTTCTCGCATTCCTCGCTCCAAACGAATTTTGTATCTTTCCGAGTCAACTGAGTTAATGGAGTAGCGATTCGAGAAAATCCCTCTACGAACCTCCGATAATAACCAGCTAAGCCCAGAAAGCTTCGTACTTCAGTCACCGACTTAGGTTGCTCCCAGCTTTGTATTGCTTCAATCTTCGCCGGGTCAACAGATACTCCACGTTTCGATACCACGTGCCCAAGGAATGCTACTTCCTCAAGCCAGAACTCGTATTTCTTTAACTTGGCGTATAACTTGTTCTCACGAAGCTTTTGAAGTACCAGCTTCAAGTGGTGCTCATGATCTTCACGGCTTTTAGAATAGATGAGGATGTCATCAATAAAGACAACAACGAATTGATCTAAATACTCCTTAAATACACGGTTCATCATATCCATGAAAGCAGCAGGAGCATTAGTCAATCCAAAAGACATGACTAAGAACTCATAATGCCCGTACCGTGTTCTGAAAGCAGTCTTTGGAATATCCTCAGTTTTAATCTTCAGCTGATGATATCCAGAACGAAGATCGATCTTTGAAAAGAATTGCGCTCCTTGCAACTGGTCGAACAGGTCATCAATACGAGGTAGCGGATACCTATTCTTGATGGTGACATGGTTCAACTCCCGATAGTCAATGCAAAGTCGCATACTCCCGTCTTTCTTCTTTACGAATAAAACAGGAGCACCCCAAGGAGACGTACTAGGACGAATAAAATCGATGTCTAACAACTCTTGTAATTGGACCTTTAACTCCTGAAGTTCAATAGGAGCCATTCGATATGGGGTTTTAGAAATGGGCTTTGTACCGGGCTCAAGGTCAATAAAGAATTCAACTTCACGTTCTGGGGGTAGACCGGGAAGTTCTTCGGGAAATACATCAGGAAACTCATTAACAACGGAAATATCATTCAAATCTGATGTATTCTGATTTAGATCAGTGACATGAGCTAAGAAAGCTTGACATCCGTTTTTCAATAAACGAATAGCTTTATGACTTGAAATGATATTGACTGATTTTAGTGGTTTGGTGATTTGGATTCGCACAACAGGTTGATTAGGAATATGAAAACTAACAACCTTACGAAAACAATCAATTTTGGCAGGGTAAGTGGTTAACCAGTCAATTCCTAAAATCACGTCAAATGCAAGTATTTTCAAAGATATAAGATCAACAGGTAAGGTAAGGGTACCAATCTGAATCAAGCAAGATTTATAAACTATAGATGTAACAAAGGTTTCTCCTAACGGAGTTTCAACAGATAAGTCAAAGTCTAATTTATCAGAAGTCAAGTTCAAACGTTGAGCACAAGCAGGTGAAATAAAGGAATGGGTAGCACCGGTATCTAACAAGGTATAAACTTCGCAAGAGTTTATGATCAGCTTACCCGTAATCACCTCGTTTGGATTCCTCGCGTTTTGGGCTGTAACGACAAACGTTCTTCCAGGAATCACCGACTTTGACTTGTCTGCAACCGCCTTTGGAATCACCACCCCCGCTGAACTTGGTTTCGCTATAGTCCAATCTAGAGCTATATGTCCTTCCTTTCCACAGTTGTAACATGCTTTGAATAGTTGTGGACAGTTTGGGCTGATGTGTCCCTCTTTCCCGCACTTATAGCATATGACTGGTGGTCGTTCTCCTCCCCTCGAAACAGTTGATTCTAGTGTTGATGTTGACATCTTCGTGTTCTCATTGTTGTACCTTCTCTTCTTGAAATCTCCCCCCGATTCGCTTCTTCTATTATCATGGCCACGATAACCACCGGAGTGGTTACCGCTTCTGTCATACTTTCCTCCTCGCTGGTTGTCATTGCTCCGATGACTACTGCCACCAGTACGACCTTGGTTGTGGTCCCTCGGTTGAACATAATCATTATCTCGTTCTAATAACTGGGCCCTGTTTACTACATCCGAATATAAAGAAAACTTATGAGAAATGAGGTATTGACGTATTTCGGGTTTCAAACCTCTTAGAAACATCCGCGTCATACGTTCCTCATTCTCCACCAAATGAGGTGCAAACCTGGACAGCTCCGCGAACTTAGCCTCGTACTGGGATACCGTCATGTTGTTTTGCTCGAGTCTGATAAACTCTACTTCCTTCATATGACGAATACTTTCAGGAAAGTACTTGTCATTAAACAGTTTCTGGAACGCTTCCCAAGATATCTGGAGTGCGGCAGGCTGGGTACGCTTCACGGATTCCCACCAGTAATCTGCTTCTCCACGGAACATAAACGTGGCGAATGGAACCTTCTGTTCCTCTGTACATCCCAAGACATCAAATATCTTGATAATTTGCTTAATCCACGTCTCCGCCTTGATCGGATCTGGCTTTCCCAGAAACTCTGGTGGTCCCAATTCTTTGAACTGCTTGGCAGTGACAGCTCGCGTGTTGTTATTATCTCCACCTGTATGTTGCACACGAGTCTCCCTCGTCTGATTTTGCATGAACTGCAAAAAACTTCTAAACATCTCATCGTTTATCGTCTGACCAGCGTTATTTTCAGGATGAACATTGCCTTCTTGTTGCACGTTCTCCTGATTAACGATTAAAGGTGTCTCCACGGTCTCATTCACTTCGTTGTTAACGTTCTCAGCTGCCATTCTCAAATACTGCCATAAAACAAGGGTTAATTAAACAAGTCAACATATCACATATTAACCCTATGCTCCGACTGACCAATTAAATACCACATAAGCTTAGGTAGGACACACTAGCGAAGGATTTACTCGTCTCTCCCCTCCTAGTTCTATTCCCCGATCTCCGCCAGAGATCATATCCCTAAGCTTTGATACCAACTGTGACGCCCCCAGAATAGGTCCATTCAACCCAACCCATTCTGAGTCGCCAAATACATGGTACAGAATTCAAATACAAACTTTATATCATACGGTCGTGCAAAATACGACCACACAACTGTGAGTCTCAGTACAAATATGTAGAAAATATTAAGATTCAAACTAAGTCCTCATTACAATTATTATCACACTATTTATCAGAAATAGTGAGGACTACTACTGCTCTAACTCGGACCATCACTCTGTCCCCCGACTAGTCCCCGCAACATTCTCATTTCCTGAAGAGGACAACAGATGAAAAGGGTGAGCTCAACTAGCCCAGTAAAGAATATTATGACTAAGATAATGAAAAAATAAATTATCGTTAGCCTTCAACAGTTCAGATAAAATATTATTGATAACATGTTTTAGATCAATATTCGCAGCGGAAATAACCGTTCATCATCAATATTTTATCCCTGTAACATCAATCAATATTAATTTCATCAAATATTCATCTTTGCACTACAGGCCAAAGATATTCATTTGTATCATCAGTGGTCATGTTCATCTCAACACCCGTCATCTTTGCACTACAGGCCAAAGATATTCATCAGGTAATCATTCATCTTTGCGCTACAGGCCAAATATATTCATCAAGTAATCATTCATCTTTTAGGACTGAGGATGATGAAAAACATTTAAAAAAAACGAATCCAGTGAGATAAAAGACAAAGACTAAGGATTCGTATTTTAGTATATCCAATTCAAAAATACCTCGTAATAATCAATTATGGAGCAAAATTCAAGAATAGAGCTCAAAACTTGGATACAATCAAAGATAGTAACCTTAACAAGCAATTTGGACAAATAGAAGAAAATTTAATTTTTCCGTGAATAGTGCCGTATACGTGAATAGTAACCCCGACGGAAAAAGTAAGAATTTCAACATAAAATCCATGACAATATTTTTGTATAATGATATTGAGAAGAATAACATCATTTACGAAAGAAATAACATCCCTTACCTCAAAATAATAGTACTTCTGGCTGGAATATCGGATATAATTTTGAAAGAAACTTGCACTGAATGCTAATACTCAAAGTATTAAAATACTCACAAAAATACGCTCGATATTATAGAGAGAGAAAACTTCTGATTTCTGGTGTGCTTTTCAATTCTAACCTAAGCACCCTATTTATAGGAAAAGCTTAGGATGCCAAAGGAGACTAAATGAATAAAATAATAATTTTTTTTTCTCCAGCCGCCTCACTCCAGCAGCCTCCAAAAGCCATCAGCCACCACACCAACCAAAAGTGGGGCCCACCATTTTATTAAAAAATATTTATTTTCCGAAACTTCAATAATTCATAATAAATGGCCCCTTTGTCAGAAAAATACAAATGATGTGTCCTTCTATAGGAAATTTAATTCTCTACAACTTTGCAGAAGGAAGTTTTTCCAAATTCCAAACATAAACTATCCGAAATCCATAAACGGATGATTTTTCACACCAAAATACTGATAAAAACACATCAGCACAAATTCCTTCTTTTATATCCACAAAATAAATATTTCCTTATCATATAAATCAATAATTAATTATTCACAAATAATATTATAGAACTACAATATTAACAACCAGGTCGTTCCCAGGACAGAGGGGGCCTTCCGATAAGGACTTCTCCTTACTGGCGCGCAATTAAATAACTCCTCCTAGACAGAACTTTCTTAGACATTGTCAATAATGCTATCTAATAATATTATTCAAATAATATGAATTATTGAGTTGATAACGTGAAATACTGTGCAACGACAATTATTGAATCAATACTACAAAATATCAACTGTAGCCATTATTGAATCAATCATAAAAAAAATAGCAACGTAGCAATTATTGAGTCAATAAAATATCAATGCAGCAATTATTGAGTCAATAATATAAAATATCAACGTAGCAATTATTGAGTCAATAATATAAAATATTGAACAGTAAATACTGTAACAATAATTGAGTAGGTTCCTTCTCACGTAAGACTCAATAATTCAAAATACTGTGCAATACCGTGTGCTACTGCGCACCACCGCGTACTGTATTTTAACCACCGGATATTTCAACAGTACTAACGGTAACAATCACGCCGTTATCTTGTAAAAAAGTTATTTCTGTCGCTTTCTATATCCGACAGTTATTCCGTTGTGGGGGCCCACAAATAGCTGCGCCGTCGTACGAATATTCCCCGACAACAAGAATATTCCACGACCAAACGAATATTCCCCGACAACAAGAATATTTTATAACCACTTGCTCATTTTAAAAATGTTTGCACATTTCACCCATAACTTTCATATTTATCAAATCAACACCTTACTATTTCAAAATAATATATAAAGAAAATTAAATCTTTATTCATAAAAGTTGGGGTCTTACAACACTTGTCTCATACACAGATGCAGATTGGGGTGGATGCCCAAACACAAGACGTTCCACCTCCGGCTACTGTATGCTTATCGGTGACAACCTAATTTCTTGGTCCTCTAAGAGACAGCCCACTTTGTCTCGATCTAGTGCTGAAGCAGAATACAGGGGAGTTGCTAATGTTGTCTCCGAGTCTTGTTGGATCCGAAATCTTTTAATGGAGCTTCATTGTCTGGTCAACAAGGCCACATTGGTCTATTGTGATAATGTTAGTGCGATATATCTCTCAGGTAATCCTGTTCAACATCAGCGCACTAAACATATTGAAATGGACATTCACTTTGTTCGTGAGAAAGTTTCTCGTGGAGAAGTTCGTGTCCTCCATGTTCCGTCCTGTTATCAGATTGCAAACATCTTCACTAAAGGGCTTTCGCGCGTAGTTTTTGATGATTTTCGGGACAGTCTAAGCGTCCGACAACCTCCCGCTTCGACTGCGGGGGTGTGTTAGATTATGTAAAGTAATCTTTGTGTATATATATTATTTTTAGTATGTAGATCATACTCATGTATATCTTCCTGTATTGTAGCCTAGAATATTGCCTAGAATATGGCATATGCATTGTATATATCTTTGACCAATGCTAATGAGAAATGCCGGATGACATTCTCACATGAATAGTACCCCGTATGAATAGTACTCCGACATGAAAATATTAAAATTTGATAAGAAAGTTCAGACCAATATTCTAGTAAAATGATATTAGATGAAGTGCAAAACTCAAGGATATTCTACTAATTTCAAGGATTTCCATCATTTAATAATAAGGTTATGGAAACAAATAATAATTTCGTACCATAAATGGAGAAATATGAAAGAAAACGATATCCCTTGATGAGTACAAAAGAAAAGATATCCCATACGAGTATGAAAGAATATACTAAACTGCAAATTAATTTTCACCCGTCATGCGGTAATCAACGTAGACAGATCATTTCCACAACTTAATAAAGAATGAATACGAAATGTTATTCACCATGCATACGGTAGTCCGCGTAGACATGCTATTCCCACATATTAATAAGGAATAGAATGACAACCCTAACGAGTATTGAAAGAAAATAATATCCTTTACCATAATAAGAGACTAAATCTAACTGGTATAGCGGAGATATTCTTGAGAAAATCTTTCACTATAAACTACACTCAAAATATTCTTATACTAGAAAGAAATACGCACAATATTATAGAAGAAGAATTCTCTGATTCTGGTGTGATTTTAATTTCTTAACAAAGCATCCTATTTATAGGAGAATGAAATGACACTATTTAAGAAAATCACGGACGCACAGTAAAGAAAGTTCACGGACTAATTTGACGAAAATTTGATTTTACTATGCAGCACTATGCAATAAAATATTTCAATAAATTAAACAAAAAACTTTATATATAATATAATATATTCTAATAAAACAAACAACTTTATATATATTATAAAAAGTTTTCTGTTTTATATAAAAAGTTTTATGTTTTATTACTATTATAATAATAATAAAACAAAAACTGAAATAATATTCTGCCGACAGTTTGAATAATTTGGCACGTAGGGGTCCATGGAATAATAAGTCAAACTTACAACAACTCCTCTATTTATAACAAAATTTGAATAAATATCCACCACGAATCACTTATCTTTAATTAACATAATCTTTCAATAATTAGTCATCATTAATATTATAACTCATAATATTGACAACCAGACTATTCCCAGGAAAGAGGGGGCTTTCCGATAAGGATTTCTCCTTACTAGCGGGCAATTAAATAACATAACCCTTTTTCTTGACAGAACTTTCTAGACATTGCCAATAATGCTAACTAATAATATTAAATAATATGAGTAACTGTGTCGTGATAATTATTGATTTAATAATATAAAATATTATGCAGATAATACTGTGACACTAATTGAATCAATAATATGAGATACTATGCACCAACTACTGTGGCAATTATTGAATGAAATATTGAGTGATGACTTCTTACGTAAGAATCAATAATCAGAGATACTGTGCAATACTGTGTGCTACTGTGCAACCACGCGTATTCCTGTACTTTTATCACCGGGTATTTAAACAGTTTAACGGTAAAAGTCTTGCCGTTATTTTTATAAAAATGTTATTTTTGTCACTTTTTATATCCGACAATTATTCCGTTATGGGGTCCATCAATGATTGCGTCGTCGTACGAATATTCCCTAACAAAAAGAATATTCTCCAACCAAACGAATATTTTCCGACACAACGAATATTTTATGACAACTTACTTTCTTTATAAAATTTGCACAAATCACCCATAACTATAACATTATATCAAATCAACACCTTACTACTTAAAAATAATATATAAAGAAAATTAAATCTTTATTCATAAAAGTTGGGATCTTACAGCTCACCTATTTGCGTATCCCAAAGTAGTTGAAGAGGCTGTTGGAGATGTTCTAAGTTGCAACCCTACATGCACAAAAAATGTTTCTTTCTAGAATTAATAAAATCCAAATCCAAACCCAAATCCAAGCAAGCAATTAGGTGGGCTTCTTCTTGTGTTTTTGAGCAATGGTTGAGCTTCCATTATATATATAGATCTTAATAAGATAAGCTAAAATAGACAACTTGAAATGGGGTTTCTTTTATCTCTTTTTCTTTTTTCCTTTTTTAATAACGAAAATTATACTTATTTAATTTATTCTAAAATTAAAGATATATTTGTAAAACGACTTTTCTAATGGCAGTTTTATATTCTTAAATATAACCTTTAACATTAGATAAGAATTTAGTAGAGGTGATGTGATGTTAGTAGGCCTGACAATTTAGGTTGAAAATCATATAATTAACTAAAACCACTTGGATCTATTGGGTTGGTTAACTAGTTTTTAGGTTATGGGTTGGTTTGGTTTTAGATCCATATTATTAATTACAAATATGGGTTGGAACTAGTTTAACTAGTTTGGACTTATTTATGTAGATACAACACACTTGTGAATTCAGTATATATACTTTAACTATGGACATAGCTTCATCAATATTTTATCTATAATAAAAAGATCATTTTCGATAACGCAACAACAAGGGACTTTTAATGATTGTTCTATCAGCAACTGCAATTAACGATAATTGTAGTCGTCGATAAGAGAGTGTCATCGCAAAAGCCGTTTTTGTTACCTCCAACAACGACAAATTAAATTATCGTTGAAGTTGACAATCGCTGATACGAGTAGTGCGACATTAAAAAAATATGACAAATTATGAACAATATGTTATTTTATAGTATTAGGATAAAAAATATATCTTTAACTATAAAATTGAATAATAAAAAAGTATATCTATAATTTTGAAATGAAAATAGTATATTATTTAATTGGTATTAATAAACTTCTCTAATTAATGGAGTTTTGGCACCTGTTTCTTGTTTCAAGAACATGGGCACATCTTTTTTTGGTGTGTAGGATAGTCAAGTCTTATAATTAGTGCATGAAATGAAATTTTATATTAATGTTAAATGTGTCTCGTTGCGGTTCCAGCTCATTTTTATGTTAAGGTATGGTTTATATATATATATATATATATATATATATATATATATATAAAATCAACCCTAATCTTCATTTTCTCTTGTCTAAAAAAAGAATGTATGCAAATCTATCTTATGTGATGAGTGGGTAATATACCTATGATCAATTGAGTATTTTTAAATTTGATATATTGCTAGTTTTTGAGTATTTTAGGATATTTTCACTTGTTTAGTTTTTATTTTGTAAGATTGGGCGAAGTAGGGGCAAAAGATGAATTTTAGCATCATTAAAGGCATAAATGTAATTCCAAAACTTCAGCAGCGTCGAGGCGCTGAGAGGCAAACTGATTTGGACGAATTTTAGCAAGATATGGACTTTGATGCCAATTTCTACTCACTTTATGATTTTAATTGAAGTTGACTTGGAGAAGGCTTATAACTATAAAAGAAAGAAGGTTATTCATTCATATAGAGGGAGATTGACTTGGATAGCTAGCTAAAAGGATTGAAGGTTGCAGAGCATCATAAGGAATTCAAACTGAAGACTTTGAAACTAAAGAACACTTACAGAGTTTTTCTTTTCTTGTCCATTCAGCTTTGTAATTTATTTATGATGGCTTGCATGAGATTTTTTGTTTTAATTTTCAGCATGAACTAAATTTATAATTAAGACTGCAATTGAACCTTTTATGCTTATAAATTAATTATCTATTGAAGTCCAATTATTTATTCAAATTGAGTTGTCTATCATATTTGTGCTTATTGATCAATTGTCTGACCGATTAGTGTGATACACTATATGAATTCAGGAGATGAAATTTAGTGTAAGATCTAAATATGATAGCATATATTCTTAGTTATTTGCATGAGATGAATAATTAGGGTTGTGAATTGAATAATGATATCTCTTTTCCACTACAAAAAAAATAGTCATTGCCGACGAGCATTGCCGTCGGTAGCAACAGCAATGACTGTCACCGATGTCGTCGCCTCCTAGGTCGTCGCCCTTAGTTCCCGTCGGTCGCCGTAGGCAAGATTGTCATTGGCGACGGGCATTATTGGCGATGGCAAACACGTATTGACGACAGCGCTGGCGATGGCATGCCCGTCGGCAATATTATTTTAGGATTTTTTGGTGGACTATAATTGGTGACGGCCTAGCCGTCGGTAATGACATTATTGCCGTCGGCAATGCCTTTTACATTTTTATTTAAGGAATCAATTGCCTGTCACCAAGTCTGTCGCTATATGTCATTGCCGACGGCAACCCTGTCACCAATGACCCCGTCGGGAATACCAGTGTTTTTTTTGATTTTTTTTATAATTTATAAATTTTCCTATTCATTTACAAATATATACATATAACCTGTTATAAACTAATAAAAACCATCAAATAACAATCAAATATCATACAATATTATCATAACAATCAAATAGTAATCCAAATCAAATATATAAATCAAAAATGGCCGTCTGTACAACTCGATCAAAAACTGTACAAATACATACATGAAACTCAAAATATATGTCATAAACTAACTACAACCCAAATCAGGAGTAGGAGTGACAGTATCATCACCGCCTATCCCACCGCCGGTCCCGTCGCTTGTCCCACCGCCGGTCCCGTCGCCTGTCCCACCGCTGGTCCCACAGTCGGTCTCGTCGCCGGTCACACCGCCAGTCCCATCGCCGGTCCCATCGTCTGTGCCTCCACCTCCACGAGACTCGTCAACAAGACCTTACAAAATTAAAATATTAATAACAAAGTCGAAATGAGAACATATTTACATTATTTTACTTTGTATTCTTTAAGTTATAACAAATTAGGCAGACGGGACTCGAACTCGGGCTCCGTATATCGGAATCGAGTCCCGTCAATTGTAACGCGTGCCTATTGTCTATGCGGTACTATGTCTGTGTTTGCGTGTCGTTTCGACGACCGAGGCGGGTTTTGGCCTCTTTTTCGACTATTGTTCTAAGTTTGAGTAAATTAGGCAGACGGGCTGATAACTCGGGCTCCTTATATCGGAATCAAGTCCTATCAGTTGTAACGCGTGCCTATTGCCTATGCGGTGCTATTTTTGTGTTTGCGTGTTATTTCGACCAACGAGGCGGGTTTTGGCCTCTTTTTCGACTATTGTTCTAAGTTTGCGTAAGTTAGGCAGACATGACTCGAACTCGGGCTCCATATATCGGAATCGAGTCCCGTCAGTTATAACGCTTGCCTATTGCCTATGCGGTGCTATGTCTGTGTTTGCGTGTTATTTCGACGACCGAGACGGGTTTTGGCCTCTTTTTCGACTATTATTCTAAGTTTGCGTAAGTTAGGCAGACGGGCTGATAACTCGGGCTTTGTATATCGAAATTGAGTCCCGTCAGTTGTAACGCTTGCCTATTGCCTATGCAGTGCTATGCCTATATTTGCGTGTCGTTTCGACGACCGAGACGGGTTTTGGCCTCTTTTTTGACTATTATTCTAAGTTTGCGTAAGTTAGTCAGACGAGACTCGAACTCGGGCTCTGTATATCGGAATTAAGTCCCGTCAGTTATAACGCGTGCCTATTGCCTATGTGGTGCTATGTCTATTTTTACGTGTCTTTTCGAGGACCGAGACGGGTTTTGGCCTCTTTTTTTACTATTGTTTTAAGTTTGCGTAAGTTAGGCAGACGGGACTCGAACTCGGGCTCCGTATATCGAAATTGAGTCCCGTCAGTTGTAATACGTGCCTAATGCCTATACAGTGCTATATCTGTGTTTGCGTATTATTTCGACGACTGAGGCGGGTTTTGGCCTCTTTTTTGACTATTGTTCTAAGTTTGCGTATGTTAGGCAGACGGGCTGGTAACTCGGGCTCCTTATATCGGAATCGAGTCCCGTCAGTTGTAACGCGTGCCTATTGTCTATGCGGTACTATATCTATGTTTGCGTGTCATTTCAACGACCGAGGCGGGTTTTGGCCTCTTTTTCGACTATTGTTCTAAGTTTTCGTAAGTTAGGCCAACGGGACTCGAACTCGGGCTCCGTATATCGGAATCGAGTCCCGTCAGTTGTAACGCGTACCGATTGCCTATGCGGTGCTATGTCTGTGCTTGCGTGTCGCTTCGATGATCTAAGCGAGTTTTGGCCTCTTTTTTAACTATTGTTCTAAGTTTACGTAAATTAGGCAGACGGGCTGATAACTCGGGTTCCGTATATCAGAATTGAGTCCCGTCAGTTGTAACGCGTGCCTATTGCCTATGCGGTGCTATGTCTGATGATGATAGTTTATATAAGCAATATAATTACAAATAAGGAAATACATTAATAATTGTTTTTACCTGTCGAATATGTGGAGGAAAGATGTTGGCCAAGACAACCTCACATACACGGATGGCCTCCTCCCGGACTACACCCATGAGGTCGTCAGCTGCAGCTGTAGGATCTATGGAGCCGTGGACAACCTCATGAGAAAGCTGGTAGATCCGTTCGCGTGATGGTGCGCCTGACTGTACAACACTGCTCGTCATGCACCCCTCTATGATCCGCCTGTAGAAGTCGTCAGATAATGAAGTGCCGGCGCCAGATCCACTCGCACCACTACCTCCGGTGAGTGGACGACGTCGAGATCTCGCAGCAGGGACTAAAGTGTAGGCTGGGACCCTGGGAATGCCCACAACTCTACCCTTCTTCGGCCCCCCTATAGCCTGCAGCCAATCCTTTATCTCCTCATCCGCACGCGTAGAATCATCTACAAGCGTGTCACCTCTCTGGTTGCTCCGGACCACAGTAAGGTCCTCGAACCGTGTCTGAAAAAAATACATAAATAGATGAAAAGCAAAGTATAAAACAAAAAAAATACAAAAGAATTTCAAGATTTTAAATATATACTAAATAACAGAATTAAATTACTTACAGCAATGCGCTCTGCCTCAGGTGAGATATAACCACCGTCACCTTTCTTCTGGTGAGTGTGCCACCAAAACTCGAGGCGGGAAGGTGGGTGCTTTAGACTCACCTCGAGTCTCTCCCTGTAAAGGTCGTATGACTGAGACCCAGTGCAGTGTGGGAGACGACTCTGCTGTCGGGCAGCTGTAGGCTGTGCCGACATCTTCTAGAATGTCTCACCCTCCCAAATGCAGCACATATGCTCCCACACCGTAGCACCAATAAAATCTGGCCGGACATCTCTAAGTGTCTGTCCATCAGCCATCTTGGTCTGGGCCTTCTTCTTCCAGTCGTAGACCCACTTGTGCCAGTTCATCTCGAGATACCTCTGGAGAACAGTCATGCCATGGGCTTCCTGCCCGTCCTCAAAGCGGTAATATCTCTGCACATTACACATTAATAAGCTTAGTAGACCTGTGTTAAATCAAAGCGGTAAAAAAAATATTCAAATGGAATATAAAAGTAACATATATGAATGAATGACATCTTATCCTAAACTCAGCAATAATGAACCCACGTGAGCGGTCATCCACATCCCCCCACCTCATCCACGGGCTTGAGAATCGGTTGCGGACGATCCCAATCAACGTGTTCCTTGGCGTCGCGTCAAGGATACTAAAATTGACACAGATACATTTGCAAATTACAAAGAATATATAAGAACTAAATAATTATTACAAAAACAATGTCAAACAAGGAATTACCTATTACCCTCAACACGACAAATAAGCGGCGCCTGGGGGGGGGATTCCCTAGCAATCCACGTGCTAGTCCCTGCGGAGGCCTACGTCGATCACCTATGTAGTGAAATACAATAATATTTATATAAATGAATATAATGTCAATACTGTATAAAATTAAAAATAATAAGATGTATAACAACAAAACATGTAATTATACCTGATGATCCAGCCTGATTATCACCGCCATTACCTCCACGGCCCCCACGGCCTGAACTACCAGCACGCCCACCATGATCGTTGTGTGGTGTATGCGCCATATCTGTATATATACTGTCAAATCATCAACACAATATTATTAGACATTCGTAATCACAATATTTTTAACAGTAACAAAGAGGATAACATGCAGATACAACTAAAAGGATACAACATAAATAGTAACTTAAAAGGATAGGATAATATAAGTTTTAGATAATGATTGCACTACTACAAACTATTACATTTGAATACAACTATAAGGACATAAAGATTACATAGTCCTAATCATTTATATCATCAAAACCATCAATATCAGAATCGTCATCTTCGAGCAGTAGATCTTCACTATCGTTGTCATCACCATCTTCGTTATCCTCAACGATTTCTTCAATTATATCTACCTCCTCAACAACATCGTCTTCACTTTTGACAGCAACAACATCATCCTCTTCTTCACTAGACTCACTAATAATTGTCACATCAGCAGGTGTAACACTAGTAGACTCGACTTGTAAAGGTTTATCGTCTGGACGAGGAGCTGTGCCTTGAAAACCACGGGCTTTGGTGGTTATAACAGCATACCATGGGCTTGCAGGAGTCTTAACACTATGCGGATAGTACACCTGTGTTGCTTTACTTGCTAAAATAAAAGGCTCGTCCATACCAGTTGTAAGACCCCAAATTTTATAAATAAAGATTTAATTTTCTTTATATATTATTTTAAAATAGTAAGGTGTATATTTGATAAATGTAAAAAGTTATGGGTGAAATGTGCAAATATTTCAAAATAAGCAAGTGGTTATAAAATATTCTTGTTGTCGGGGAATATTCGTTTGGTCGTGGAATATTCTTGTTGTCGAAAAATATTCGTACGACGACGCAGCTATTTGTGGGCCCCACAACGAAATAAC
This sequence comes from Panax stipuleanatus, assembly GCA_020205555.1. NCBI lineage: Eukaryota > Viridiplantae > Streptophyta > Magnoliopsida > Apiales > Araliaceae > Panax > Panax stipuleanatus. The sequence goes on from CM035117.1 coordinate 24,866,533, forward strand.
TGTCGGATATAAAAAGCGACATAAATAACCTTTTTATAAATAACGGTAAAACTGTTACGGTTAAACTGTTGAAATACCCGGTGATAAAAATACAGTAATACGCATTGTGCATAGTAGCACACGGTATTGCACAGTATTTCGAATTATTGATTCTTACGTAAGAAGTCACTTACTTAATTATTATTACAGTAATTACTGTTCAATATTTTATATTATTGATTCAATAATTGCATGATATTTTATTGGTACAATAATTGCTACGTTGATATTTATATCAATAATTGCTACGTTGCTATTTTATATGATTGATTCAATAATTGCTACCGTTGATATTTTGTATTATTGATTCAATAATTGTCACTGCACAGTATTTCACATTATCAACTCAATAATTTATATTATTTGAATAATATTATTAGATAGCATTATTGACAATGTCTAAGGAAGTTCTGTCTAGGAAGAGTTATTTAATTGCGCGCCAGTAAGGAGAAATCCTTATCGGAAGGCCCCCTCTTTCTTGGAAATGACCTGGTTGTCAATATTGTAGTTCTGTAATATTATTTGTGAATAATTAATTATTGATTTATATAATAAGAAAATATTTATTTTGTGGATATAAAAGAAGGAATTAGTGCTGATGTGTTTTTATCAGTATTTTGGTGTGAAAAATCATCCGTTTATGAATTTCGGCCATTTTCGGTTGAGAATTTGGAAAAATTTCCTTCTACAAAGTTGTAGAGAATTAAATTTCCTATAAAAAGGACATATTATTTTTATTTTTCTGATAAAGGGGCTATTTATTATGAATTATTGAATTTGTGAAAATAAATGTTTTTATTAAAAACATGGGTGGGCCCCACTTTTGTTTTTTTGTTAAAAAATTTTGATTTTTGAAAGCAGCCAGACGATTTTTCAAAGCTTGAGAAATTTCTTCGAAGGCTTAGTTAGTCAACTTTGGCATCCTAAGTTTTTTCTATAAATAGGGTGCTTAGGTTAGAACTGAAAATCACACCAGAATCAGAAGTTTTCTCTCTCTATAATATCGAGCGTATTTTTGTGAGTATTTAGATACTTTGAGTGTTACTATTCGGTGCAAGTTTCCTTCGGTATTATATCCGATATTTCAATCAGAAGTACTATTCTTTTGAGGTAAGGGATGTTATTTTCTTTCGTAAATGATGTTATTCTTTTCAATATCATTATACCAAAATATTGGCATGAATTTTATTATGAAATTCTTATTTTTTTCGCCGGAGTTACTATTCACGTATATGGCACTATTCACGAAAAAAAATTAAATTTTCTTCTATTTGTCCAAGTTGCTTGTTAAGGTTCCTATCTTTGATTGGATCTAAGTTTTGAGCTTTATTCTTGAATTTTGCTCCACAATTGATTATTACGAAGTATTTTTGAATTGGATAAACTAAAATACGAATCCTTAGTCTTTGTCCTTTATCTCACTGGATTCGTTCTTTAAAATATTTTTCATCATCCTCAGTCCTAAAAGGTGATATAAATAAATATCTTTGGCCTGTAGAGCAAAGATGAATGATTACCTGATGAATATCTTTGGCCGTTGTAAGACCCCAACTTTTATGAATAAAGATTTAATTTTTTTTATATATTATTTCGAAATAGTAAGGTGTTGATTTGATAAATGTGAAAAGTTATGGATAAAATGTGCAAATATTTCAAAATGAGCAAGTGGTTATAAAATATTTTGGTTGTCGGGGAATATTCGTTTAGTCATAGAATATTCTTGTTGTCGGAGAATATTCGTACGATGGCGCAGCTATTTGTGGGCCCCACAACGGAATAACTGTCGGATATAGAAAGCGACAAAAATAATCTTTTTATAAATAACGGCGTAGTTGTTACCGTTAGTGCTGTTGAAATACCCGGTGATTAAAATACAGTGATACGCGATGTTGCACAATAGCACATGATATTGCACAGTATTTCAAATTATTGAGTCTTACGTGAGAAGGCACTTACTCAATTATTGTTACAGTAATTACTGTTCAATAGTTTATATTATTGACTCAATAATTGCTACGTTGATATTTTATATTATTGACTCAATAATTGTTACATTGATATTTTATTGACTCAATAATTGCTACGTTGCTATTTTATATGATTGATTCAATAATGGCTACATTTGATATTTTGGTATTATTGATTCAATAATTGTCACTGCACAGTATTTCACATTATCAACTCAATAATTCATATTATTTGAATAATATTATTAGATAGCATTATTGACAATGTCTAAGGAAGTTCTGTCTAGGAGGGGTTATTTAATTGCGCGCCAGTAAGGAGAAGTCCTTATCGGAAGGCCCCCTCTTTCTTGGAAACGACCTAGTTGTCAATATTGTAGTTCTCTAATATTATTTATGACTAATTAATTATTGATTTATATGATAAGAAAATATTTATTTTGTGGATATAAAAGAAGGAATTAGCGCTGATGAGTTTTTATCAGTATTTTGGTGTGAGAAATCATCTGTTTATGGATTTCGGATAATTTATGTTTGGAATTTGGAAAAACTTCCTTCTATAAAGTTTTAGAGAATTAAATTTCCTATAAAAGGATATAGAATTTGTATTTATCTGACAAAGGGGCTATTTATTATGAATTATTGAAGTTTCAGAAAATAAATATTTTTTTTAATGGGTGGGCCCCACTTTTGTATAAATTTTTTTAGCCGCCAGGCAGCGGAAATTTTTTGAAAATAATAATATTTTATTATTTTAATCTCTTTTGGCATCCGTAAGTTTTTCTTATAAATAGGGTGCTTAGGTTAGAATTGAAAATCACACCAGAAATCAGAAGTTTTCTCTCTCTATAATATCGAGCGTATTTTTGTGAGTATTTCAATACTTTGAGTATTAGTATTCAGTGCAAGTTTCCTTCGGTATTATATTCGATATTCCAGTCAGAGGTACTATTCTTTTGAGGTAAGCGATGTTATTTCTTTCATAAATGAAGTTATTCTTTTCAATATCATTATACCGAAATATTGGCATGGATTTTGTTATGAAATTCTTACTTTTTCCGTCGAGGCTACTATTCACGTATACGGCACTATTCACGGAAAAATTAAATTTTCTTCTATTTGTCGAAATTGTCTGTTATGGTTACTAGCTTTGATTGGATCTAAATTTTGAGCCCTATTCTAGAATTTTGCTCCACAAAGTATTATTATGGGTTATTTTTAAATTTGGATAAACTAAATGACGAATCCCTAATCTTTATCTTTTATCCCACTGGATTCGTTTTTTAAAATGTTTTTCATCATCCTCAGTCCTAAAAGATGATGTAACTGAATATTTTTGGCCTGTAGAGCAAAGATGAATGATTACCTGATGAATATCTTTGGCCTGTAGTGCAAAGATGACAGGTGTTGAGATGAACATGATCACTGATGATACAAATGAATATCTTTGGCCGTAGTGCGAAGATGAATATTTGATTTGAGATATATATTGATTGATGTTACAGGGATAAAATATTGATGATGGACTTTTAAATCATAGAAGATAGTAGACTTCATTCTCTACTTAACTCTTCTAATGAACTGTTATTTTCGCTGCGAATATTGATCTAAAGTTGGTTGTCCATTATATTTTATCTGATTTGTTGAAGACTAACGATAATTTATTTTCCATTATCTTAGTCATAATATTCTTTACTGAGCTTGTTGAGCTCACCCTTTTCATCTGTTGTCCTCTTCAGGAAATGAGAATGTTGCGGGAACTAGTCGGGGGACAGAGTGATGGTCCGAGTTAGAGCAGTAGTAGTCCTCACTATTTCAGATAAATAGTGTGATAATAATTGTAATGAGGACTTAGTTTGAATATTAATATTTTTTACATATTTGTATTGACACTCACAGTTGTGTGGTCGTATTTTGCACGACCGTATGATATAAAGTTTTTAGTTGAATTCTGTACCATGTATTTGGCGACTCAGAATGGGTTGGGTTGACTGGACCTATTCTGGGGGCGTCACAGCCGTAGTGCAAAGATGGACAGGTGTTGAGATGAACATGACCACTGATGATACAAATGAATATCTTAGTGCAAAGATGAATATTTGATTTGAGATGTATATTGATTGATGTTACAGGGATAAAATATTGATGATAAACTTTTAAATCATAGAAGATAGTAGACTTCATTCTCTACTTAACTCTTCTAATGAATTGTTATTTTCGCTGCGAATATTGATCTAAAATTTGTTGTCAATAATATTTTATCTGAATTATTGAAGACTAACGATAATTTATTTTTCATTATCTTAGTCATAATATTCTTACTGGGCTAGTTGAGCTCACCCTTTTTATCTATTGTCCTCTTCAGGAAATGAGAATGTCGCAGGAACTAGTCGGGGGACACAGTGATGGTCCGAGTTAGAGCAGTAGTAGTCCTCACTATTTCTAATAAATAGTGTGATAATAATTATAATGAGGACTTAGTTTGAATGTTAATATTTTTTATATATTTGTATTGACACTCACAGTTGTGTGATCTTATTTTGCACGACCGTGTGATATAAAATTGTATTTGAATTCTGTACCATGTATTTCGCGACTCAGAATGGGTTGGGTTGACTGGACCTATTCTGGGGGCGTCACAGTTGGTATCAGAGCTTAGGGATATGATCTCTGGCGGAGATCGGGGAATAGAACTAGGAGGGGAGAGACGAGTAAATCCTTCACTAGTATGTCCTACCTATGCTTATGTGGTATTTAATTGGTCAGTCGGAGCATAGGGTTAATATGTGATATGTTATTTGTTTAATTAACCCTTGTTTTATGGCAGTATTTGAGAATGGCAGCTGAGAATGTTAACAACGAAGTGAATGAGACCGTGGAGACACATTTAATCACTAACTAGGAGAACGTGCAACCAGAAGGCAATGTTCATCCTGAAAACAACGCTGGACAGACGATAAACGATGAGATGTTTAGAAGTCTTTTGCAGTTTATGCAAAACCAGACGAGGGAGACTCGTGTGCAAAATACAGGTGGAGATAATAACAACACGTGAATCGTCACTACCAAGCAGTTCTAAAAATTGGGACCACCAGAATTTCAGGGAAAGAAGGATCCGATCAAGGCAGAGACGTGGGTTAAGCAAATTACCAAGATATTTGATGTCTTGGGATGCACGAAGGAATAGAAGGTTACATTCGTCACGTTTATGTTCCGTGGAGAGGCAGATTACTGGTGGGAATCCGTGAAGCGTACCCAGCCTGCCGCACTCAAGATGTCTTGAGAAGCATTCCGAAAATTGTTCAATGACAAGTACTTTCCTGAAAGTATTCGTCATATGAAGGAGGTAGAGTTTATCAGACTAGGACAAAATAACATGACGGTGTCCCAGTACGAGGCTAAGTTCGCGGAGTTGTCCAGGTTTGCACCTCATTTGGTGGAGAATGAGGAACGTATGACGCGGATGTTTCTGAGAGGTTTGAAACCCGAAATACATCAATACCTCATTTCTCACAAATTTTCTCTATATTCGGATGTAGTAAACAAGGCCCAGTTGTTAGAACGAGATAGTGATTATATTCAACTAAGGGACAACAACCAAGGTCGTACCGGTGGCAGCAGTCATCGGAGCAATGACAACCAGCGGGGAGGAAAGTATGATAGAAGCGGTAACCACTCCGGTGGTAATCGTGGCCATGATAGTAGAAAAAGCGAATCGGGGGGAGATTTGAAGAAGAGAAGGTACAACAATGAGAACGTGAAGACGTTGACATCAGCACCAGCATCAACTATTTCTAGGGGAGGAGAACGACCACCGATCGTATGCTATAAATGCGGGAAAGAGGGACACATCTGCCAAAACTGCCCACAATAATTCAAAGCATGCTATAACTGCGGAAAAGAATGACATATATCTCGAGATTGTCCTATAGCAAAACCAAGTCCAGCGGGGATGGTGATTCCAAAGGCGGTTTCGGACAAGTCAAAGTCGGTGATTCCTGGAAGAAAGTTTGTCGTGACATCCTAAAATGCGAGGAACCCACACGAGGTGATTACGGGTAAGCTAATTATAAACTCTTGCGAAGTTTACACCTTGTTAGATACCGGTGCTATCCATTCTTTTATTTCACCTGCTTGTGCTCAACGTTTGAAATTGATTTCTGATAAGTTAGACTTTGACTTATCTGTTGAAACTCCGTTAGGAGAAACTTTCGTTACATCTACAGTTTACAAATCTTGCTTGATTCAGATTGGTACCCTTACCTTACCTGTTGATTTTATATCTTTGAAAATACTTGCATTTGACGTGATTTTAGGAATTGACTGGTTAACCACTTACCATGCCAAAATTGATTATTTTCGTAAGGTTGTTAGTTTTCATATTCCTTATCAACCTGTTGTGCGAATCCAAACCACCAAACCACTAAAATAAGTCAATATCATTTCAAGTCACAAAGCTATTCGTTTATTGAAAAATGGATGTCAAGCTTTCTTAGCTCATGTCACTGATCTAAACCAGAATACGTTAGGTTTGAATGATATTTCCGTTGTTAATGAGTTTCCTGATGTATTTTCCGAAGAACATCCCGGTCTACCCCCAGAATGTGAAGTTGAATTCTTTATTGACCTTGAGCCCGGTACAAAACCCATTTCTAAAACCCCATATCGAATGGCTCCTATTGAACTCCAGGAGTTAAAGGTCCAATTACAGGAGTTGTTAGACATCGGTTTTATTAATCCTAGTACGTCTCCTTGGGGTGCTCCTGTTTTATTCGTAAAGAAGAAAGACGGGAGTATGCGACTTTGTATTGACTATCGGGAGTTGAACCATGTCACCATCAAGAATAGGTATCCGTTACCTCGTATTGATGACTTGTTCGACCAGTTGCAAGGAGCACAATTCTTTTTAAAGATCGATCTTCGTTCTGGATATGATCAGCTGAAGATTAAAACTGAGGATATTCCAAAGACTACCTTCAGAACTCGGTACGGGCATTATGAGTTCTTAGTCATGTCTTTTGGATTGACTAAAGCTCATGCTGCTTTCATGGATATGATGAACCATGTATTTAAGGAATATTTTAATTAGTTCGTTGTTGTCTTTATTGATGACATCCTTATCTATTCTAAAAGCCGTGAAGATCATGAGCACCACTTGAAGTTGGTACTTCAAAAGCTTAATGAGAATAAGCTATATGCCAAGCTGAAGAAATGCGAGTTTTGGCTTGAGGAAGTAGCATTCCTTGGGCACGTGGTGTCGAAACGTGGAGTATCTATTGACCCAACGAAGATTGAAGCAATATAAAGTTGGGAGCAACCTAAGTCGGTGACCGAAGTACGAAGCTTTCTGGGCTTAGCTGGTTATTATCGGATTCGTAGAGGGATTTTCTCGAATTGCTACTCCATTAACTCAATTGACTCGAAAAGATACAAAATTCGTTTGGATCGAGGAATGCGAGAAAAGCTTCCAAGAGTTCAAGAGAAGACTTATCTCGGCACCTGTTCTGACAATACCATCTGGTTCGGATGAATTTGTTATCTACAGCGATGCTTCTGGCAAAGGGTTAGGATGTGTTCTCATGCAACATGGGAAAGTCATAGCCTATGCCTCACGACAACTCAAAGAATATGAGAGGAATTATCCTACTCATGATCTAGAGTTGGCAGCAGTCGTTTTCGCGTTGAAGATCTGGAGACATTACTTGTACGGAGAAAAAGTGGAGATTTATACGGATCATAAGAGCCTTAAATATTTCTTCACTCAGAAGGAACTCAACATGCGGCAACGACGTTGGCTTGAGCTGTTGAAAGATTACGATCATACCATCCAATACCATCCTGGAAAAGCGAACGTGGCAGCTGACGCGTTGAGTAGAATATCATATACAGAAACAAGTGCGATGATGTCAAGTATATGCGTAGAACCAGCTTTGATTGATAAGGTTAAAGCTGCTCAAGCTACAGATCTGGAGCTGATGAAGATGAAGAAGAATGTGCAAGAAGGTGCCATTCCAGAAGCAAGAATCGATGAAGAGGGAATACTTCGAGTCAACTCTAGACTTTGTGTTCCTAACGATTCCTACTTGAAGCATAGAATCATGATGGAGGCACACAACACACCATTTGCAATCCATTTTGGGAGTACCAAAATGTATCGTTATCTTCGACATATATTTTGGTGGAGCAATATGAAAAGAGAGATCGCGGAGTTTATTTCGAGATGTTTAACTTGTCAACGTGTAAAGGCGGAGCATCAAGTGCCGAAGGGTCCACTGCAACCACTGGAGATTCTAAAATGGAAGTGGGAACACATTACGATGGATTTCGTTACGGGTCTTCCCAAGGTTTCTCAAGGCATAGATGCGATTTGGGTTATTGTTGATAGATTAACCAAGTCTGCTCATTTCTTGCCGATACGAGAGACTTATTCCCTGGAACGTCTTGCCCATATGTACGTGAATGAGATTATGAGATTGCATGGCATGCCAGTATCCATAGTTTCGGATCGTGACCCTAGATTTACTTCACGATTTTGGATCAGTTTGCAGAAAGCTATAGGTACGGATTTACGATTCAGCTCGGCTTATCATCCTCAAACAGACGGACAATCAGAAAGGAGTATTCAAACTCTTGAAGATCTATTGAGACTTTGTGTTCTAGACTTCAAAGGGAGTTGGGATAAGTACTTACCATTGGTGAAATTCTCCTACAATAACAGTTATCAAGCAAGTATAGGCGTAGCTCCATTCGAAGCGTTGTATGGGAGAAAGTGTCGTTCTCCAGTATACTGGGATGAGGTGGGTGAAGCAACATTATTGTACCGGAGTTGGTACGTATGACTACAAAAAAGATTCAAATGATCCGGCAACGGATACAAATCGCACAAGATCGACAAAAGAGTTATGCGAATCTTCATCGAAAGGACGTGGAATTTAATGTTGGGGATCATATATTGTTACGTGTTGCTCCATGGAAGGGAGTTACGAGGTTTGGCAAGAGAGGAAAGCTCAATCCACGATTCATTGGTCCATTTGAGATTCTTGATCGAATAGGAAATGTGGCCTATAGACTCGCTTTACCTCCAAGTATGTCTCGTGTTCATAACGTTTTTCACATATCCGTGCTTCGTAAATATGTGAAAGATCCAAACCACATTATTGAGTTAGAACCGGACGAGATAGCTGAAGATTTAACGCATGAGGAGGTACATGTCAAGATTTTGGATAGGAAGGAGCATGTCCTACGCTCAAAAATTATACCTCAAGTTAAAGTTTTGTGGAGAAACCATGCTATTGAGAAAACGACCTAGGAGTTAGAATCGAAAATGAAAGCGAGGTATCCTCACCTTTTCGACATATCAGGTACGTACGTCAATTTCGAGGACGAAATTTTATAAGGAGGGGAGGATGTAAGACCCCGAATTTTATAAATAAATATTTAATTTTCTTTATATATTATTTTGAAATAGTAAGGTGTATATTTGATAAATGTGAAAAGTTCTGGGTGAAATGTGTAAATATTTCAAAATAAGCAAGTGGTTATAAAATATTCTTGTTGTCGGAGAATATTCGTTTGGTCGTGGAATATTCTTGTTGTCGGGGAATATTCGTACGACGACGCAGCTATTTGTGGGCCCCACAATAGAATAACTGTCGGATATAGAAAGCGGCAGAAATAACCTTTTTCTAAATAACGGTAAAACTGTTACGGTTAAACTGTTGAAATACCCGGTGATAAAAATACAGTAATACGCGTTGTGCACAGTAGCACACGGTATTGCACAGTATTTTGAATTATTGGTTCTTACGTAAGAAGTCACTTACTCAATTATTGTTACAGTAATTACTGTTCAATATTATATTATTGATTTAATAATTGCATGATATTTTATTAGTTCAATAATTGCTACGTTGATATTAATATCAATAATTACTACGTTGCTATTTTATATGATTGATTCAATAATTGCTACCGTTGATATTTTGTATTATTGATTCAATAATTGTCACTGTACAGTATTTCACATTATCAACTCAATAATTCATATTATTTGAATAATATTATTAGATAGCATTATTGACAATGTTTAAGGAAGTTCTGTCTAGGAGGGGTTATTTAATTGCGCGCCAGTAAGGAGAAATCCTTATCGGAAGGCCCCTCTTTCTTGAAAACGACCTAGTTGTCAATATTGTAGTTCTGTAATATTATTTATGAATTATTAATTATTGATTTATATGATAAGAAAATATTTATTTTGTGGATATAAAAGAAGGAATTAGTGCTGATGTATTTATATCAGTATTTTGGTATGGAAAATCATCCGTTTATAAATTTCGGCCATTTTCGGTTGAGATTTTGGAAAAACTTCCTTCTACAAAGTTGTAGAGAATTAAATTTTCTATGGAAAAGACATATTATTTGTATTTTTCTGATAAAAGGGCTATTTATTATGAATTATTGAAGTTGCAAAAATAAATATTTTTATTAAAAATATGGGTGGGCCCCACTTTTGTTTTTTTGTTGAAAAATTCTGATTTTTGAAAGTAGCCAGACGATTTTTCAAAGCTTGAGAAATTTCTCCGAAGGCTTAGTTAGTCAAATTTGGCATCCTAAGTTTTTCCTATAAATAGGGTGCTTAGGTTAGAATTGAAAATCACACCAGAATCAGAAGTTTTCTCTCTCTATAATATCGAGCGTATTTTTGTGAGTATTTAGATACTTTGAGTGTTACTATTCAGTGCAAGTTTTCTTCGGTATTATATCCGATATTCCAGTCAGAAGTACTATTCTTTTGAGGTAAGGGATGCTATTTTCTTTCGTAAATGATATTATTCTTTTCAATATCATTATGCCAAAATATTAGCATAGATTTTATTATGAAATTCTTACTTTTTTCGTCGGGGTTACTATTCACGTATACAGCACTATTCACGAAAAAATTAAATTTTCTTCTATTTGTCCAAGTTACTTGTTAAGGTTCATATCTTTGATTGGATCTAAGTTTTGAGCTTTATTCTTGAATTTTACTCCACAATTGATTATTAAAAAGTATTTTTGAATTGGATAAACTAAAATACGAATCCTTAATCTTTGTCCTTTATCTTAATGGATTTTTTAAAAAAATATTTTTCATCATCCTCAGTCCTAAAAGATGATATAACTGAATATCTTTGGCCTGTAGAGCAAAGATGAATGATTACCTGATGAATATCTTTGGCCGTAGTGCAAGATGGACAGGTGTTGAGATGAACATGACCACTGGTGATACAAATGAATATCTTTGGCCCATAGTGCAAAGATGAATATTTGATTTGAGATGTATATTGATTGATGTTACATGGATAAAATATTGATGATGAACTTTTAAATCATAGAAGATAGTAGACTTCATTCTTTACTTAACTCTCCTAATGAATTGTTATTTTCGCTGCGAATATTGATCTAAAACTTGTTATCAATAATATTTTATCTGAATTGTTGAAGACTAACAATAATTTATTTTCCATTATCTTAGCCATAATATACTTTACTGGGCTAGTTGAGCTCACCCTTTTCATCTATTATCCTCTTCAGAAAATGAGAATATCGCAGGAACTAGTCGGGGGACAGAGTGATGGTCCGAGTTAAAGTAGTAGTAGTCCTCACTATTTTTAATAAATAGTGTGATAATAATTATAATGAGAACTTAGTTTGAATGTTAATATTTTTACATATTTGTATTGACATTCACAGTTGTGTGGTCGTATTTTGCACGACCGTGTGATATAAAGTTGTATTTGAATTCTGTACCATGTATTTACCGATTCAGAATGGGTTGGGTTGACTGGACCTATTCTGGGGGCGTCACACCAGTCATCAGTCTTAGTTTTGACTTAACATTAACAGTCACCAATCCTGATTTTTTATCTACTTTAACTCCATTCTCAACATCAAACTAATGACAATTAAAGCAAACTAACTCTCCCCAATATTTGAGAACGACAACTTTTAGCAATCGTTCATACCAGTCATCCCAAATATTATCGTAGCAGCTACCTTTAACCACAACACCATAATCAGCAGAAGCGACTTTCCCATTATCGCAGCACTTAAATCTGTAACCATTGACAATGCAGCATGTATAAGTATCTATATATCTTTCAGGGTCGTTGGCTATAAGCTTTAGCCGATTGTCAGCTAACTCATCTGTGAGGACCTAATGTACATTAACACAACATATTCTAAAGTTAATTACGCCATAAGAATAAATCTATGATGGTAGATTCATTGAACTTGTAAAGGTTAGACTTACATGATCTTTAAACCATTGCACAAATTGTCCATTTCTCAAATTTTGCAAATCCCCGTCCGATATACTCAGATTTGCTTCACGTACTTCAGCATCATATTGACTGCAGCACAGTTATATACTTAATGTGTTTGTAAAGGAACTTGACATAGTTACACCAGACATATATAGTTACGACTACTTACTTAATGTATGGCGCTACTTCATTCATGTTGATAAGTGCATACAATGTGGCAGCTACATACTCACTATCGGTCAAAAATCGCCTTTTTTTTACCGCCGAATGGGCGTACAAGATGACTAAAGGTCGTTAATTCTCCATTTTTCTCGTGCGCAACAGCCTCATTCCGACGTAAGCAATTGTGCTTCGTCTAAATATTCGGCTCAAAGTTCAACGAGCAGAAATTAACAAGTTCCTCCATAACATAACTTTCAGCAATTGACCCCTCTACACGGGCTCTATTCATCTTTTGCTTTAGACGTCGCATATACCTATGTGATATATATGCATGTATAGATTAGCAAACAAGAATGAACATTTTACTGCATTAAAAACATTAATGTCATTACCTCTTGTATGGATACATTCATCTATATTGCACGGGACTGCCAAATTTAGCTTCGTTTGGCAAGTGAATAGGCAAATGCTCCATTAAATCAAAAAACGATGGAGGGGAGATCATTTATAACTTGCACATTATTTCCACTATCTGCATCTCCATTTTATCTATGTCTTTGAGCTGGAGCTCCGTCAAGCATAGATCTCTATAGAAATTAGAAAGCTCTGTCAGTGCTTCAACCACACGTTTCGATAACAAGTCGATAAATGCTACAGGGATCAACTTCTGCATGAATACGTGACAATCATGACTTTTGAGACCCCAAAACTTCAGCTCTTCGACTTTACAACACCTTTCTATATTCGAAGAATATCCATCTGGGAGCTTCAGTCCACTAATCCAATTACATATCAATATCAACTGTTCCCTGGTCAAAGTATAATCAGCTTTAGGCATTACCATTTTACTACCCTCCTAATACAGCCACAGATCTTCCTTAATGTTCTTTTCTACCAAATCAAGCCTCGACTTGTTGTTGTCCTTTGTTCTACCCTTGGCATCTAGGACTGTATAAAAAATGTTATCAAATACGTTCTTCTCAGTATGCATCGGATCTAAACAATGACGGATGCAGAGTGTAGCCCAATAAGGCAGGTCAAAGAATATGGATCTGTGTGTCCAATTGTGAACCTTGCCGTAACCATAAGTTCGCTCTAATTTGTGATTCTTCCCTGGAGGTGGAAACTTTAAATGACTAATCCAACTCAACACTGCTGTCCCAGATAGACGACCAGGTACTTGACGTTTCTCTATTTTTTGATTGAATTGTCTACTCATCCGTCGATAACAATGTTCAATCGGCAAAAACTGTCTGGATGTTGCAAAGTAACTCATTTCCCCCCATGTTTAAGCCGCATAGCTTTAACTGACCCCATGCACACGGGACATAACAAACCCCCGTGAGTCGACCATCCACTGATCATTCCTAACGTCGGGAAGTCATTTATTATCCACAGTAAAGCTGCCCTCATGTCAAAGTTCTGCTTAAGAGATACATCATAAGTTTGAACCCCTTTTCCCCACAATATCTTCAACTCATCAACAAACGGCCTGAGGTATACATTGATATCTTTACTTGGACTCTTATCACCCAGAATCAGTAAAGGCATGAACATGTAGTGATCTTTCATGCACATCGAAGACGGGAGGTTATACACAACAATAATCACCGGCCAAGTTGAGTAGGGCTTTGTGTAAGGCCCATTAAACGGATTAAACCCATCCGTAGCAAGTCCAAGCTTAACATTGCGAACCTCTTCAGCAAACGAGGGGTGCTTTTTATCAAAATTTTTCCACTCAAGCCCATCTGTCGGGTGCGTCAGTTGACCTTCGACTATGTCCCGTGTAGAGTGCCACCTCATATCCTCGGTGGTATGTGTTGATATGAACAACTGCTGAAGCCTCGGCACAATGGGAAAGTAACGTAAGATCTTTCTCGGCACGTCTTTTCCCTTTTTCTTGCGCTGTTCACAGTATCTACTTATACCGCAAATATCACATGACCTCTTATCTTTATTGACATCACCGTAATACAATATACAGTTATTATCACAAGCATCAATCTTCTCATACCCTAGATTGAGCCTTTTGACCATTTTCTTCACATCATAGAATGACTCCGGTAACTTATTGCCTGCAAGTAAGCACTCCTTCACAATGTTTAACAGTTCATTAAAATCTCTCTCGCTACAGTCATGCTCGTTCTTGAAGTGTAAAAAATTAGTCACTGCAGATAATACGGTGTGCTTTTCGTGCCCGTTATACAATGGCGTCGCTGATTCCTGCAATAACTCATAGAAACCCTTAGCCCCGTCATTCGGCTCTTGCTCAATGCTACCGTCATCCCTATCTGTATTCCACTAGAAGTATGAACCAGCAGCTTCGACTATCATAGTAGTACAGTCAAAGATTTTGTCACCTTTAGATTCTGGTTCTGATTCATGTTCATCCAACCAGGTTTTCCCATGATAGATCCATGTCGTATAACCCTGCTTGTGTGACGCCCCCAGAATAGGTCCATTCAACCCAACCCATTCTGAGTCGCCAAATACATGGTACAGAATCCAAATAAAATCTTATGTCCTTTCCATAGAAAATTTAATTCTCTACAACTTTGTAGAAGAAAGTTTTTCCAAATTTCAAACATAAATTGTCCGAAATCCACAAACGGATGATTTTCCACACCAAAATACTGATAAAAATACCTCAACACTAATTCCTTCTTTTATATCTACAAAAATAAATATTTTTTAATCATATAAATCAATAATTAATTATTCACAAATAATATTACAGAACTACAATATTGACAACCAGTCGTTCCCAGGAAAGAGGGGACCTTCCGATAAGGATTTCTCCTTACTGGCGCGCAATTAAATAACCCCTCCTAGTCAGAACTTCCTTAGACATTGCCAATAATGTTATCTAATAATATTATTCAAATAATATGAATTATTGATCTGATAATGGAAAATACTGTGCAGTGACAATTATTGAATTAACAATAATATAAAAATACTGTGCAATACCGTGTGCTACTGTGCAACAACGCGTATTACTTTACTTTACCCACCGGATATTCCAACAGTGTTAACAGTAACAACTACGCTGTTATTTATAAAGAACTTATTCTTGTCGTTTTCTTCATCCGACAGTTTTCAGTTATGGGGCCCACAAATGGCTGCGCCGTTGTACGAATATTTCCCGACAACAAGAATGTTCCACGACCAAACGAATATTCTCCGACAACAATGGATATTTTATAACCACTTGCTTATTTAAAATATTTGCGCATTTTACCCATAACATTCCACATTATCAAATTAACCCCTGACTATTTTAAAATATTATATAGAGGAAATTCAATTTTTTTGTTCATAAAAGTTGGGGTCTTACAGCTTGAACGCATACGCAAATAAGTCGTACATGACATCACTCCTTTCCTTCCACACTTCATTCACACACCTCTTACAAGGACATCTGATCTCATCGCCGCTGACTTGCTCAAACGCGAAATTGAGAAACTATTCAACCCCACTACGGTACTCAGAGCTAAGCCCACTCTTATCAATGACTACCCTACGTTCCATCCAACTTCGATCAACAGACATCTTGGACAACGCACTATGAGCTGCTATATATGAGGAAAAATAAAACACAAATAGGAGGATTAATGTCTATACATACACATGAGTGTCCTAACTTCATCTCCACTCTAACGGGTCAGGCTTCTATCCCATTCTCGAATGCATCGCCCCACCTGATGCCAACAACATGAACACATCTTTATATTTTAAGAAATTTCGACAGCACCTCCCCATGGTCTTCAAGTATACAAAATAGACCACCACGTCGTAGCCTAAATATGCACCCGAAGAACATCAAGAGATATTCACCGAAAATTCTCAAAATATAAAGACGTGCTCAAGCCGTTAACACCAACCTAAGTGGGATCGAAACATTCAGGAACAGTCCCAAAATGGGGACTATTCGAGATTCACTTCTATTAAGTGAATCTCGAATGGGTTTCTAAGCTGCCTAAACAATATGGAAAAATATGCAAATGCAATAATCACAATGCAATAATTTTCAGTCATTTATAAAAGCAAAAACTTGTTTAAGAAAATGAAACGACAAAACAAAATGACTATGTTTAACAGTTCTCATTTGTTCTTTTATTCCCCTCCATTACAAACAGTGGAATTTTTAATTGGACCACCATATTTTGAACAATTGTCTTAATGACATTGTTTTGCTTTTATTGAAAATGGTCTTGTACCTTTTTGTTTGTGATACCTTGAGGTAGTGTCTACAATGACAAGTGATTGTTTCCACCCTTAGTTGCTCTTATAAAGTTATTTAAAAAAAAGAACTTTCTTTCTTGCATGTGTTTTTTGACATTATAATTTGTAGAAAAATAAGGTTATATGGTTGGGAAACTGTTCCAAATGAGTGATTTTAACATGTAGCTTACTATTTAAGAGATTGATTTGGCTGGACTTGAGAAGGTGTTCTGGACTTGAGGTCCAGGTAAATTTGGGTTGCCTAAAAAGTTAATTAAGACCCATACCAATAGGCATGAGAACCACAATAAGGAAAAGAATCCTGCCTAACTCACTAATTTGTGGGAAGAGACTGAACTTTAGTTTCATGTGGTAACGAGCTGAGCTGGATAAGTTTAAATTAACCTCGATCAGTGAGGAAGTAAATTAGTGGATGGGAGTGACAGATATTGTCATATTGGGAAGTATCGAAGTTCCATATCTATTTCAAAAAGGGAACTAACGTAGAAGCTGAGACATACGTTGTAACAAGAGATTAGTAAAAAGATACTAAATAATTGAACAAAAGTAGAATCCTAATTAATGACAAATCAAAGTCAACCTGCGGGATCCACTTAAATGAGTTAAAACCATACTACTACTGCCAATGAAAAGTTCAGAGTTCGAAAAATATATTACGCACACTATTTAGGCACGTGACGGTCCACTGTATTGAAACCAAAACAAGCTAGTACTTACTCCAAACTTCTTTTTCTTTTGTAAAATATTATTGACACTAATTATACACAAAAATTGTGAGCACGCTTGCAGTATATAAGAAGAAGAAAAAAAATTAGAAAGAGGTTCAAGCTCTAACCAACAAATAGTCGAACGGTTGACGTCTTTTAATTAACACTGAGATTTTCCTACAACCTCAAAAATGGAAATGATATCAAAACGATTTAATCTCCACTCACAATAATATCCTTCAAACAAAATTCCTAGAAGTTAGACTATTTTCATTACATAATATAAGCAAAAGTTACATAAAACATAATTTTACAGCAAGTGAGTAAAAACCCAGTCTTCATTTCAATCTCAGTAATCAAAAATCAAACAATTACTGCAACTGAGTTATGATAAATGTATATAAAATTTTGAAAATATTCTAACCTGAAAGTATAATCTTTCCCTCTGAACACTTGCTATGTACTGCAACCTAAATCAAAACATAATAAAATTTATATATTACAGAAAACATAAATTAAACCCTAACTTAACAACATTGGAACTTAATTACAAATATGTAAGCAATACTTACTAATTAAAGCTTCGCAAATGGAGAACCAGAGAGGAGAGGGCAAAAAGAAGAAAAGAAAGTGGGAAAGCTAGAGATAGCAGTGGCAGCCGGGAAAGGGGAGAGATAGAAGGGGGAAGGCGGCAGACGGCGGGAGAGAAAGTGGCCAGACGATAAGGAGGAGACCGACAGTAACGACGGCGAGGTAGGGCAGGCGACGGCAACAGGAAGGGAAGGAAAAAAAAAGTCGAGCGGGAGAAGGAAAAGAAAGAAGACAGAAGAGAAACTGAATTTTGGAGATTAAATAAAAGGTCATTCTCGACGGCTATGCCCGTGGCCTATGTAGCCGTCGCCACTGACTCACTCTCGACGGCAGAGACCGGCGCAAATGTACTCTGCACCGTCGACCCTCACTTTTGGCGCGCGCGTAAAATGGTGGACTTGGTGCTGCTAAGGTTTAGAGGGTCAATGCCGACAGGCGTTATTGGCGACGGCATTCCCGTCGTCCTTGATGTCATTAGCGATGGCAGGGTGCCCGTCGCCAATGACCAATTTCCTTGTAGTGTTCACTGCATATATCTCTTGGGATTTTATACTTAATGAATTTGATTATATTATTTTGCATAGGGATATTGTGACACCCCCAAATCCGGTATCTTAATTGTAACAGGATGAAATTTAATTGAACCGTGAATCTGGAGACAGAATCCTTTTAAGGGAGGAAAGATGTGACGAACGAGATTTTTGTAATTTAATTTGAATATTTATTGAATTAAATAAATATTTTTTTGATGATTTTGAGTTAAATAATTAATTGATGAATTTATGGTAGATTAATTTAATTATATGTGTTACATTGATTAAATTAATGTAGAGAAATTTTTATATTCAATGATGCTTTTAACTGAGGTTATTTGATTTAATATATTAATTAATAAGCATAATGTGTTCTAATTAATTTAATAATTAATTAGAGATTTATGATTTGACATAATTAATAAATAAGAATTTTAATTATGTGACTATGTGATTTAATGTGGAATTATGCTATGTTATTTAATTGATTTAAATAAGATATTGATTAATTGGGTGTGACATTATTAAACTATACTATGAAGGAGTTAATTAAATTAAATGAAAATGAAAAATAAAGGAAGCCAAACATGTCCCTAAGGGGAGTTGGAGCCAGTTAACCCATTAAAGGATTAACCGACGACCACTCACTCACTATACTTATTATACGTACTACACTATACATATACCGTATACAGCAGACTTATATTTTATATTACAAACAAAGAAAGAATTTCAGAGAGAAACGTAAAGAGAAATACACAGAGGAAATTGAGAGATTGGAAGTAGAATCCATATCATCTTCACAGAGTTTACAAGGGGTAATTTCTTTGTCCCAGTTTTATTTCACGTACTATGTTTCCTTCATGAACATATATTCTGAGTTCTCTGTGTATGGAAAAAATTAGCAATTTTTGATTATATGCTTATATATGTGTTATTATATGATTATAACATGTTTTGTATTTGGTATGAATGAATTAAAATAATCGAATTCATGTAATTAGGCCTTAATTGGGTTTACGAAAAGTTCTTTTCCATTTACGTGTTTTAAAAGTTCTCTGTGAATGGGGAGATTTGACAACTCTTGATTATATGTCTATATAGGTGTTACTAATGGTTAATAACATATTATATGCCATATATGCATAACTTTCAGTGATCACACCATCGAATTTTGTTTATATTTGAGTTTTCAAAATGTCAGAGTCGTATATATGGCCATACGGCCCTTATGTATAATTTTTATACCATGAATCTATGATTTAACTTTGAATTAGCACTTGCATATGATTGTACACGTTTATACGAACAAAACGGAAGTTAAACGAACGGATTCGGTGTTATAACGAATCCGTAAAGTTAAATTTTGTGATTTTCCTTCAAAACATGATAAAGTATGATATAGTATTTCTGTGAAGTCCATACTTTATGGGTAGCAATTAAATTGTTGTGGTAGCATTAAATGGTGAATTTTGGGTCTGGTTCTCTGTTATTCGTGAACTGCAGATTCTGAAACTGGCGTGTGGAGCTGCAGCGCCAACTTTAAGCCTAAGAGTCCGAGCTGCAGCGCTAGTAGAGCTGTAGCGCCATTTTTAGTTCAAATGGTGGAGCTGCAGCGTCACTTGGCAATTTTGCCCAGAAATGAGATTTTAATTGTTTAAGTCCAGAAAATGTAATTGGAACCTAATGTAATAAACATGAAGACATGATTAAACATATAATAAGAGGTTAATAACTTATATTATGTGAGTAATTAATAAGTTAATTACATGACTTGAATCGTTAATTGTATAGTCCAATAACGTGCTCAAGACCGATGTGTGTGATTCGATACGTATATCGAGTTATTGATTAATGTGTATTGTGAACGTATTGATATGTAGGACTTAATAAAGAACGTGAATTATAAATTGTAGCTTGTGCAAGAGGCAAGTTTTTTATCCTTAAACTTGTTTAATATTTTGCAAGTTTCCTAAACTCAAACCTTACTTTTACATTGAGCAAATATCCTATCTCTAACTTATTGTTATTAAGCAAGTTTCTTAAAATTCTAAGTTATTCATTTATCAAGTCTTAGACTTGTGTTCTATATCGAGCGAGCTCTTGTTTTTAATTGTTCAAGTTCAAAGATTTCATATTTGATGCTATAACTCTTTTAAGCATGATTCAGCTATACAATACTTATTCGATTGTATACTCTTGAGATTTACCATTCAAGTTGAATATCGATGTTATTGTTGAACTTATAGGACTAGTGAACCCTTATTTATTCGACTAGTCCATAGTTGATGTACGTTCTAAATTCTAAAATACTTATTGAGCTTATCCAAACTAAACTTTCTTTGGTGCAGACTCTGATGTCAAAACTGAGATGAACAACCCTGTAAAGGGGATTATTTGCGCTTTAGCGTTGAGATATTGCGCACAGTATGGTACTAAGGGCTGATCCCCCTAAGTACGAGAAGTAGAGTCCATAGTCTTATGATTATTAAAGTTTTAAAGTATAAACACTTTACAACCTAGGACAAAGTTCAAGGTCTTATGACCCTCAGATGTTCTTTTGATTCTTGTTATTTTTCTCGAGTCAAAAGTTGAGTTTCTTTATTCAGATGTCTTTGTTTTACTCGCATGTTATTATATTGTTGTCATATTATTATACTTGTGGGCAATCGTGCTCACTCTTGCGTAATAATAATATTGCAGTTAAGAACGAAAGGTCCGACGAGCCTTCTACTAGCAAAGGCAAGGGCAAGGTCAACAAGTGATGAAGACTTATTGTTTATTTTTTATATGTTTATGTTTCAGACTTATGTTAAAGTTGTGTAAGACTTATTTAATTATTTATGTTCCGCACAGATGTTTAAGGTTAGTATGACCTGGGATTGATGTATTTATATTCAGATGTTGTAACCCCATAAGGGGAGGATTTATTCCTATATATTGCATAGTTTGCATTTATTATGGGTAGATAGATAGATGATATTTATACAGTGAACACCAAATCCCGTGAAATTGAAGTACCCGAATTTGGGGGTGTCACATTAATTTTTACATAATTTGGTGTTCACTGTTCAAATATCTTATGACTATCTACCCATCATAATAGAAATTCATTAAATAAATAAATAATCCATCATCTCCCTATAATAGCGTTACAACATTTGAAATAGTAAATACATAATCAATCCCAGGTCATACTTAACCTTAAATCTCTGTTGCAAAAACGTAAACAAATAAGTCTTAAATCATTACACATAAGTCTTGAACTTTAACATTTCAATAACACTACAAGTCTTCAACACTTGCTAGCTTTTTCTTTGCCCTTGTTACTTGAAGGTTCATCACATCTTTCATTCTTAGCTGCAATGTTATTATGCAAGAGTGAGCACGAATGCTCGCAAGTATAAAAAAATATGAATAATAACATGCGAGTGAAATCAAAGAAATCTGAATAACAGAAAGCTCAACTTTTAAATCAAGAATAATAATCGAGAATCAAATTACATCTGAGGGTCATAAGACCTTGAACTATGTCCTAGGTTATCAAGTATATTAACCTTTAAACCTTTAACAGTCATAAGACTATGGACTTCACTTCTCGTACTTAGGGAGATCAGCCCTTCGTACCGATACTGTGCACAATACCTCAACGCTTAAAGCATCATCAATTCCCCTTTAATAGGGTTGTTCATCTCAGTTTGACATCAGAGTCCGCACCAAATAAAGTTTGGTTTGGATAACTCAATAGTAGTTCTGGAATTTAGAACGCTCATCAACTATGGACTAGTCGAATCAATAAGGGTTCGCTAGTCTTAAAGGATTCATCAATATATAATATTCAATTTGAATAATAACTTCTCAAGGGTATACAATCGAATAAGTGTCGTATACTGAAATGATACTTTTAAAAGAATCATAACATCTTATATGAAATTCTGAACTTGAGTAATCAAGAATAAGAACTTTGCTTGATATAGAATTTAAGTCTATAATTTGCTCAACAATAATAAGTTAGGGATAGAATACTTGCCTCATGCGCAAGCTACAAATCTAGTTACAATTCAATTCTTCAACGTCCTACACATTACATTATGCATACGATGTCGATTAGTTTCATAACTTCTATGTTCAACTGTTGAACTTGTCATTTAAGTCAACATACAACTGGGTTCCTAGTGTTAACTTAATCACATAGCATGAGTATGAGTTCACAATATGCGTATCTTATAGGTATAATCCTTCAAACAATTATAATCAAGTTTTACAATAACAATATTCAAGTTCGCACTTAGTTTGTTAACTTGAACCTTCACATTATCATATACATGTCAATAACTTAGTTTATTAACATGAACTTCAAATCATATAATATTCATGTTTTATAACTTAAAGCAACATCTTTTATTGTCGAGAGCACTACACTTGCGTACGTGCATGTTCGACGCCCTCCGATTGCCTCCGAATACGCATCAGTCACAAAGATGGCCAATTTTACCCCTCTTAACGACTTCAAATTGAAAAACTTAAAGAATAAAAGTTGTAGATCTACTCGTTATCTTTCTAAATCATCTTGAATCGCCTTAATCGGAGTTCGTATGAAGACGTTATGCTTATTTTACTACAGAAGGTCAAAACAGTCTCGGAAACCAAAAAAAAAACCCCGGACAGCACCCACCCCCGCTGGGGTGGGGCTTTAGGCTTGTGAGGACCCACTGGGGTGGGTCATACTGCTGTTATGTTTTTTTGTTCGCGATTTTTACACTTTGTTGGCCCAATAAGCCCAATTAAATGCAAATCAAACTAGTACCATGATTTTTATGAAGTATAAACTTCATAGAAACATCATACAATGTTATTAACATATTTTTAACATCTTAAATCATGAAATTACTCAAATCAAATAATGAAATTTCACCGTTCTTGGTGTTCTTGATAGTTTTGAAGAAAAACATGAAATTTGACGTCACGGATTCGTTATAACTCCGAATCCGTCCGTTCAAAGTTTATTTTCTTTGTTTTAACATGTATAATCATAATCATGTATCAATTTTAATACACACATATGATTTAAGCATTTTTTTTAACCCATATGGGTTATTCATACCATATTCAATACTCTGTATTTTATACAACCCAATTATTCAACAAATTCACTTGGTGTGATCACTGAAATCCATGAATATATGGCATAGAATATATCATGGACATATGTTAATATATATATATATATATATATATATATATATATTCATGAAATCAACAATTATCATTATTCACTCCCTTCACAGAGAACTTTATAATACGTAAAAGAAAAAAACTCTGTTCTTCACAAAATTCCAATTTAAGGCATATTCATAAGAAATTGATTACTTTAAAACATGATTATATGTTTCGAAAACATATCATGATCACATACCCATATAATCATAATCATATCATGCCTTAATTACCAAAAACTAGTTTTCAACATAAACTTTAAAGTACGTAAATAAAATTTTGAGAAATATTAATTTGAAAACTTAAGAAGAGTGATTACCCTTTAGTAGATGAAAATGATTCACAGATAATACTAATGATTTTCTCAAGTTTCTCTCCCTCTCTCTCTTTCACTTTCTTCTTCTCAATCTCTTTTCTCTCTAATTTAAAAAATCAAAGTTCATGCCTGACATAACATATACATATACGTATATATATAATCTACCGTTGTTATTAATAATGGATAAACTTCTATTAGGGCTTTGTTTGGCTAACACTACTAACCTTTCCTTCATTTATTTTAATTATTAGTTTACTATATAGTTAATTGTCACACTATTAATTAATCAATTAATTTTATTTAAATAAATTAAATAAAATATAATAACTTTACATTAAATCACATTGTCACATAATTAATATTCTTATTTATTAATTATGTCAATTCATTAATTCTCTAATTATTTATTAAATTAATTAAAGTACATTATGCTTATTTAATTAATTCATTTAATCAAATAAACTCAATTAAATATATACTTTGAACTATTAAAATTACTACACATTAATTTAATTAATGTAACACATATAATTAAATTAATATACCATAATATTATGAATTAATTATTTAACTCAATAATTAAATCATCGAAAATATTTATTTATTTCAATAAATATTCAAATAACTGTACAAAATTCTCGTTCGTCACAGATATCACAAGATTAATTGAATTAAATAATTTTGTTTGTACCTTGGGAAAGGGCAATCACAAATTTTTGTTATAAACTCACGTGGATTTAATAATTGAATGAATTGGATAATTGATTTATATTGCATAATTAGGGATATTGTATTCTTATGTCTTGAAATCTGAAATCAATCTTTGTGCTAACTCATTTTTAGTTTAGTTTAATTTATTTTTAATTGATTCTCTTGGAATTCAATAGTTTAAATAAAATTGGATTGATATAAAACTAGTAGTTGAGATTTATTAAATATAGGTTCCTATGGGTTCGACACTCGTTCTTATCACTTTATTACTTGTTGACCGTGTATACTTGCACGTATTTATTGATTGCGAAATCAACCCACATTATGGGATCAAGGAAACAACTTCTATAAATAAAAAGAAAAGCAGCCAGATAATCAAAATTACACTATAAGAAAATGGTCTTAACAACGACCAAGACTTTCAGCGACCGCAGTTAATTTCTGGTCGCATGCAGTCGCTGATCGGTCGTTAATTTAACTTTGTCGTCATAAATTTGGCTCAATTGTTGGTGAGGAGATTTGTTACGACCAATAACGTTCAGCGACCACAGGAGGTCGCGAAAAGCGATCGGTAATCTTTTTTTATTTAATCAGAACCAGACAGTCGATCGAGCAGACCAACAGACGAAAGAAAAAGAAGAGGGAGAAGAGGGAAGAGAGGAAGGTTGCCCAATTTTGCTTGTTCTCAGTTGTAATTTTATTTAGTTATATGTTGAATCTCAGTAATTTTTTTACAAAAAAAATAATATTTCATTCTATATGTTGTGAATGGACAAGCATTTGGTAATATATCATGAAACCCATTATGTAGCCAATTGTACATGATCTGGGGCATAATACAGAAATTGTATATCATGTATTTATGACTTCTTGTACTATGCAAATAACCCAAGTTTTATTTTGTATTCACCTCAATTTCATGACCAATGTTCCTATACCAAAATATTATGTTGATTGTGGTATGTAGGTTATCTGTTTATGGTGATGGTGATATTTATTATTATTATTATTATTATTATTATTATTATATATCATGTCATCACGTATTTAATTTAGAATTTATGTGAATATATTATGATTAATTCATGTTCATAAATATATCTTAATTTAAGATTCTAGAACATGATGTGATATATTATTAAAGCTTTTAAGTTGTTACATGTAAATTATAAATAAAAATATAAAAATATCATGATACCCTCATTTTATGTGAAAATATCAGTTTGCAAGGTGCAGTTAATGTTTTCATCATGCAGTCGACGAGATTGTGAAGAAAGTCAAGACAGCTAATACTTTCTTCACAACGAGTTGGGTGATAAGTTACATATATAATACTATGCTGATGCCAATTTCTGTTGCTCCTGCACGTTGAAACTGCTCTCGAGCAACCTTTGCTAGCTCAACTAAGGCAGCCAACATATTTTCAAGGTTATAAATACATATAACTCTTATTTTGCTTCAACTGTGCCAACAAGTTATTTTTATAATATTTCAGAAAGGCAGCAAGCTTGACCAAAGACATGTAATGAGAGGATACAAAAAACATATTTACTTTTCAATTGAAAAAACAAAGTTAATATTAAACTTTTTCAAATTTAAAGTTGATGTAAATTCTTTTATTTTAGTTGAATATTTAAAAATTACTAAGAACTTGTTTTGAAAGAGAGAGCATACTGAAAGATTATTGGTGGAAGTGATTAATTACGTACTTATTGGGATGTATCATCCAGTGCTTAATGAAAGATGCAAGGTCAAAATATGATTTTGGTTACCCTACTCACGGAGGCTTTTGGTTTCATTGTTGAATCTGCCCTTGACTACTGACACAGCGAAAGAAGGTAAAGAGTATAGAAACAATCATGAGAATTGAATCTGCGTACTTTGCAATTATATGAATTCACAAAGTTTAGGAAAAATTTACTAAGCAGCCACAATATTTCATAAACTTGAATAATAATAATGAGTTGTTCAATTACATCAGTCTTGCCCCATATTTATACTAGTAAAATGAACCCTAACTTCCTAAAATTACTAAATAATAATTAAACCCACTTGACTACTAATTAACAAATAAAAAAATACATCAAATATTTAATTTTTTCATAAATACAAAAACATAAATTATATCGAATCTTGATAGATAATTCTTCCCGTGTCATTCCCTTTTTCTTGGAGAAAATTCGACCTCGAATTGTTAAATGAAGTAATAGCAAGCCCCAATCGTTAGACACTCACAACAGTCTTTGTATCATATACTCACGATGGTACTTCTTAAAGAAAAATTTTGGAAATAATTTTGAAGTAATTAAAGCCTTCGTATTAACCTGCACTTACAACAAATGATTAAAAATGATGAAATAAAAATTTTCCAAGTTCTCGAACATGGGATTTTGAACAATCTCATGATCAATCTCAATTTTTACGATATCCATATCCTTATGTTGTGATAATTCAAAATCATGAACATCCTCAATCACTAAGTTTGGTTCGTTTTTAACTATAACCGCTTCTTCAACTACCTTCTTGGTGTCTTCTACGCTTTTTATTAAAAGAGACAAATCACATGTATGAGAAATAGGTTTGATGACACTACAACTTTCATAAAGATTTTTCGTGCAGGCTATCAAATTTTTGCAACATCTTTTAACTTCATTAATCATGAAAGAAATCTCCCTCAAAAAAGAAATCTCCCTTTGACGCTTTTCTCGAGCTCTTCTTTTCTCAATTTGATACCGATGTTTCAACTTGTGAAGTCTATATTGTGATTGTTCTAATTCCACTAAAAAATCATCATATTCGTGAAACAAGTGTTTACGATGAAGAACATAAATCTTATAATCTAACAAATCACATTCACTCTTAAGAAAGTCAATATAATCCCGCAATTGTTCAATTCTTGCATTTGTAACTTCAGACATTTTTGCTACACAGATCTGAATTGATTTTTTTTATTTATGAATCAACAGAAAATTAAAAGATATATTCGACTAGTTTTACCTAGTACCCACGATGAATGAACGGTTACTTACAATCCCCGGTTAAGCAGCTTCGGTCGACATCATTCTCCTTCATACTGACATCGAAGTGGGTTATCTCTTGCTTAATCAGTAGAATCGTCCTTGTCGTGGGCTAACTCCAAGGCTTTGATACCAACTAACACAACGAAAGATGGTAAAGAGAATATAAACAATCACAAGAATTGAATCTACATACTTTGCAATCACAGGAATTCACAAAGTTTGGGATAAATTGACTAAGCGACCACAATATTTCATAAACTTGAATAATAATAATGAGTTGTTTAATTACATCAGTCTTGCCCCATATTTATACTAGTAAAAGAAACTCTAATCCTATAAGGAAATAAAAATTTGATTTGGAATCAAAAACGTCATACCTAAAAAGTTTCCTAATTACAATAGAATTTAAAAACTTCCTAAAATTACTAAATAATAACTAAACCTACTTGACTACTAATTAATAAATAAAAAATACATCAAATATTTAAATTTTTCATAAATACCAAAACATAAATTATATCAAATTTTGACATATAACTCTTCCCGTGTCAACTACTCACGAAGGATTTTGGTCCGCTGCATGTCCATAGCAGTGATGCTCCATCTTCCCCATGCCCTTGATCATTACTTATGTATATTCTACATGACTTGTAATTAAAGTATATAGATTCTCACTCAATATTTGTGCAACACTATGAGATTTCAGCTGAGAGCTGGGTAAAAAGACGCAAGACTGACGCATAGAACAGAACCTCAAGTGCACCTGAAGAGGTAATCCTAGTACTCATTACAATCCAATTAATCACTTACATATATACATATTTATTGTTGTGGTAGACTTAATCTTTCTTTTGTTTAAATAATTCATATTGTTTAGTTATTCCTCACTCTGTTTTGTATAAGTCATACCAGTATCAACATAAATATTATATATGTAACATGTTTTATTTTTTTGTTACAGACCCATACTAAGTTGGAAGATGATGCATGAAGAGACTTGTATTCTATAGAGATTAGGCAGCCTGCAACTTATAGTTTTGTATTCATTCTTTTACATTAGTTCATGTTAGACGAGAATGGCATTTGTAATTATTTGATTTGGTTCATGTTGGTTTGTTTATGTTTATATAATTTATATTGTATTGGTTTATTTGTTTGCATGCATGGATGTTTATATATATTGCTCTATATTTGTTTATTTGTTTGAATGTATGAATGTTTATATATACTACTGTGTGTTGGGATATAAAGCAGGTACAAACATGTACAAATTTTTTTTGAAAATCCACAAAACATAATTTTTTAAAAAAATTAAGTATCAGTGATCGCATGCGGTTGCTAATACCTATCAACGACCGCTTATGACTTTGGGGTTTTAGTGACAGATGTGGTCGCTAATGTTGGTTGCTGACACGTGGGTCACGTCACCCTTCAGATATGACTCACCATGACTTAGCTTAGCAACGGAATCGGTCGCGGATACATCTTTAATATTGGTCGCCGATGTTCACCCCGCGACCAAATTATGTGCGACCACTATCTGCGACCACTTTCGGTCGATGACCCGTATCTGCGATCGACTGCGATCGCTGATAGCCGATCGCAGATAAGTCTTTTTCTTGTGATGTTACGCGTAATTTTTCCCGTTAATTTTTTAGATAGATAAGCACCCCAAATGAGGCATAATGTTGCCAACATATATTTTGTGATACAAATAAGGCTGTAAAATAAATCGAACGATTCGGGCTTGATTCGTACTCGCTCTACTTAAAGTTCGATTCGAGGTCGACTCGAAATATAAACGATTCAAATATGAGCAAAATTTAAAATTCGATAAATTACTTGAATCTTTTCAAATTATAATTTTTTATTGAAACTCGGATCATATTCGTTCGAAAAATTCAAACTGTCCGAGCTTGATTCGAGATTATACTCGATTTGGTAGCTAAATGTGCCTCAAGAAAACCTTATTTGGCAAAACTAAGGAAAATCCCACTGTAGTTGGCACGTTTTATTTATTACACTATTAAAATTACCCCATTGACCTAATTAAAATTTTGAAATATCACCATTCCGTTAATAATATTTGACGTCGGTCAAATTGGTTTAGATTCCTTCAGACAAAACTAAGGAAACCCCCATTATAATTGGCACATTTTATTTATTACTCCATTAAATTTTTAAAATTGAAATTACCCCATTGAACATGTCAATGACATGTCATTTTCTTTTCTTTTTTCACTAGTCACGTCTGAAAAAATCAGAGTCAATTTGTTATATGTATCCAAATCACACCCAAAACACTATATTATAAAATATTTCCAGTTCCATAAATTACTATACATTTTTTATTAGTTGTTTTAAAAAAAACCAATAAATAAATAAAAATATAGGGTCCGTATTTTATTAGGTCCGGACTCCCGGACCTGATCCTTATATATATATATATATATATATATATATATATATATATATATATATATATATAGTTCACATATATAGTACGTGCAAAATACATTGCGCCCATAAATCAAACTATCAAAGCCTTAAAGACTGTAAATGTAACTCTGGAGGGTTGATTTAGATTAGATTGATGTTTTAACTTCATTTTAACTTATTTTAGGTACTGTTTTAAGTCTTAACTGTCTTAGTTATGATAAATCCAAATATGGATAAAGTTACGTTCAAACTTTCCCATGCAACTAACTACATAATGATCTGGGCTACTGGCTATAGAACGTGCAAAATACAACACACTCACACATGCATGTGTGTGTGATGATATAATTAAAAGGTCCAATTTCGACCAAGAATTAATCTAATTTGAACTTAGGACAAGTAATTAAAGACTACAAGCATCTTTTGAGGGCGACTAATTATGCGTCACATGGATTTGATGCTTCAAGGGCTCAATTATGTTAATGGTATATAAGGATTTTAAAGCATTTTAAAAAAAATAGAAATAAATTTTAGTATAATATATGTTGCTTTAAATTATACTTTAGCATCTAAAAATATTGGTTTTAAACATAATCATAATTTAAAAAATATATATTTAAATGTGTCCAGTGCAGTCTTAAACATAGTTTTGAATCATGACATTAAGATGGACATGGAGGGAGTATATATATATTCTAACACATGTATACATAGAAGATCAAGCACTATTGCTTTGCTCAATCAATAGTACTCATAACGAGAGCATCTAGTTCTCAATCAACTATTATATATATATATATATATATAGGGGTTGCATTCACAGTAATCGGTTGCTGGGAGCAACCATTTTATCCCACTCCTTGTAGAAATTTTTGACTCAATTTATCTCCCAAGTACAGTAAGCCCCATTATAATAATGATTTCTAAAATCCATATAAAGTGGTTGCTCTCAGCAACCGATTGTTGTGGATGTAACTCCATATATATATATATATACATGCATGGAATTACATTTAGTTCTTGTGAATTTGTAAGGGAAACTTTTTCCTCCATTTCATATTATATATATATATATATATAATTTTATTTTTGAACACAAACAAAATTAAGAGTTTATAACCACACAAGGGGTGGTTCTCCCTTCAGAATCAAATGACATAATTAAGTTCATCAACAAAAGTAGGGGGGACATAAACAGTAACACAAAAGGGTTGAGAAGCAGCTTTAGCAATGCAATACATATATATATATATATATGTATAAACTTTATGCGCATGAGAGAAGAGATATGTAGAAAGGCATGTTCTGGAAGCCACATTTTACCAATAAAAGTTGTTTATTGCCATTGAACAAAAACTTAAGAAAATTTAAACAACAATTAAGTTCATTTTTTTTTATTTAATTTCTTGAGGTTTAGATTAATCTCAAGGTACGAAGAGAAAGGAATGTGGAAAACCAGAATTCCATTCTTTCATATAGAAATGCAAATTACAAACAAGATGTTGTATATAATTCCATTCTTTCATTTCTTTATTCTTTTTTTTTCTTCTTTTTTTCCCTCTTGTTTTTCTTTAAACAAGATGTTGTATATAATTGCATCCATCCACCCTAGCATAGACATATATTATCAGTTGGGTAGGAATATTTTTACCCCTTCAAACCGTCTTTGCATTCTGAATTTTCGTCTTAAGGATAATTTCTTCCACTCTACCAATCGTCGTAAAAATTCCATTACCTGTAACAAATTAAGCAAAAATATAAGTAAATTTTGAGGAAATTTAAAGGCATAGAAAGATTACACAAATTCCATCTATATATATATATATGTCCTAATTTGTATCTCATTAATTAGTAATATATATTGTGCATACCTCAGATGGTTCTTGTAAAGAATAAGATGCATTTGTCTCCTTTGGAATTTTGGAGACAAGAATTCCAAAACCTTGCCCTCTATCTCTTAATACCTATATATATATATATATAGCACAATTAATGAACTCACAGCAATTAATCACAAGTTCAAATTAAGGCACAGAAATAAACAAAATAATTGAATACCTTAAACGCATCTTCATCAGTTCTATCATCACCAATGTAAACAGGAAACACATCAGTACAATTTGCGTACCCTGTAGCAAAAGATTTATTTAAACCCTTTAGTTTGTGTTAATTACAAAATCATTGTCATGGAAATTAAGTTAGTTTATTAATCAAATTAAGTATGGATTGGTGGCTCCTTTTAAACTATTCCTTGTACCAACACCCAAATAAAGTAACTTAATTCATATTATTATACAAAAACAATTCATATACTGAGTAGGTTGTATGTATATGTTGCCTATTAATCGCGTGTATATAATAATAAATAAATAAATAACTCGAAAAATTATTGGGATGTGTTATATATTCAGTAGATAAAAAGTAGGTCAACAATGTAATTATTTTTATTTGAACAAATATACTCTTAATAATTCATGTTACGGATTTTCATCTTACTTTAATGATAACGGCATATTTGTTCAAAAAAAAATATTTATCATTTCTAGTCCTAACTTTTTTTTTTTGTTAATATCAACTCTTAAATTATAAAATATCATTTTTGTTAATTAAATTGACATACAATGAACTCGACATATATATATATATATATATATATATATATATATATATATATATAGCATAATAGTTTAATTCAAACTCACCAAGTGACTCCAGCAAAAACTCAAGAGCCTTCCCCTTGTCCCATTTAATGGTAGGACGGATCTCTAATACCTGTGATTAATTAACAATAACAAAAAATAAAACTAATGAGACATCTCTCAAGTTAAACCCAAATTAAAATGACAAACAAACTAATATAAAAATACATTAATATATATACTACTACTACTACTACTACTACTATACTTTATGAACAATAATTGAGTGCCACGTCTCACCTTCCTTCCTTGGGTCAATCGAAGCTTTGGGTACTCCTTCAAAACTGACCTAACTTGTTGTGCCAGTTCACTCCATTTCTGTATTTACATGCATAATAATAATTAATTAGTCAAGTTTTAGTTAAGTTAAGATACATTAACTATATTTAAGCATTATTTTAAACCTTGATTGGTCCATTTAGAGGAAGTAAACAAAGGGCCACGTACCATGCATGGTATAACACATATAATGCTTATAATAAAATATTTATTATTCTTGTATTAATAATTATAGTTAAAAAAATAAATACTACACATTAAAACATTTGTATGTGTGTGTGTAAAATAAATAATGAGACTGGATTATACCTTCTCCTCAACACAGCGAAAATGTACAGAAAGACAGAACTTGTTATTCTCCACCTTAGCACCTGGGGTAGATTTTGTTTTCTCCAACAATACTTTGTAAACCTGAAAATTAAAATTAAATTTTTTTTTTAAAAAAATACATGTATTTAGCACAAACCCTTTCAAAATTAGGAAATAAAACTAACCTCATCGATCATCGGAAGAAATTCACTGGCTGGTTGGCAGAGAAGAGATTGAGCAGTCTGAATATTACAAACACAGGGAATTAATTTAAATTAAAAATTAGAATATCATAAACATGCTAATTAATTTTGATAAAGAAAGTTTGTTAAAAGGCAAATATAATTAAATAATAAGTGGAGTACATCTATGTAATTAACTAATTACTCACTTTTTTGTATTTTGAACCTTTTGATGGTCCTTTTATGTCCATGCCATGGCTTCCGGCATAGTACAACTCTGCTAACCGTACAAAACTATAGACCTATATATATATATATATATATATAATCAAAGCACAAAACTTTAATTACGACTACCAATTAAGTAAAGTCCGTATACTACTAATAAATGTACTACAGCAAAGCAAAGTAACTCGCTTTAAATATGAAATGAAAAATAAAATAAAAAAGACCTTGTCTCTGCATCTTCCGCTCACTATAGCAGTGGGAAAATATCTAGCAAGTTTTCTCACTGTTGCTCTCATCTGTGATTAATTATGTAAATTACAAAAAGATTAGTGCTTGTAGTTATATCCGCATGATCCATAATCCAGCGTTAGTTATTAGCCAAGTTGAAACATATTACTCTATATGCCAACTTAGCGACTGTCATATAATATGTTGGACGTTGGCTACTTACTAAGTGTGATTATTGATTATTTTTGGTGTAAATATATGAATTATAGGAATGATCAGAGAGATGAGCTAACCGGATCAGACATGAAAGCACGATCTGGGTCATCAACAATGGGTGAAAGGGTGCCATCATAATCGAGAAACATCACTATTTGCTTCCCTTTTGAAGCCTTTGTTATCTGCTCGAACATATCCAGAGCTGAGGGGTGGTGAAGCTGTTGCATTTATTATTTTTTACAGAGTTATTAGCCAAAAAAGAAGAGAAGAAAATTTAAC
Organism: Panax stipuleanatus; assembly: GCA_020205555.1. Taxonomy (NCBI): domain Eukaryota; kingdom Viridiplantae; phylum Streptophyta; class Magnoliopsida; order Apiales; family Araliaceae; genus Panax; species Panax stipuleanatus. The sequence goes on from CM035117.1 coordinate 24,901,204, forward strand.
CTGTAAAACTGTATTTAAATACACAGAGAAGAAGAATGAAATAACTTCATATAATTACCATCCAAGAGCTATGATCTTCAGCAAGTGAAGGTATGGATTTGTGATGAGTAGGAGAAGAAGCTCTCATAGAGTCAACCCAGGAGTTAATTCTTGCTCCTCCGTTGATTTCAAGATTCTGGAGCCGCTTATTCCTTGTAATGGTGATGTAACCGCCGGGCACGGCCGGTGGCTTCTGCGCCGCCGTCGTGAAAATAGAGGAGTTCGACACCGCCACCGTTATTGCCATCTCGATACCCGATTTATTATCGGAAACTACCACATTCTTCTTGGTCATTTTTCTTGAATCAAACTTTCTACCAAAAAGAGGAAACCAATTAAGAAAAATCGTTTCATCAGAATTAATAAATAACTTCCATGATGTCCATATAACCAAAAACGAAAACAAACCCATTTGAGAGTACTAAGATTACAATTAGTACCTATAATAATCTGAAGAATTCAGAGGGAGTGTTTGACTGTAGTGGAAACAAAAGAAACAGGGGGGAAACAAAGTGCTCTGTCTCGGAAGCTTTGAGAAGCAAATGAGGATGGCCTAAAATGGATTTTAAGATTATACCAAAACAAAACAAACAGAACATAAGAACCAGAAAATGTATCGGAGAGATTTGTGGAAATGGGAGGGAGGGAGAGAGTGAGTATGTGAAAGATATCGAGGCAGTTTGGGTGGTTTTATAATCACGAACGGATACTAACGGACAAAACTATACAATTGGGACCCATCGTTCTTTATTTTTTATTTATCTTTTTTTCTTCGAATGGACCCAACACCTAAACCCCTAGTATATCCAGAGGGGGATCCACCACTACCACGTGAACCCACATCCCCACCACCCTCATACGCCGCCGTCTTGCCGTCAACATAACAGTGTTTGGATACTTTGCATGACGTGGAGAGATGTGGCCCACTACAGGCTCATGAGCTAGTTGGGTTTCCAAAAATAGGTAAGCAACCAGATTTCAGACCCAAAGCCCACTGATGGCCGAACCGCCTAAGGACGGACTGTGAAACTTTCCAAATATGAACGAGGAAAAGAAAGAGAAGGCCCTTGAAAGAAGGAGAAATAATACTACGTCCAACTGCTACTTTTTTAAATGCACCCACATTCCACTTTTATAAGTTTTATTTAACAACATTGTCATTCCTTCTTACTTTAAACTTTACACCATAAAAAGAATTGTGTGTTAAGTACTACGACATAATTCTCTGTGTTAATAATTTATTAAAGATGTTGATATCGTAACAACAAAAATAATATTTTTAGAATAGATGATAGGTAATTGTTAAATTTATAATAATTTTTGTTATTTTTACAACAAAAGTGTCGATAAATAACGACGGTAAAAATCGTCGCTATAGAATCTATAACGACACTTGTGTTGTGAAAATAACAATTTTCTAAATAATATTAGTATTGTTAAGCCTAAACTATGATCCATAACGTATTTGCGCCAATTATAAGACATACTAGGTTAGTTGCAATTAAGATAGCATTTTATAATTGGTTAGACTCAAATCATGTCTTAGATTAATAGTTGAGACAAGTTAACCAATCAACTAGGTTAAACCTATAGTTTAGAGTCCTAATATATATATATATATTTGGTTGTTTATTTATTTCATTTTCTAATTTTTCGAAAATAAAACCGTAATTTCATCAGCGGGGATTAAATGTTCCTAGCTGTAGTAATTGTACTGGGGCTACTGCGTAGAGTAGACTATGTTGTAGTACCTCGTTTTAGTTTTTTATGGGAATAAATTACTCTATACTCCCTCGTTTCATAATTTACGAGGTTTTAGATGATTTTATTTTTTAAAAATTATTTGACGTTTAATATAATTGAGGAGAATTAATTAGAATTTTTCTACAATTACTCTTTATGAAAAAATATTAGAGATAAGAGAGAGTATGAGATAAATATGGTAAAAAAGATTACAGACAATTGATACTATATTTAATGTTGTACAATCATATTATTAATTATTATACACAACTCTAAAACGTCATATATTATAAAACGGATGTAATATAGTTTTACTGTGTAAATAGAAAGATCAGTAGAAACTAAAATTAGTACAGCAAATAATACTTCAAACATGTTATGTAAATTAAAGTTAAAAAAATTGAATATTAAAAGTTAAATAGAAAATTAAAATTAATTTAATATAAAGAAGATAAAATACTAATATAACTAAATTTATAAGAAGAAAATAGAAATAACATATAATGTGACACATTTATATCGCAGAGACTAACGGGCTCTAGAGAACCACTTTTTAAGATAGATAAATAGTAACGTAATAGATTTCGAGGTATAATTAATTTATATTTTGTTTTGAAAAAATTAGATAATTTTTATCTAATTATTTAACGTTAATTATACTTTTGCATCCGTCCAGCCTCATTATTATCGACTCCACCCCTTTATTTAATTTTGATTACCGCAATATAGAAAAACTTTTAAATATTCCCTAGTTTACGTTAAAATTAAAACTTATATATATATATATATATATATATATATATATATATATATATATATATCAATGATGTTGATAACAACGATTATTCTGATATTCTTTATTCCTTTGATAATGACGAAGATAATTAAACTAATAGTGAAGAAAATAAAGTCACTCTGTGTACAGATAATTACAGATCGGATTACTGCAATAAAATAATTAATGTGCTTAACAAAGATGACGAAGAGAGCTCTTTGTTAATTGATTTAAGTTTTCTTTCTCTCTTTTTTTCTCTTTTTTTTTTGGTACCATTAATTTAAAACATGTTTTTTGGAGGGGCTATTTTGATAATAAAACCACACTCTCCACTGCGGAATGTTGCATGTCAATACTATGGGTCAGATTCTGTATTATTTTTTTTTAACTGTGCAGTTAAATTTTATATGTTACTACATATAGAAAACATTTTAATCATCCATAAATGAACCAGACACAAGTTCGGGTTCCGAAGGCAAAAAGTGATATGTACATACATGTACACGGGGATATGCTTAGGGAATAAATTACTACGTACTTAATTAGCTAATTTTGATAAATTAGTACTAGTAAGTATATGAATTACTAGTAGAAAGATTCTTGAAGGTACATGAAACAGAATATTGTGATTAGAATAATTAAAAACGGAATCATTTGAAGATTTGAATCACACAAAGTAAGTATGAGATTCTTATTTTTCATTAATGTTACGTTTGGATCGAGGGAATGAAATGGGGAAATGAATAATATAAAAATACTTTTTTTGATGATTATTTTGGTGGATAAACCATTCTAATGGAATTAAAATTCATTTTATCTCATTGTTTTTTTATTCCATGTCTACCACCAACAACAACCAAACATACACTTAAAATACCTTAAAATTATTTCATTCCGTCCTCTATTCCATTCCTTCAATCCAAACGTATCATTAGCCATCTTCATATGTTAATACTACTAATACATAGATTAAAATTCTCATAAGACTCTTGAGATATTCACATAATTAGCGCATACTCCCGTCCCATGTTCTAAAATTAGAGATATATGCGTAAAAGGACTTGCTTTTAATTTTAGAACAGAATATTATACATATATACGTCCTTGGTGGTCAAAACAAAACCAAAATGCTATCACAAACTAATGGCATTTGGTTGCACAAAAAGATGAAAAAAATGAATAAATTAATTGAAATACCTGTAGCAATTTTTGTTATTTAATCTAAAGTTGATCTGTGAGTCCGCTTTATTTGCTGAAATCAACGAGCTGGAGACTAATTTATTAAGGTTACCAATGGTTTTTCTTCCACATTACACTACAAAGAAAAAAGGAGTTTTTCAAGACAATGTCCGCAATTATACACTCACACTCTACAACTTAACAAATAATTGAGAGATCAATTTCAATACGCCCTAACTCTCATCAAATATATTCTGACTTATCGCCAACAAACCATATCTGTAAATAATGAGAACATGCAACAACATTACTATAAATTACGAGCTAGGGATCTCTGATATGTATTTTTTACTTAGGTTGTGTTTGATAAATTTGAAAATTAAGATCTGAACGATTATGATATCTTAATAAATTAGATCATCTGAATGGTTATGATGTCTGAATCTAAAAAACTGTTTGATAACTAAAAAGTAAGTTGTCTCTTAATGACACTATTTTACCATTTTAAAGGGTAAAATTTTATTTAATAATTTTAAATATTCAATTTAATAAAAATGAGTGAATAATATTGTTGAATATATTTATATATAAAAAATATCAAAAAAATTTTATTAAGAGGTACCTCTTAATTATTAAGATTTCATTTTCTGTCTTACAGATTAAGAGGCATTCAGAGGTAACAAAAAAAAAACAAACAGCATCATGCCTCTTAGCGAATAAGAGACAATCAGATATAAACAAACAGCACCTTACTCTTGGAATCCTAAAGCCTTCTAGAAGTTATTATTAACTTTACTATTGGAGGAGGATTCAGAGAAATTAAACCCTTAGCGGCAAAACCTAACTTCATCCTAAATAATTTCAACTGAATTGAAATATGACGTTTAAATTAAGTTTAATATTAACTTTCTAAAAATCAATTTGAGACATTTTTAATTTTAAAATTCACATGATTCATTTAAGTTTTGAAAATAATAAATCTTACAACTAGTAGTACTTTTTATGTAATTTATGATATTCATTTTTGTAGTGATAAATTAAATGAATTCATCTCAATTTTAGGTTTGAAAATGTTTAAAGTTAATTTTTGAAAAAATCAATAGAGATCTTATAATTTGGTACAAAAATAGTATTTTTACTTTTTTCTGTTAAATAAAAAAGGATTATATTTTTATTTTAATACTATAAAATTGTCATGATAATTTTAATTTGTCATTTTTTTTACTATTATGTTTTGCAACACTTACACAATCATGACCAAGTTCTTACCAAATATTATACATACATTTGGTAACATAAATTATTTCACATTCTATGGGTCATAATTTATATAAATCTCACAATAAAAGAAAAAAAAAGGTTCCACAATAAAAAGAAAAATACATATTACAAAAAGCAAACATACAGCCTAATTATTCAGCTAACTTGAGCAAATCAAAAGGCATATATATACGTAAAAAGATTGCCAAAGGGATTGAAAAATTCCCAGGAAGTTTCGACCGCTCAATGGTGCATTCATGCATGCATGGTACATGTTAAGAACTTTGGATCATTGACTACAATCACACTCATTCAATTTGTTTACATAACCACCTTTAGTTGATTCTTTTATGATGGAAAATTGACTATTTTGTGTGACAATATTCCAAAAAAAGATACTCCATCCGGTCGTTCTAAAATTAGATATACAATTTGATTTTTAAAGTCAAACGACGACATATTAAATTTTAAATTTGTGTGAATTTATTTAATTTTAATTGATACAATTATTATAATTATATAGTATATAACAAAAAATAGTAATCACAAAATTTATTTCATTTTAAACTTTTATAAATCAATATACTTATTTTTAAAATTTAATATGACGTGGTCTGAGCTCAAAAATTAAATTGTATCTCTAATTTTTTTTTTTGAACAAAAGGAGTATTACTGATCTTTAGTCTTTACAACAAGTTGAGCACATTACATTTTTGACTCCTAGACATAGGATTCGTGTAACTATACAAAGATTAATGAATTAATTAAAAGTTGGTCAAAATTAATTAATCAGTGAAATGTTTGTTGAAAGATCCAATTAGACAAATCTTGGTTTCAAAATTCTCCATTTGTTCACGGGTAATTTGTTTATTTCTTTATACATGTTTGCCGTCAACCCAACAACCGAATCCAAACATTACATATGACTCGTAGACCTAGGCACCCCTCAGTATGTATATGCGTGTCCCCACCCTAATCTCTCAGTCAGTAGTCATGCACCCTGTTGAAGTTTTTAGGGTTTAAGTAATATTTTCAACCTTATAAGAAACAGAAGTGCACATGTTCGTTTGTATTAAAGGGAGATGAAATAATTAAGCAACTAGAGACGTAGAGAATGAATGGAGACACCACACCTTAATATTATATTATGGCTATGAATTTTCTTTTATTTTTTCATACCACATACTAAAAAGACAAAAATGAACAAGAAAAACAGATTAGTAAGCACTTTATAATTTCAACTGAATTGAAATTAAGTTTGGAAAAATGGAAGCTGCCAAATTAAGTAGCTTTTTATATTTCAATTTAACCATCTTATTCTACACAAGTAAGAATTTTCAAGGCCAAGAATCAGCTTCGCATTCAGTCTAGGGGAAATGGGGAAATTAATTAAAGAAATAAAAATCATTCACGACAACAGAATCCGGGTCTTCGCCTACCTTTATCTCTCACATGCATGTGTGGCTTTCTCAAGCACCAAGTTGTTGACTTTATATACATCGATCGTTATTCATTACTATTCTTTCTAATTGTTTAAACTTCTAAATAATTTGATTCGTGTTATATTACAAACATCTTTAAGATATTTTTCACTATTTTATGAATTAATCACCTACTTGACTGATAACAAGTGCAAAACTTATAATTTTGATATATATATATATATATATATATATAGAGAGAGAGAGAGAGAGAGAGAGAGAGAGAGATCTTCCGTTCAGGTCTTGCCTCTTACAAATGAATATCCTCCATCTCTATTAATAATAAAGCCTCCAACTTTTTGATAATCGTTTTTGGTGATTTGGGTCATAATTAAAGCAACATAAAATAAAATAAAATAATTTTATCTATACATTATTCTCTCCATTACTCTCACATTCTACTCCAACTTGCTCGCATATTTCTCTTTATATGTTTATTTTTCATTATCTCAAATTTCTCTTATTAATTATTTTTAATTATTAATATTTAAAAATAATGGCATACAACGTGTGTGTGTGTGTTGTGAGACTAGTATTTATAAAGCGACTCTCAAAAGTTGTTGACGTGGTTGGTGTAGTTGTGTCCTTTTTTTTCTTCTTTTTTTCTCTTTTACCTCTAAAAATCTAATTAATTGTATTATCAATTTATCTTTTTATTTAAACATTTAAATTTTATAAAATTTCATATTTTAGGGCACATAGTATGCCACCGGGTGCTAGTTTCTATATAAGTTGTGCGTAATTGGCAGGGCTCGTCTTTCCCACATGCAAACCGCAACCACGTCTCCATAATATTATACTAGTAACTTAAGCCAATACGATATGTGCCCTATACGCACTTACCCAAGTCAACATTGGAATTAAGGCTGCATATAAAAAACACTACCACTACTAAAATACTCAAACTTGATGGCCAAGAAATCCTACTACTTCCTCCGTCCCATAGTATACCACGTTTTAGGTGATTTTATTTATTTCAAATAATTATTAGACGTTTTAGAAAACCTAGGAGAATAAATTATAATTTTTTCAAAATTATCTCTCATGAAAAAATGTTACAGATGAGCAGGGGCGGATTCAGGATCTATTTTCAGCAGGGGTGGATTTTTTTGAGCTAAAGTTTAGCGAAGTAGAGAGCAAGAATTTGAATACATTATGTGTGTTTAATTTTTTTATAGTAGTTTAAATTTTTTTTGCCCCTCTAAGTTTAATTTTTTTATAAATTTGCCCCTTTAAATTTATTAAATTTTATTTTTGCTCCTCACTATACCTATAAAAAAATTGAGCATAGGCAATGCCCCATTTACCTTATATGTAGATCCGCCAGTGCAGTTGAGAGAGAGTATGAGATAAGTATGATAATAAATGAGAATTTAAGGGTATTATAGATAATTGATATTTAATATTTTTTAATTATTTCCTTAATGATTGTGTTCAACTCTAAAACGTCATATATTATGAGACAGAGAGAGTACCATAAAGATGGAGAGCAGATCCTCTGTCCCCTTTTTCCTGTTCCTTTGTGTCCCCCCACTTAAATATTGACATCTGTCCTTTTTTTTAATTTTAAAGTTAATTGGTGTTAAATAAAAAAATATGTGTCAATATTTAAGTAATAGAACACAAAAAAATAAAAAAAATGAAAACAGAAAATCTACTCTCATAAAGATGACATTAGTCAAGGGTAGTTGTTAATCCCCATATATACCAAGAAAAAGGAGACAGAGAATGTCAGTAGATAGAGAAGAGTCAAAACTCAAAAGACAAATGGCCCTTCCTTGGCCTTGAGACTAGTGTTTCTTAGAGCACCTTTAGAATTAATTGGGCTTTAACTCCACTAAACTAAGCTCATACAAGTGCGCAATGCCCCACTTGAATATTGACATTAATTCCCAACAGATGTGTTGGGACCCCAAACCTTGATTACTACTTTCTCCCTCTCTTAATATATACTACTACCTCCGTCTCATAATAAATATTTTTTGAGCTTAAATCACACATACCAATACATAAGTTAAAATGACAAAAATACCCTTAATATATTTTATTTGTTTTGTTTGAAACTTTTTTTATTGCCTTTTGGTCTCTCTTTCTCTTTCTTCAATCCTTCAACTTCCTAATAAATACGCAATAAACACCATTGGTTGCACAAGGACACATATGGAAAAATATTGTAAAAATTGTATTGGAGTCCTAACACATCACTTATTTTAGAAAAAAATATCAAGGCTAAAAAGCACTTATTATGGGACGGAGGTAGTACTACCTGCATTTCATAATAGTTGTACTCATTTTTTTCGAAAAAAAAATTTATTTTAATTTATTTATCGTTTATAACTTTTTAAAAGAATAAATTATTTATTTTTTTATATCACTCTTAATTTTTTTCATTGTCCTAAAAAAAATTCTCACTTGTATTAATAGCTTTTAATTTTCCGTAAAAGTGTAGTAATGAAATTTCCTACAAATTATAATTCTTAAATAATAGTATTAAATGCGTTTCTTAATTCATGTGCATGAAGCTAAAAAGACAATTATACGTAATAATTATAGAACATTAAATATAATATCAGTTGTCTATAATATCCTTAAATAAATTACCATATTTATGTTGCTCTCTCTTATATGTAATATTTTTTCATGAGAGATAATTTTAAAAAGATTATAATTAATTCTTTTAGATTATATAAAATAATAAATAATTTTTAAAAAAAAATTAAAATCATTTAAAATGATACTTTAATTACTATTTGTTGCTTACCAAAAAAAAAAGGAAAACTTGGAGAATTGTCCCTATTTGGCGTGCAACTGCGCACAATTTAGCTTGTCGGTCCACAGTTTGAAACGTGCCTGGGTTTGACCATGGCTGGCCCACTTGGCAACTGGCCTACTCGTATTACTTCTTCTATGTCTTAATATATTACTTCCGATCCATAATAAGTAATAAATATTTTTTTACGTTTAATATTTTTTTTTAAAATAAGTAATGTTTTAGAATTTCAGTATAATTTTTATAATATTTTCTCATATGTGCCCTTATACAACTAATGGTATTTATTACGTATTTATTGGAAAGTTAAAAGGTTGAAGAAAGAGAAAAAGAGACTAAAAGACAATAAAAAAAATCTCAAATAAAATAAAGAAAATATATTAAAGGTATTTTTGTCATTTTAGCTTGTGTATTGGTATGTATGATTTAAACTAAAAAAAAACACTTATTATGGAACGAAGATAGTAAGTTGTTTTAGAGTTGTGCATAAGAATAAAAAAAATAATTGTATAACATTAAATATAATATTAATTATCTATATTACACTTGTATTTGAAAAAGAGAATGTTATTTATTAGGCTAAAAATAGTGAAAGTACCAAAGTTATAGTACTTATTATTTGGAATAATATTAAAAACTAAATAATTAATACTTACTTAAAATTATAAAATATCTTATATTAAGGGACAAAAATATTTTTCTAAAACGTCTTTTATATTAAAGGACGGAAGGAGTATTTTATAACGAAATAATACTACTAATACATAATTTTAAATCACATAATACTCATATATATATATATATACCGTAAGTTCTGCGTAATATATAGAATTCACAAATATACATGTGTGTCATAGCGTGTGTCATAAACATTCACTTTTAGTACTGGTGTCAGGTTATCTGGTAGTAGTAGTAGTAGTAGTAACCTCGCCTGTTTTCCATAGCTGTGAACTAATTCATCAAGTGCACGTCTTTTTAAGCTCTCTTTTTCCAGTTTTTGTCCACTAACTTTTTAAGTGTGTATTAATATAAATTTATTAGCAGCTTTATAATATTATTTTTATTTTAAGATGTGACAAACTTCACCAAAAAGAAGCTACTTTGAAAATAAAAATTTAACAAGAACAAATCAACGAATAAATTTATTAATGTTTACTCGTATACAGACATACATTATTACAATATTACACTTAATTATTTAATAATTAATTTTTTTATATATATTTTTTAATTTTTTAATTCTTATTCGTATACAGCATTAAAATATTCAACTTAATTATTTAATAATTAAATTTTATATATATATATATATATATTTTGAAAAGTGAAAGGGATTTATACGTGCATGTCATCAATTGAGTAGACATGGTTGTGACGGATCCACAAGTAACCAACATAACTGCCAGTACTCGGAAATTGACCTCGAAGGTCCGGGAATTTTGAATCTGGTTAGTATAAAATTTATTTTTTTAATAAATTAATTTATTGATCAATAGAGTGTAAATACGTAAAAAAAAAAAATATCTCTTCACTTACATATTTGTATTTTATTAATTAATTAATTAATTTATCAAAAAATAAATTTCATACTAATCACTCACCAAGAATTTTAAATCTCATGATCAAATGATGACACATGAAATATTGGTCCAGGCTCCAGACTATGATCTAGTAGTATCATCATTTAATTTTGAGTGACCACTTAAAAGTATAAGTTGATTGATGTATACATATACATATACATATATATATATATATATATATATATATATATATATATATATATAAACTAAGGAATTAAATAGAAAGATACTGACTCAATGTCCTTATCATCCTTTTACTAGTGCTTCATCACCCCCACTCGCCTCCCTCTTCTTTTTTTCACAACTGATCATCCTACTCTTGTATACTCTTTTCTCTTGACATTTTCAGGGGCGGAGTCATGAGTTGCTTTTCGAGCTATAGTTCGGTCTAATTTTTTTTTAATATTAAATATACTATATAATTATGTAGTTTAAAATAAATAAAATAAAATAATTTTAATCAATCGAGTTTAAATGTATAATTTTAATATTATAATAATTTTAATCCCTCCTAATTTTTATTCTTAGTTCCGCCTCTAGATATTTCTTCTCCAAATTATTTCCTTTATATATCTAACTACTAAATAATTTTGTTAAATAAAATTACTACGTACTACATTTTATTTCTCAACGCTATATATAAACTAAGGAAATAAATTAAAGATGCTCGTGCATGTTAAGGTATCACAAACGAGTTGGAGTTTTATATTAAATAAATAATAAAAAGGTGAATAATTAATATATACAGGATTAAATGGATCCAAAATTTAATGACTTAAGTTTTTAAATCAAGTTCATTCCAAATATGTGTAGTGTACTACTACTATTATTTATGCTTTTAACTTATTTTACATTAATCTTCTCGAGCTAGGATAAAAGTACCTCCTTATTTGTAAATTATGATATATCAGCCACAGAATTTGATTTTTGTCTTTTGACCACCTCTCTTATATATAATTAACAAAATACAATTGATTTTGAATTTTTCGCTCACCCTAATAAATGATCAGAACTGTTCAAAATTTAGGATAAATCTTATCGTCCATTATATCCTCTTTAACTTCAAAAAAAAATAAATTGCTCTCTCTCTCACCCTCAAATTCTCCTTTGTTCTTCCTCTTCCCGAGTTCGCCGTCTGCCTCCTCCATTCTCTAGCGCCGACAATCTTTCCTCACCCTTCTTTTTCGAACGTAGTGGCGGAGGCACTACCTTCCCCTTCGTACGTAATGGCAGAGGCATAGATAATACGATTGACTAGTCCTTTAATAAGAAAAATAAGTTTTGAGGTTCTAGTTGAACGTACAGTATGAATACGCTTGGATTTTTTATTTATTTATTTAATTAGTATAGTAATATTCATGTCAATTTTTGTACTAGAATCAAACAAAAACATTATTCTTTTTATAATGGTAAAAGTTAAGAATATTCAATGTATGGGGTCACTACTGGACCAGCTTCTTCGCATAAAGGTTTCTCTCATCTTAATATGTCTCCACTTCTCAACTTTTCACAATACAAACAAAACGTAAGTATCGAATGTAATTATATTAATTGTTATTCCTTTTCTTTTTTAAAAGTTTATTGACAGTTTACAAAATTAACCATGCAAAGAACAAAATATCACATCTTTACTAAAACTTCTGTTCTTGATAATGAAATTTATAACTAACTTGTTTATATAACCCTCTCAAGGCCTCCTAATTTATTTTTTTCGTGTTACTTGTCAGTTATATAGGCATTTAAACAAGGTCTACTTCAATATGAAATTTTGGCATTTATATATGAAAAAAGACGTTGGAGTCCTTGTAGACACTCGAAATTTAGTTTTCCTGTTATCAACACTGTAGGAGGGCAAGACTGTCTTTTTAAATTAACTCCAGTCTCAATATCGGGCCATTAAATCAACTCCGGTCTCAATATCGGGCCGTCAAACCAACTCCGGTCTCAATACCGGGCCGTCAAACCAACCCTGGTCTCAATACCGGGCCGTCAAACCAACCCCGGTCTCAATATCGGACAATCAAATCAACCCGATCTCAATATCGGACCCTCAAAACAACCCCGTTCTCAATATCGGGCCGTAAAATCAATCCCGATTTTAATACCAGGCCGTCAAATCAATTCCGATCTCAATATCGGGCTATCAAATCAACCTTAGTTTTAATATCAGGCCGTCAACTCAAACTCGATCTCAATACCGGGCCGTCAAATCAACCCCGGTTTCAATACTGGGTCACACTAACTCAGCCCCGGTCTCAACCCGGGAAATACAGGTCAGCCCCGATCTCAATCCGGGAGGTACAGGTCAGCCCCGGTCTCAACCCGGGAGGTACAGGTCAGTCTCGTTCTCAACCCGAGAGGTACAGGTCAGTCCCGGTCTCAACCCGGAAGGTACAGATCAACCCCGATCTCAACCCGGGAGGTACAGGTCAACCCCGGTCTCAACCCGAGAGGTACAGGTCAGCCCCGTTCTCAACCCGGGAGGAATAGAACAGCCCCGGTCTCAACCTAGGAGGTACAAAACAGCCCCGGTCTCAAACCAAAAACTACAGATTAGCCCCGGTCTCAACCAGGGAACTACAGATCAGCCCCAATCTTAACCCGGGAGGTACAGGTCTGCCCCGGTCTCAACCCGAGAGGTACAGGTCAGCCCTAGTCTCAACTCGGGAAGTACAGGTCAGCCCCGGTCTCAACTCGGGAGGTGTAGGTCAGCCCCGGTCTCAACCCGGGAGGTCAGATCAACTTCAAAAACAATCCTAAAGCATCATAACATCTCCAGAGGAAAATCTAGAATGACCAAGTCAGCCTCAGAGACAACACTGAGGACTAACAAACTCGAATGGGATCCAAACCTTGAAAACAACTCCAAGAAGTCAGCCAAAGGCCATGCCGACACTAAAGGCAACCCCGGGAGGGGCAAAATGGTCATTTTATCAACTTGAAGTCGATTAGGTCAAACTCAAGCTGAATTAATGCCACTAAGGTCAGAAAAAATCATAACAATGATCCCGAGTGGAAACAGCGCAAGACAGCTCAACGGACAAACTGCGAAGAATCAAAGACTTGGTTATGAACTCGTCTTTTTAGACTCAGAAAACGTTTTCTTCCATGTCATTGCGACACGCTCTATGAGGGCTTTCCAGAAAGGTATAGCACACCTCAAACGGACGCTCCGATCAAAAGTTAGAAAGTTTCGAACCGAGCCTCACATTGCTCGGAGAGCACCTACTTCGAGATGACGGGACCCACCACGGGACCCCTGCTATAAGACCCCAACTTTTATGAATAAAGATTTAATTTTCTTTATATATTATTTCGAAATAGTAAGGTGTTGATTTGATAAATGTAAAAAATTATGGGTAAAATGTGCAAATATTTCAAAATAAGCAAGTGGTTATAAAATATTCATTGTTGTCGGGAAATATGCGTTTGGTCGTGGAATATTCTTGTTGTCGGAGAATATTCGTACGACGGCGCAGCTATTTGTGGGCCCCACAACGGAATAACTGTCGGATATAGAAAGCGACATAAATAACTTTTTTTATAAATAACGATAAAACTGTTACGGTTAAATTGTTGAAATACCCGGTGATAAAAATACAGTAATACGCATTGTGCACAGTAGCACACGGTATTGCACAGTATTTCGAATTATTGATTCTTACGTAAGAAGGCACTTACTCAATTATTGTTACAGTAATTACTGTTCAATATTTTGTATTATTGATTCAATAATTGCATGATATTTTATTGGTTCAATAATTGCTACGTTGCTATTTTATATGATTGATTCAATAATTGTCACTGCACAGTATTTCACATTATCAACTCAATAATTCATATTATTTGAATAATATTATTAGATAGCATTATTGACAATGTCTAAGGAAGTTCTGTCTAGGAGGGGTTATTTAATTGCGCGCCAGTAAGGAGAAGTCCTTATCGGAAGGCCCCCTCTTTCTTGGGAACGACCTAGTTGTCAATATTGTAGTTCTCTAATATTATTTGTGAATAATTAATTATTAATTTATATGATAACAAAATATTTATTTTGTGGATATAAAAGAAGGAATTAGAGCTGATGTGTTTTTATCAGTATTTTGGTGTGAAAAATCATCCGTTTATGGATTTCGGATAATTTATGTTTAGAAATTGAAAAAACTTCCTTCTACAAAGTTGTAGAGAATTAAATTTTCTATGGAAAGGACATAGAATTTATATTTTTCTGACAAAAGGGCTATTTATTATGAATTATTGAAGTTTTGAAAAATAAATATTTTTTTAATAGGAGGTGGGCCCCACTGGTGGCTGGTGGATGATGGCTTTTAAGGCGGCTGGAATTTAAAAAAAAATTATTTTATTAAAAAGTCTACTTTGGCATCCTAAGCTTTTCCTATAAATAGGGTGCTTAGGTTAAAATTGAAAATCACACCAGAATCAGAAGTTTTCTCTCGCTATAATATCGAGCATATTTTTGTGAGTATTTAGATACTTTGAGTGTTGCTATTCAGTGCAAGTTTTTTTCAGCCTTATATTCGATATTCTAGTCAGAAGTACTATTCTTTTGAGGTAAGGGATGTTATTTTCTTTCATAAATAATGTTATTCTTTTCAATAGCATTATACCAAAATATTGCCATGAATTTTATTATGAAATTCTTACTTTTTTCGTCGGGATTACTATTCACGTATACGGCACTATTCACAAAAAAATTAAATTTTTTCTGTTTGTCCAAATTGCTTGTTAAGGTTCCTATCTTTGATTGGATATAAGTTTTGAGATTTATTCTTGAATTTTGCTCCACAATTGATTATTACGAAGTATTTTTGAATTGGATAAACTAAAATACGAATCCTTAGTCTTTGTCCTTTATCTCACTGAATTCGTTATTTATATTATTTTTCATCATTCTCAGTCCTAAAAGGTGATATAACTGAATATCTTTGGCCTGTAGAGCAAAGATGAATGATTACCTGATGAATATCTTTGGCCATAGTGCAAAGATGAACATGTGTTGAGATGAACATGACCACTGGTGATTCAAATGAATATCTTTGGCCGTAGTGCAAAGATGAATATTTGATTCGAGATGTATATTGATTGATGTTACAGGGATAAAATATTGATGATGAACTTTTAAATCATAGAAGATAGTAGACTTCATTCTCTACTTAACTCTTCTAATGAATGGTTATTTCCGCTGCGAATATTGATCTAAAACTTGTTGTCAATAATATTTTATCTGAATTGTTGAAGATTAACGATAATTTATTTTCCATTATCTTAGTTATAATATTCTTTACTGGGCTAGTTGAGCTCATCCTTTTCATCTATTGTCCTCTTCAGGGAATGAGAATGTCGCAGGAATTAGTCGGGAAACAGAGTGATGGTCCGAGTTAGAGCAGTAGTAGTCCTCACTATTTCTGAAAAATAGTATGATAATAATTGTAATGAGGACTTAGTTTGAATATTAATATTTTCTACATATTTGTACTGACACTCACAGTTGTGTGGTCGTATTTTGCACGACCGTGTGATATAAAAGTTTGTATTTGAATTCTGTACCATATATTTGGCGACTCAGAATGGGTTGGGTTGACCGAACCTATTCTAGGGGCGTCATACCTGCCACGTGGAGCCGTACCTCTACCTGCGGCAGCAGCAGATATAGTTGTTTCTTCTGGGTCTATATATATGAGCTCACCCCCAGCTCATTTCAAGAATTCAGAAAACGCTCTGAACCCTAACTGTTTGGTTTTCTAGCTATTTTTTTGTCTTTCAAACCCAAATTTTTTCACTCTAACATGTCGATATACCCATATACTACCACATATCAAAAATTAACCGGTAGATTTAGACATTTAAAACCTACGATTTGGCAAAGAGCTCATGTAGCAGTCCATTGTGAGTTTTTTACGATCAGCAAATTTATATTACTTCATTACGCTGTTATACACTTACATATCAAATTTCGTTTTCTAAATATGCCGAAACTTAGTTTCGTGGCCGTTTTTGTTAACTTTTGGTACATTTTTGTACCTAAAAGCATTTTCTGGTATTTCTATAACTCGGATTGACGATCCGTCGCGTCTAACAACTTTTATATACTAATATCTTCGTTTTGAGCAACTTCGCCGGACTGGATTATCTTCCTAGTCCGGGTTTGGCTTTTTATATATATATATATTTAACTGTATATATACTAACTTTTCAATTCTGTCATGCCCGGATGTCAAATTCGTGGTAGTTTACTGCTTTTATATATATATATATATATACATATATATACAACATTCACCATACTGGATTATTTTTCCAGTCCTGCTTTGACTACTGATAAGTACATAATATTCGATGATTACTATTCCTTTATGTTTAGTTTTATTACATGTTTCATGTGGATATGGGCTTAATTGGTATGTTTATTGTTTCAGGCGAATTAAGG
The DNA here is from genome assembly GCA_020205555.1 of Panax stipuleanatus. NCBI lineage: Eukaryota > Viridiplantae > Streptophyta > Magnoliopsida > Apiales > Araliaceae > Panax > Panax stipuleanatus. Next base: position 24,918,479 of record CM035117.1, read on the forward strand.
CGTAAAGGGCTAAAATGATGAAAAAGAATAAGTTTGTGGGTTTTTAAACCTAATTCGAAAATAGAATACTCTATGGGCTGAACAAGTATCTCACGGATCAGCAGCTTGGAAAAGGATCAGCAATTCACGTGGGGAAGCTCACTCATTGCAATTAACGAAATTGAGCAGCTTTGGAATTAAGTTGAGCAGCATATAAAGAAGCTTTAAACGAAATAATGCTTAGTAGCTCACGTGGGCTAGTGGAGCATACATGTGGGCCATGATTTGAGCAACAAAGAGGAGCCGGCGGGATCAATTGGGTTGACCAATTTGGCAATTGATGGACTAGCAAGTGGGCCGCCGTAAGTGGGAAATTCACATGAAGTCCAAGTAGTGGGCCACGTCAGCATGCAATTAAAGAGAGTATAGCAAGTAATTAAATTGCATGTTCAATTCCTTCCAAGTAGTGGGCCACGAAATACAAGCAAAATCGGCAACCAATTATCCTAGCAGCAGGTCATTCCAAATTGGAAAAGGAGTCTAGCAGCCAAAGTGGAGAAGGAAATCCCATCATGCCTAATTATCATCATCATCACGTGCATGCAAGGTTGGAGAAGGCTTAAACAAAATAACTTCCTAAGCCATTCATGTGGGGCCATGCAAGCCCATTCCGAATGGGAGAAGGTTTCATAAGTAATTAAAGGAATTAGCAAGGGGCTGGACAGTTAAGAGGCGCGGGTTAACAACACTTCTCCTTTTCCCACTCGGACGGAGCAAAAAGGAAAGGGAGATGAGGGCTGCAAACTTAATGTTATTTTTTATTATGGAAACTAGTTATGTTTTGTAATTCCTATTAGGATTTGGATTCCTAGTTCTTATAGGATTTAGGTCCTTGTCTAGCACTATAAATAGAGGATGATAGTTAAGGTTTTATTCATTCAATCTTCTACCAACTATCATACCTCATTGAAGTGCAGACTTGGAGCATGTCAGGCTAGTTTCTTTATTCAGTTCTAAAGGGAGGTGGAACCTTGTTACAAGTAATTAATTAATTGAGTATTATTATTTATTCCTTCTTGTATGAAATTTCTTCTGATAATCTGTTTTCATTGATTGCGTGCTAATTGGTCTAATTAATTTGATATGGCCAATTGAGTTAATTTAATCATTATCATATGCTAGATTAAGATTGGTATTACGTGTAATTGATATCTGTCTTCATCACAAGTAGTAAATTAGTGATACTGATTGTGGACAAGCTTTTGTGTATTGCTAAGATTATCAGAAAACGAGTTAAACAAATCGAGCTTATGTGTTTGTTGCTTGGATTAGCCTAATTCTCTATTTCTTAATGCTTCTATCATATTAAATCTATAGAGCTTGTTCTAGGTTATATGCTAGTTGAATCTGGTGAAGAGCTTGTTTCAAACAGTGAATATCTAAGGAGAATTTCGGATAGCAGAGCTTATTGTTATCTAGGGTTAATAGTTTCATTGAAGGGTAAAGAATAATAACTTGATTAATTGATTGCTGTGCTTGGTGAAACTGAACTACAGAACTGAAGTTTTTACATATTTGGTTAATCTCTTTATTTAAATTCTGTTTTTCTTAGTTTAAAACAATTTCAAAAATCCCCCATCTTTATTTTCTGTTAAAATAGTAGAATAAATCTAAAACAAACTTACTCTCTGTGGGATCGATCCTTGCTTACTACTGTGCTAATTATTTAAATTCGTGAAGTGAAAGTGAGGTTAATTTAGGAGTGTAAACGACAGCTTCCAAATTTTGGCGCCGTTGCCGGGGAGTAATTGTGCGTTTTATTTTTATCATATTATTTCTTTTGTTTTTGTTTTATGACTCGATCTTCTCAGGCTACTATATTAGATTTTGATCCAGAGATTGAGAAAACTGCAAGGAGGCTAAGAAAGCAAAAAGTTCAACAGTCTACTGCAGATTTAGACGAGGCTTCTGCATCATCACCGGGCCTCAACTTAGCTTTGGAATTACTTTCTGACAAATCATTCATCGAATCAGACGAAGAAGAAAAGATGGCGGAGCCCAACAACAATCGGACATTGAAACAATTGGCTACTCCTAATCTTACTCATCAACCTTTGTGCATTGAATATCCTGCTTTAAATGCTGCATTTGAACTTAAATCCGGACTAATTCATCTTTTGCCTACTTTCCGTGGTCTTACAGGTGAAGATCCATACAAGCATTTGAAGGAGTTCCATGTGGTGTGCTCGACCATGAAACCACACGGAATTTCAGAGGAACAAATCAAATTAAGAGCCTTCCCATTCTCCCTAGCAGATTTAGCGAAGGATTGGCTGTACTATCTCCCATCCGGATCAATAAATTCATGGAGCGACATGAAAGGGCTATTCTTAGAGAAATATTTTCCTGCTTCAAGAGTGGCCAACATAAGGAAGGAGATTTGCGGGATCCGACAATTTAGTGGAGAGACACTGTACGAGTACTGGGAGAGATTCAAGAAATTGTGCTCCAGCTGCCCTCCCCACCAAATCGACGAGCAACACTTGATTCAGTACTTCTACGAGGGATTGATACAAATGGAAAGAAGTATGATCGATGCGGCTAGCGGAGGAGCATTAGTGGACAAGACACCAGAGGCTGCAAGAAATCTGATTGCAAACATGGCTGCTAACTCACAACAATACGGAACAAGGAATGATCATACTCCGAAAAAGGTAAATGAGGTAAGCACAAGTGAATTGGTACAACAGATTTCTAACTTAACTGCTGTGGTGCAATAATTAACAACAGGAGACGTGCCGGCTGCGAGGGCTTGCGGATTATGCTTAATGGCAGGGCATGCTACTGACGCGTGCCCAACATTGCAAGAGGATGAGAATGCACAGCAAGCCAATGTAGTAGGTAACTACCAAACACAACCAAAGAAATATGATCCCTACTCAAACACTTACAATCCAGGCTGGAGAGACCATCCGAACCTCAGTTATGGCGGGAACAGGCCACAAACACAAGGAGTGTTCCCACCGAGGCAGCAGGGCTTCCAACCAGCCCAACCCCAATATCAACCTAAGCAAGCAGCACCTGCACCTACTGGAACAACATTGGAGGATATGTTCAAAACATTCATGGGACAGACACAACAGTTCATGAATCAGACACAGCAGTTCCAGCAGGAGACAAAAGCTTCGGTTCAAGACTTGAGAAACCAAGTAGGACAGTTGGCTACAACTGTGGGGATATTGGAATCCAAAGACTCGGGAAAATTACCATCTCAAACAGTAGTCAACCCAAGGGAGAATGCAAGTGCCATAACTTTGCGGAGTGGAACACAGTTACATACACCACCTACCCCCGTAGAGTTTGAGGAGGAAGCAGCTAAGGAGGAAACAGAAAAATCCAATGTACGACCTAACCCTCCTACTCAGCTTAAAAACATTCCTCTTCCATTTCCTCCCAGAAATTCTAAAACCACAAAGAAAGATGAAAAAGAAAAAGAAATTCTGGAAACTTTTAGAAAAGTAGAAGTAAACATCCCTCTCCTGGATGCAATCAAACAAGTGCCAAGATATGCAAAATTTTTAAAAGAATTATGCACTAATAAAAGAAAATTGCAAAATGATGAAAAAGTTACTGTTGGAGAAAATGTATCTGCTGTCCTTCAAAGAAAAATGCCTCCTAAATGTAAAGATCCAGGAATGTTCACAATCCCATGCAAAATAGGAAACACCAGATTTGAAAAGGCCATGCTAGATTTAGGAGCTTCAATTAATGTTATGCCTTTATCTATTTATGCCTCTTTAAATCTAGGTCCTTTGAAAAATACTGGTGTGATTATTCAATTGGCAGATCGTACTAACACTTACCCCCGAGGGGTAATTGAAGATGTCTTAGTGCAGGTGAACGAACTAATCTTTCCTGCAGATTTTTACATTGTGGACATGGAAGACGATATATCACCAAACCCTTCCCATATCTTGTTAGGAAGGCCATTCCTAAAAACAGCAAAAACCATGATTGATGTGCATAATGGGACCTTGACAATGGAATTCGATGGAGAAAAGATTCAATTTAACATCTATGATGCCATGAGGTACCCTAGTGATATAGGGCAGGTTTTTGCTATTGATGTGAGAGATTCCTTAGTACATAGAGCTTTGGAAAGAATACATAGGGATAGTTTGGAGGTTGTCATCACCAACAGTATGGATATGGACAAGGAAGATGAAGTTGAGCGAACTCAGGAATTGAATGAAATTGTGGCTGCACTACACTCATTGCCGAAATTCTCAGATAAGTCAGCAGTACATTCTATTCAATTACCTATTTCTCATCAAAAGTTACTACCATCTGTTGTGCAAGCTCCAACCCTAGAATTGAAACAATTACCTGTACATTTGAAATACGCATATTTGGGGACTAATGATACTTTGCCTGTTATTATTGCTAGCAATCTAACTAAAATGCAGGAAGATAAATTGCTGAGAGTCCTAAGGGACCATGTCACAGTTTTTGGTTGGACGATAGCGGATATCAAAGGTATTAGTCCTGCGATGTGCATGCATCGGATATTATTAGAGGATGGAGCTAAGCCCACGAGGGACGCACAAAGAAGATTGAATCCACCCATGATGGAGGTGGTGAAAAAAGAGGTGCTCAAACTGCTTGATGCCGGCATAATCTATCCCATTTCCGATAGTCAATGGGTGAGTCCAGTGCAGGTAGTCCCAAAGAAATCCGGAATCACCGTTGTCAAGAACGATGATAATGAGTTGGTACCCACACGGATACAAACAGGATGGAGAGTGTGTATTGACTACAGGAAATTAAATGCTGTAACAAGAAAAGATCACTTTCCTCTTCCTTTTATTGATCAAATGTTGGAAAGATTAGCTGGGCACACTTATTACTGTTTTCTAGATGGTTTTTCAGGATATAACCAGATTGTGATTGCACCCGAGGACCAAGAAAAGACCACATTCACATGTCCCTTCGGCACATTTGCATACCGACGTATGTCATTTGGACTCTGTAATGCTCCTGGTACTTTTCAGAGATGCATGGTAAGCATTCTTTCAGATCTTTTAGAAAACTGCATCGAGGTCTTTATGGATGACTTCACAATACATGGCGATTCTTTGGATGCATGCTTAGATAATTTGAGTCGTGTTTTGGATAGATGCAAGGAAACAAATCTTGTTCTAAATTGGGAAAAATGTCATTTTATGGTAGAACAAGGAATAGTACTTGGTCATGTTGTATCATCTAAGGGTCTCGAAGTTGATAAAGCTAAGATAGATATTATTTCTGCTTTGCCTTACCCCGTCAGTGTGCGGGAGATTCGTTCTTTTCTTGGTCATGCAGGATTCTATCGAAGGTTTATCAAGGAGTTTTCGAAGATTGCATTGCCCTTGTGTAAGTTGCTACAAAAGGATGTGGACTTTCAGTTTAACGATGAGTGCAAGGAAGCTTTTGATATCTTAAAGAAATTACTGACCTCTGCCCCTGTGATCCAACCACCGAATTGGAAATTTCCATTTGAAATCATGTGTGACGCAAGCAACTATGCAGTGGGGGCTGTTTTGGGACAAAGAATTGACAAAGTTGTTCATGCTATCTACTATGCTTCTAGAACTTTGAATGGAGCTCAGATAAACTATTCCACAACTGAAAAGGAACTTTTATCTGTGGTTTTTGCTTTAGATAAATTTCGATCATATTTGCTTGGCACTAAAGTTATAGTTTATTCTGACCATGCTGCTCTCAGGTATTTGCTAACTAAGAAGGACTCTAAACCTAGGATTATTAGATGGATTCTCCTTTTGCAAGAATTTGACTTGGAGATCAAAGATAAGAAGGGTGCAGATAACTTGGTAGCGGATCACCTGAGTAGGTTGTTGAGAGAAGAGGATGAACTACCCTTGCGTGATTCCTTCCCAGATGAGCAGTTACTTTCCATCCATGCTGAAACTCCATGGTATGCAAATCTGGTGAACTATTTGGTAAGTGCATATTTTCCTAAAGAATTTTCCAAATCCCAAAAGGAAAAGCTAAAGAGTGATGCTAGACACTATGTTTGGGATGATACATACTTATGGAAATTTTGTGCTGACCAGATAATTAGAAGATGTGTGCCAAATAATGAATTCCAATCTATTCTAGTTTTTTGCCATTCTCAGGCTTGTGGAGGACATTTTGGTCCAAAAAGAACTGCTAACAAAGTTTTGGAAAGTGGTTTTTATTGGCCGTCACTTTTTAAAGATTCCTATCTATTTTGTAAAACATGTGATAATTGCCAAAGGACGGGGAATATCTCTCAAAGAAATCAAATGCCCCAAACTCCTATTTTAGTTGTTGAGATTTTTGATGTTTGGGGTATAGATTTTATGGGACCTTTTCCTTCATCCTTTGGGAATGTATATATTCTTTTAGCTGTTGATTATGTCTCAAAATAGGTGGAAGCTAAAGCCACTAGGACTGACGATTCTAAAGTTGTTGCAGATTTTGTCAGGACTAACATATTTGTCAGGTTTGGAGCACCACGGGCCATCATTAGCGATCGCGGAACTCACTTTTGTAATAGGGTATTAGCGGCTTTGTTCAAGAAGTACAATGTTTTGCACAAGGTTTCTACATCCTACCATCCGCAAAGTAATGGCCAAGCTGAGGTGTCCAACCGGGAGATCAAATCCATTTTGGAGAAGGTAGTCAACCCAAGCAGGAAGGATTGGAGTCTGAGACTAGATGATGCACTTTGGGCCTATCGAACGACATTCAAAACTCCTATTGGGATGTCACCATATCGGATTGTGTTTGGGAAACCCTGCCACTTACCAGTTGAGTTAGAGCATAGGGCCTTTTGGGCAATCAAGCAGTGCAACATGAGTTTGGAAGTAGCTGGAGTACACAGGAAGTTGCAGTTACAAGAATTGGAAGAATTAAGGAATGAAACCTATGAAAGTTCAAAGATTTACAAGGAAAAGACCAAGGCCTTTCATGATAAGCAAATTGTGCGGAAAACCTTTGTTGTGGGACAGAAAGTTTTGTTATATCATTCTCGGCTTAAGTTATTTCCGGGTAAATTGAGATCTAGATGGGTTGGTCCTTTTGTTATCACTAATGTGTTTTCTCATGGTGCAGTCGAGATTCATAGTCCAAGTACAGGAAAGATTTTTAAAATGAATGGACATAGATTGAAACCGTTCTATGAGGGACATCAGGTGGAAAATATTGAGATGGTGGAGCTAGATGATCCGGTTTATGAATAATGAGACGGGAGACATGATGTCAAGCCAATGACAATAAACAAGGGCAGCTGCTTGGGAGGCAACCCAAGAAATCAGATTTGATTTTTCTATCCCTTTACTATTTAGTTTTTTTTTATTTGCATATAGTTCTTTCTTCTTTGCATGATTTTCTTACATTGGGGACAATGTAAGGTTTGAGTGTGGGGGGAATGATTTAGGTTTTTATTTTAGTTTTAGGGATATTTGATCTGCCAATTTTGAGAGGAAATAGGACCATCTTGATGCCTTTGAAAATTTTTGAAAAAAATTGATTTCCATGAGTCTTTTTGCCTATGTGTTTGAAGGTTAAAGTCAAAAATTGAAAATCAATGCTAAAAATTCAAAATCTGTTTGATGCTTAATTGATTAATGATTGAGAAAAACTAAGTCATTATCCATAGTAATTGATTTGAATTGAATTTGTATCTCATGAGTACTGGAACATGTGATATATGCTTAGTTGGCTAAGTTATCTGTGGAGTTGTCTATGTGCACTAATCTCATACTCTAGAACTATTGAACTGCTTATGTTTTTTTTTGCAGGACCATGTAAAAAAAGGAAATTTTAAAGTTGAAAATCAATTAAATTGTTAAAAAAGACGCAAAAGAGAAGTCATGTGGTGGGATGAGATGGAGCGTAAAACGCACTCTCCCATAAACACGTGCGAATAAGTGAGATGGAGCATAAAATGCACTCACTTACCAAAGAATGATTGAGGAAGGTGAAACGGAGCATAAAATGCGTTCACCGGAAACAAATAAAAAAAATGAAAAGGTTCTGGTAAAAAAAATAAAGCAGAAAAAATATATTTTGAGTTTTTGAGTGGTGTGCACGGTTTTTGCTTTATGGTAACTAAGTTGAGTAAGTGTGTGGATCATAAAAGAGGACTTATGTGGTTACAATTTAATTTAATGAAATTCATTGGTGAAGTGGCGAGGTGCTTATCTTGAGTTGATTGATGAAGCGTTAATTATATTTTTGTAGGTTTAGTATTGATAATCATGATTTGATCTTAAAATCTTTTGACATACTGGTTGAATAGAATTATTTTTGAAAATCAAATTTTTGGTTTACACGAGGACGTGTAAAGGCTAAGTGTGGGGGAATTTGATAAGTACATAATATTCGATGATTACTATTCCTTTATGTTTAGTTTTATTACATGTTTCATGTGGATATGGGCTTAATTGGTATGTTTATTGTTTCAGGCGAATTAAGGCGTAAAGGGCTAAAATGATGAAAAAGAATAAGTTTGTGGGTTTTTAAACCTAATTCGAAAATAGAATGCTCTATGGGCTGAACAAGTATCTCACGGATCAGCAGCTTGGAAAAGGATCAGCAATTCACGTGGGGAAGCTCACTCATTGCAATTAACGAAATTGAGCAGCTTTGGAATTAAGTTGAGCAGCATATAAAGAAGCTTTAAACGAAATAATGCTTAGTAGCTCACGTGGGCTAGTGGAGCATACATGTGGGCCATGATTTGAGCAACAAAGAGGAGCCGGCGGGATCAATTGGGTTGACCAATTTGGCAATTGATGGACTAGCAAGTGGGCCGCCGTAAGTGGGAAATTCACATGAAGTCCAAGTAGTGGGCCACGTCAGCATGCAATTAAAGAGAGTATAGCAAGTAATTAAATTGCATGTTCAATTCCTTCCAAGTAGTGGGCCACGAAATACAAGCAAAATCGGCAACCAATTATCCTAGCAGCAGGTCATTCCAAATTGGAAAAGGAGTCTAGCAGCCAAAGTGGAGAAGGAAATCCCATCATGCCTAATTATCATCATCATCACGTGCATGCAAGGTTGGAGAAGGCTTAAACAAAATAACTTCCTAAGCCATTCATGTGGGGCCATGCAAGCCCATTCCGAATGGGAGAAGGTTTCATAAGTAATTAAAGGAATTAGCAAGGGGCTGGACAGTTAAGAGGAGCGGGTTAACAACACTTCTCCTTTTCCCACTCGGACGGAGCAAAAAGGAAAGGGAGATGAGGGCTGCAAACTTAATGTTATTTTTTATTATGGAAACTAGTTATGTTTTGTAATTCCTATTAGGATTTGGATTCCTAGTTCTTATAGGATTTAGGTCCTTGTCTAGCACTATAAATAGAGGATGATAGTTAAGGTTTTATTCATTCAATCTTCTACCAACTATCATACCTCATTGAAGTGCAGACTTGGAGCATGTCAAGCTAGTTTCTTTATTCAGTTCTAAAGGGAGGTGGAACCTTGTTACAAGTAATTAATTAATTGAGTATTATTATTTATTCCTTCTTGTATGAAATTTCTTCTGATAATCTGTTTTCATTGATTGCGTGCTAATTGATCTAATTAATTTGATATGGCCAATTGAGTTAATTTAATCATTATCATATGCTAGATTAAGATTGGTATTACGTGTAATTGATATCTGTCTTCATCACAAGTAGTAAATTAGTGATACTGATTGTGGACAAGCTTTTGTGTATTGCTAAGATTATCAGAAAACGAGTTAAACAAATCGAGCTTATGTGTTTGTTGCTTGGATTAGCCTAATTCTCTATTTCTTAATGCTTCTATCATATTAAATCTATAGAGCTTGTTCTAGGTTATATGCTAGTTGAATCTGGTGAAGAGCTTGTTTCAAACAGTGAATATCTAAGGAGAATTTCGGATAGCAGAGCTTATTGTTATCTAGGGTTAATAGTTTCATTGAAGGGTAAAGAATAATAACTTGATTAATTGATTGCTGTGCTTGGTGAAACTGAACTACAGAACTGAAGTTTTTACATATTTGGTTAATCTCTTTATTTAAATTCTGTTTTTCTTAGTTTAAAACAATTTCAAAAATCCCCCATCTTTATTTTCTGTTAAAATAGTAGAATAAATCTAAAACAAACTTACTCTCTGTGGGATCGATCCTTGCTTACTACTGTGCTAATTATTTAAATTCGTGAAGTGAAAGTGAGGTTAATTTAGGAGTGTAAACGACAGCTTCCAACTACTTCTCTGTTTATATTTATATATATATATATATATATATTTACATTCCAGTTCAGCTTGGATCATTCTGTGGCCTTTTTACTGTTTTTGCACCATTCACAATACTGGGTTATCTTCTAGTCCTGGTTTGACTACTTTTTTTTGTCTATATTTAACTATATATATATATATATATATATATATATATTTATATTTATATTCCAGTTCGGCCTAGATCATTCTGTGGCCATTTTGCTGCTTTTATAAATATATATATATATATATATATATATATATATATATATATATTTCAGCCCGGGCATCAGAGTGAAAATTCACCGCCCTTTACTATTTTTCATATATATATATTTTAATTCTGTCCAGCCTGGATCATTCCGTGGCTGTTACAGCTTTTTATAAATATATATATATATATTTACTTTCCAGTCCGGGCACAGGCGTGAAAATTCATCGCCCTTTTTACGCTTTCATATATATATATATTTCAATTCTGTCAAAGCCTAGATCATTCCGTGGCTATTTATAGCTTATATATATATATATATATATATATATATATATTAATTCCAGTACGGGCTTGCGAGTGAAAATCCATCGCCCTTTACATCTTTCTTATATATATAATTATATATATATATATATATATATATTGCTTTACTCATTTTTATTAAATTGTTGCTTTAAATATTCATCTGATATAAATCGGCACTGACATTTTTACGGGCGAACTAGTTTTGTTTAAATCTCGCCAATTCTAGCTTTCAAACAGTTCAAAATAGGTTCAGACAAAATTGGGTAGCTAGAATGGCTGAGATTTATTTAAATTTAGTATTTTTCTAGTTTCAGTTAAGAAAGCAACCTCGCAGCCCTTAGATCGCTATCTAGTAGGAACGAGATGCTTCGGCCATGTGCGAGCTAGAATTTACTGATGAATCCTTGGTTCTGGCAATGTTGGATATATTTATGTACAAATTTGAGCTATGCAGGTTTATTGTCCTCCCTATGTGAGCCTAGGAATCGTGAAATTCATGATCAAACAGATCAGAATCTGATTCCCACGATGGACAAACTTCACTTTACAAATGTACCCTGCTAGTTTTTCTGTAAAAATGTACCTACAAAAGACCTTAAAACGGTTATTCGAATTTAAGATCTCAACATAGTGAAAATATGGTTTGTTGTATTAGAGTCACTCCGATGGCTGTCATGCCTATGAGAAGACCGACACTTGTATATATTTTATGATCGAGGATGCTTCGCAGCCCGACAATCACCATTCAAATTGAGCCTTAAGGCTGAAAAGATGAAATGTATCCATATGCTTCAACTCCTATGTTAGCGTAAGGGTTTGAAAACCTTCTTTCAAACTATCATTTCAATAATCTTATCAAAAAAAAGAAGCTTTTGCAAATCAAATCAAACACTTTTGCAAATCAAAGAACTTTTTGCAAATCAAATTAAACCATTCGTATATAGGTTCAAAGATGCATAAATATACTTTCAAAACAAGCATAGGCCCAATTTCTTTCAGCATTCACACACACATTGCAGATTTAAAAGAGAAGTATTAAAAAGATGCGGTACTGTGTTTACACGGGTGTTGCGGGGTGCCTAACACATTCCCCACACTTAACCAAGCCCCCGAACTCAAAACTTCAGTTTCAAAGATCAAGTTTCGACAGTGTCCAGCAATTGGGCCTCTTTTCAAACAAAACTCGGTTTAGTTGGTACAACCATTTCAAATCTACCAACTAGCGACTCTGTAAAAAGTTCAAATCGTCGACATGATACATGTTAGCCTTTTCCTTAAAAACCCTACAAAACTTTTTCTCATAATAAAAAGAATAAGGGTAGGCAAAACATTAGAAAGAGAGAAAGATCCGGGTTTGACCCGACGCGGATTTTTTCCCGACGTCGACAGGTAGCGACTTTGATGGGGACAGTAGAGGGCTTAGGCCGCGTTCAAATCTTTTCAAAAATTTCTATTTCATATCTACGTATATGTGAATGTTGTGTCTTTACATTGAATGAATGCGTGAATGCTGCATCTTTACATTGAATGAATGTGAATGAATGCTTTCTTATTTTTTTAGTGCTTCGCACCCATATTAGTGCTTCGCACCTATGTCATCATATGCATAACGGTGAGACGCGATGTATGTGAATGTATGTTGTGTGATTCCTCCACTAGGAGGCAAACTTGTCGGTGATAAGTAATGTATTCGAGGGCGAATAAGTCTTCGGGGCTCATGAAAATGCACCACCCAGATTCGCTCCAGTTGAAAGATCGGATTAATTTTTCCACTAGTAGATTGCGATGATCTGGGAACCTCCATACCGAAAAGCCGCTAGAGTAACCTAAGATAGGTCAACCTCTGATTAACCAAATCCGATGGGAGGCTTCTTCATGCCTTCCTCTTTAAGTTCAATATAAAGGAGCACAATGTAAATATCATAATAAAATTTTTCATTTTTTGTTATATACATCCTGTCATTCTGTCATCAAAACAACTGACCTCGATTTTGCAAGAAAAGATTAAAAAATGACAAAAACACATCATGACATGCATCCTATCCCTATCTACTTCAGGAAATTGACACGCCTACGTATTGTTGTAGGTGAAAAATTGGTCCTGTTACTAGATCTAAGTCTAAGAAATCACTAAGTCCATCCACGGACATGACTTCAAGTGCTCAGCCAGAATCCACCCCTGTCTCTAGGGAAGAGTTTGAAGGACTTAAGTATCAGATAGCCGAATTGGCTTGTTTCCTGAGAGAACAAAGTAAGGCTCTTAAAGCGAAGCAAGCCCAAGCTCACACAGAACCAGGAACACCTGGTGGCAGTGGTGGCAGTCAAGAGACCGAAAAGGTAGATGTTCAGATTTTTGGACCACAAAATCAGGACACAACCAACAAAACCTCTGAAATCACCACCCTCAACAAAGAACAGGAAGCTGGGAACATTCTGTAGAAAGTCCAGCAGATGGAAGAAACACTATCAAAGTGACTGGAGCATTTGGAAGTATCAATTATTCAGACCTCTATATATTGCCTGGGGCTCGTTATCCCGAAAATTTTAGAACTCCTGATTTTGAGAAATATGATGGATTGGGAGACCCCTACACTCACTTGAAAGTATTCATTAGAAAGATCGAATCCTATACAGAAGACGAGAAACTCCGAATGCAGTTATTTCAGAAGAGTCTGACCGGAAAGGCTAGAGCTTGGTACGCCCGTCTAGACAACTCCAAAATTCACAGTTGGGAAGAGTTGGCCCATGCTTTCCTTAGTCAATACAGTTTCTAGTCTCAGCTGGCTCCAGACAGATATCAGATAACCAAAATCAAGAAACAAAGTTCTTAGCCATTCAGAGAATATGCTCAACGATGGAGACGGGTTGCAGCACAAGTCACCCCAGCTATAACTGAGTCTGAGATAGTCATGAGCTTCATCGATATTCAAGAAGCTCCGTATTACGAGAGGGTCCTAGCAGGCATAGGAAAACCATTCTCTGAGATGATCAAACATGGAGAAATGGCCGAAATGGGGCTAAAGTCTGGGAAGATAAAGAACCTGACTGCCTTGGAAGCCGTTGCCAAATATTTACAGTCCGGGAATTACGGGAGTAATCCTCGGAGGGCACATAAGAAGAAAGATGAATAAGTGTCCTTAGTATTGCAAGGACATAATCCAAGGGACTAGTCAAACAATATACCCATTCAAATGACGAATTATACCCTCTTCAAGCTCCTGCACAGCCTTTAAACCCTCCATTTCAGAAGACTATAAAGGCCAAACGTTGAAGAACGTTCACCACCTTAGGGGATTCACTTGAACATGTGCTAAAACTGTTGACAGTAACTTCTTACACCAACTAATACAGGTGAACGAAATTTTGACTTAAGCAAGAAGTGTGACTACCATTCTGGATCTCTAGGCCATGACAAAAAAGATTGTTGGTATCTCAAGCACAAAATTCAAGACTTGATTGACAATGGAGAGATTGTGGTGACAAAACTCGAGCGACCGCACATACAGGATAATCCCCTCCCTCAGCATAAAGAGAAGAATGTCAACATGATCAACACAGGAAATGGAGAAGGATCCAAATACTTCCGTTATGTGGGGGAATCAACTACATCCAGCAACAACAGCCCAGACAGTTGAGAGTATTCAGAAAGGCGATTCCTAATAGAACAAGAGATTAAAGCTATCAAGGATCAAATTGAACCATTATTAGAATTGGTTGTATACCAACATCAGATTACCAGGCAGCAGATAAACCAGACCAACCAGTCTGATGCAAATCCTCCTACACCAGAGATCAGTCCCATCCCCATGAGGGATCACTACTGGTCTCATGAGCATGAATCCTGGGCCGACAAGATGGCCAAAGAGGAGAATTTCCAAGATGGTAGGAAATTTGCCTTTCAAAGGAATTTCACTAACTTGAACCAGCCAATGAAAGAAATTCTCCAGACGTTAATCAACGAGGGAATAGCTGCAGATTTATTACCTCCATTAAACCCGCGATCCAGGAAATTCAAGGCTGACCAAACTTGTTAGTACCACTCCAATGCACCCGGCCATGATAATGAGGATTGCTGGGCACTTCGTAACATGATTCAGAATATGATTGAAAGCGATGAATTGATAAAAGGGAATCGGGATTATGGCCTCCCAGATTAAGACACTCTCTTTATTCCTACTACGTGGAATTAGGATACAGTGGTTGTTATTTCCTGGGATAAGGAGTCATCTCTCACACCCTTAGTACTGACAGGGAAAGGGGTCCAAGAAACACAAAATCCTGTGAAGGTGGCCGCACCCGAGCCTTTAATTTTGCCCTTTAAACCTCAGTATCCAGTTATCAGTCTGAAGAAGGTCCCATGGAACTACGAGAATGACGAAGGTTCCACCTCAAACAACATTGCCATTGTACCAAAGGAGAATAATTTATACCTACCTCAGCGGGTGATCAAACCAATCCTCAAGGCCAAAGAAAAGGTGACTGAAGAGAAAATCGAAGAGGTCCTCAACAAAATGGGACACAATAAAATCAAGGTAGTACAAAGTTTGAAAGACGCACCCAAGCAAATGTCCATCCTAGACTTGGTCTTATCATCGGTGGATTATCGTAACATTCTGGTGAAAGTACTGGAAGAAGCTCATCTACAACATACTGTGGATACCGAGAAATTCCTTCACGTGGTAGAACACATTTTCAACAGCATTGTGATATCTTTCACTGACGATGATATACCTGCTGAGGGGACAGGTCGTCGCAAGTCATTACACATAGCAGTGATGTCTTCCAGTTATGTGATCGGAGGTGTGCTCATGGATGGAGGATCATCCCTCAATATCTGTCCCTACAATACTATGGAAAGAATGAAAATTAACCCGAACCGGATTAAAACCAGTCATGTGGTCATCCGGGCTTTCGATGGATCTCGCCGACAAGCTATGGGAGAAATAGAGCTTCCACTAGAGATTGGCCCGCACACTTTCTATGTGTCCTTTCAAGTGCTCAACATCGCCACTGGATACAACTTGTTTCTGGGTAGACTGTAAGACCCCAAATTTTATGAATAAGATTTAATTTTCTTTATATATTATTTTAAAATAGTAAGGCGTTGATTTGATAAATGTGATAAGTTATGGGTGAGATGTGCAAAATTTACAAAGAAAGCAAGTGGTTATAAAATATTTGTTGTGTCGGAGAATATTCATTTGGTCGAGGAATATTCTTTTCGTCGGAGAATATTCGTACGACGGCGCAGTCATTGGTGGATCCCACAACGGAATGAATGTCGGATATAAAAAGCGATAGAAGTAACCTTTTTATAAAAATAACGGCAAATTATTACCGTTAGCACTGCTGAAATACCCGGTGGTTAAAATACAGTAATACGTGGTGTTGCACAGTAGCACACGGTATTGCACAGTATTTTAAATTATTGATTCTTACGTCGAAAGGCACTTACTCAATTATTGTTACAGTAATTACTGTTCAATATTTTATATTATTGATTCAATAATTGCATAATATTTTATTGGTTCAATATTTGCTACGTTGATATTTTATATCAATAAGTGCTACTTTGCTATTTTATATTAGTGATTCAATAATTGTCATTGCACAGTATTTTAAATTATTAAATCAATAGTTTATATTATTTGAATAATATTATTACATAGCATTATTGACAATGTCTAAGGAAGTTCTGTCTAGGAAAGGGGTTGATTAATTGAGCACCAGTAAGGAGAAATCCTTATCGGAAGGCCCCCTTTTTCCTGAGAACGACCTGGTTGTCAATATTGTAGTTCTGTAATATTATTTGTGAATAATTAATTTTTGATATATATGATAAGAAAATATTTATTCAATGTGGATTTACACGCAGGCATTTTTATAAGAAAATATTACATTATAGTAGTATGATGTGATTATATAATAGTATAATTTTTTATAATTTGAATGGTAACATTATTATAGTAAATTCAGGGTATAAAAGTAAAATGAGGTAGACGAGAACAAATTGAATTTAAATTCTTATGATGTAAGTAATGATGTCATCGAAACGATGAGGTAAGCAATGATGTCATCGGAACGATGAGGTAAGCAATGATGTCATAGGATCGATGATGTAATAAAGTATGACGAAAATATTATTTTACCCTTACTCTGTCGAGCCTATAAATAGAAACTCATTCTTCATTATTTCTCACCAATTCACTAAAGCTATAGAGAGAGAAAGTATAGAGAAAATAAGAGAGAAAAAAGAAAAGTATTCTGCTGTTACACTAGTGCAGTCTCCAAAATTTTAAGGTAAGGAATATTATTTCTTTCGTATTCATGAAGAAAGTTATTTTCTTTCAATACTCGTAAGGGTTGTTATTCCATTCTTTATTATTCTGTTGGAATAACCTGTCTACGCGAACTACCGCATGCATGGTGAAATCCTATTGTTATTTCTTTATTATTCTGTGAGAATAACCTGTCTATGCGGACTACCGCATGCCTAGTGAATAACCCTTCGTATTCAGTTATTATTAAATTGTGAAAATAATCTGTCTGAGCGGACTACCGCCTGATGGGTGAAAATTTAATTGTAGTTTCGTATATTATTTCATTTCAGATTCCTAACTCTAAACTTACTACGGTAAGTATTGCTTCTATAATTTCTGAAATGATCAGAAATTTCTTGAGTTTTGCGCTTCATCTAATATCATTTCACTGGAATATTGGTCTGAACTTTCTTGTGAAATTTTTATCTTTTCATGTCGAGTTGCTATTCACAAGTTACTATTCACAAATTACTATTCACAGGGTACTATTCACGATAAAAAAAATTTTCTTCCAAATCATCTTTGATTGGATCCAGGTTTTGATCTTCATTCTTGGACTCTTGATAAATTCTCTAATATTTGTCTTTTATCTCACTGGATTCGTTATTCGTATTATTTTTCATCATCCTCAGTCCTAAATGGTGATATAATTGAATATCTTTGGCCTGTAGTGCAAAGATGAATGATTACTTGATGAATATCTTTGGCCTGTAGTGCAATGATGAATGATTACCTGATGAATATCTTTGGCCCATAATGCAAAAATGGACAGGTGTTGAAATGAACATGACCAACTGGTGATACAAATGAATATCTTTGGCCCGTAGTGCAAAAAATGAATATTTGATTCGAGATGTATATTGATTGATGTTACAGGGATAAATTATTGATGATGAACTTTTAAATCAAAGAAGATAGTAGACATCATTCTCTACTTAACTCTTTTAATGAATTGTTATTTTCGCTGCGAATATTGATCTAAAACGTGTTGTCCATAATATTTTATCTGATTTATTGAAGGCTAACGATAATTTATTTTTCATTATCTTAGTCATAATATTCTTTACTGGACTAGTTGAGCTCACCCTTTTCTTCCATTGTTCTCTTCTGAAAATGAGAATATCGCGGGTACTAGTCGGGGAATGGAGTGATGGTCCGAGTTAGAGCTGTAGAAGTCCTCACTCTTTTTTTTTAAAATAGTGTGATAATAAATGTAATGAGGACTTAGTTTGAATGCTTATATTTTCTACATGTCTGTATTGACACTCACAGTTGTGTGGTCGTATTTTGCACGACCGTTTGATATGAAAGATTGTATTTGGATTCTGTACCATGTATTTGGCGACTCAGAATGGGTTGAGTATTGAACCTATTTTGAGGGCGTCACAGTTGGTATTAGAGCTTAGGGATATGATCTTTGGCGGAGATCTGGGAATAGAACTAGGAGGGGAGAGACGAGTTAAACCTTTGCTAGTGTGTCCTACCTAAGCTTAATTGTTATTTAATTGGTCGGTTGGAACATAGGGTTAATTTATGATATGTTAATTTGTTTGATTGTTTTGTGGCAGTATTTGAGAATGGCAGCTGAAAATCTAAACAATGGAGTGAATGAGACCGTTGAGACACCTTTAATTACCAACCAGGAGAACGTGCAACAGGAAGGCAACAATTCTCCTATAAACAACCCTACCAAAGAAATGATAAATGACGGGATGTTCAGAAGCTTTTTGCAGTTCATGCAAACCAGACGAGGGAGACTCGTGTTCATAATACAGGTGGAAATAACAACTCGCGGCTTGTCACTGCCAAGTAGTTTAAAGAGTTGAGACCACCAGAGTTTCAGGAAAAGCCAGATCCAACCAAGGTAGAAAATTGGATTAAGCAAATTACCAAGATATTTGATGTCTTGGGATGCACGGAGGAACAGAAGGTTCCATTCACCACGTTTATGTTCCGTGGAGAGGCAGATTACTGGTGGAAATTTGTGAAGCGTACCCAGCCTGCCGCACTCAAGATGTCTTGGGGGGCGTTTCAAAAACTGTTCAATGACAAGTACTTTCCAGAAAGTATTCGCCACATGAAAGAGGTAGAGTTTATCAGACTGGAACAGAACAACATGACTGTGTCACAGTACGAGGCTAAGTTCGCGGAGTTATCCCGGTTTGCAGCTCATTTGGTGGAGAATTAGGAACGTATGACGTGGATGTTTCTGAGAGGTTTGAAATATGAGATTCGTCAATACCTCATTTCTCATAAATTTTCTCTATATTCGGATGTAGTGAACGGGGCTCAGTTATTAGAACGAGATAATGATTATGTTCAACCAAGGGACAACAACCAAAGTCGTACCGGTGGCAATAGTCATTAGAACAATGACAACCAGCAAGGAGAAAAGTATCATGACAGAAGCGGTAAACACTCTAGTGGTAATCGTGGCCATGATAATAGAAGAAGTGAGTCGGGGGGAGATTTCAAGAAGAGAATGTACAACAATGAGAACGTGAAAGCATCGACAGCAGCACCAACATCAACTGTTTCTAGGGGAGGAGAACGACCGTCGGTCTTATGCTATAAATGAGGGCAAGAGGGACACATCAGCCCCAACTGCACACAACAATCCAAGGTGTGTTATAACTGTGGAAAAAAAGGGCATATAGCTCGAGTGTGTCCTGTAGTGAAACCAAGTCCAGCAGGGATGGTGACTCCAAAGGCTATCCCTGACAAGTCAAAGTCAGTGGTTCCTAGAAGAGCTTTTGTCGTGACTGCCCAACAAGCAAGGAACCCGAACGAGGTTATTACGGGTAAGCTGATAATAAACTCTTGTACGACCCCAAATTTTATGAATAAGATTTAATTTTTTTTATATATTATTTTGAAATAGTAAGGTGTTAATTTGATAAATGTGATAAGTTATGGGTGAAATGTGCAAAGTTTACAAAGTAAGTAAGTGGTTATAAAATATTCGTTGTGTCGGAGAATATTCGTTTTGTCAGAGAATAGGCATTCTGCCGTAGCAGAAGCTGCTCTAGTTCTGGCCGAGACACGGCGCAGCTGCGCCCGTTTTGTACTAGGGTGCAGCGTTGCTACGCCAGGCACCTGTTTTGGTTTTTCAGTTTCTATTATATCTGATAAGTGGTAACATCTTGGTATTACTTAGACAAGCATGAAAACAGGTTTAACACGTGTATATATGTTTCTTGATGTAGCATGAGTTGTTTTGACTTCGTTAGTATACATTTAAGAAAAGAAAACTTATAGTTTAAAAATGGGCTTTGACATATAACGTTGATGATTATGTTCTGACCATAGGAGCACGTGTATGTGAATTGGTTATGAATGAAATACAATCCAAAATATGTTTGCATGTGTTAATCCATTTTAGCCTAGTTCAAAATAACTTTTTAAAAGAAACTTGAAAGTTTTGGAGGACTAATGTTCACAAGCATGTTAATGTTACATTCTGATATTTTTGATATGCATGCTAGTACTTCTAATGTCCCTGAGATGTCCTACATATGCACCCAATTTATTATTTATAATGGAAGTTAGTCAAGCATGAGTTTAGACATGTTTTAATGTAATAAACGATGATCGTCATGCTTAAATAATAAAAACTATTGTGAGCATGCATATTGTAGATTATGTGATCTCTATGTGTGGATATAAGCATGACATGATAGGCCTTTATGATTTCATGACCTTATTTGGTCTAAATCCTTTAGAAAATTCAACTAAGATATGATATATAAACAAGGACTTGAAATGAACCTATGATAGTCCAATACCTCTTAGTATGTATGATTGTTACGTGTTAACACTCTGTTACGCTAAAAAGTGGAATGAAAACGAGGAAACAAAATCACAACTCTGGACTGGCCAGGGGACAGTGCAGCTGCGCCGTCCCTAAGCCTTTCCAGAGCGCAGCTGCGCCAGCATGAAATTTGGTCTGAAGTATTCTGCTTGTTTTTTGATTGTGTTAGTTAGTTTATAATGCTACTATAAGCCGTTAAACAGAATCTTATTGATGCTTATTGTATCCATACATGGTGATAATGTGATATGAAGATGTTTAACTTGAGAAATGGGATTCCAAAGATAATAAAGACATAATCAATTAAGCGTTGTGATTAAATATAATGTTATATGTGGTATAACTGTGTAGCTTGTTAAGACTTAAGTATGTGTTGATAATATGTACGAGATAATGTATGTTGTTAAATTGTGTGACTAATAGATATCCTATACATATAAATATATTATGATAGGAATTCGAAGTGTTGATAAGCTATAAGTGGTAACCTACGCTTAAGGCAAGTTTCCTGACTTACACTCTTTTGTTGTGCAAGTATCCTAAACACTTGCATTTACTTTATTCAACGAATATTGAATGCAAGTACTCGAACTCTACTCTTATTGAGCATTTATTGAGCTTGTGCAATTATTGTCGTACAAGTATGCTATTGGAATTACGATTCATGTTTTATGACTGAAATACTTCGTGGCTAAAGAAAAAAGTCGATTTATATTCTTTGAACCTTAATCTTGAGTTTTGAACTTATAATTGTTTTTAAATACATTGAAAGAGCGACCTATGCCATTTGATTCGGCTAAACCTATGTAATGAAATTAAAAAGCGATCCAAACCAATTGCCATGGTGCGGACTCTTATAAATTGACTGAGATGAACAACCATCATAAAAAGGGGAACTATATAGTCGGGATGCCGACAATAGTAAGATAGGTTATACATAACACCAGGTACGGTAGGCTGATCACCTGTTGTACTTATTTTATTGGATTATCAGCATATTACTGTTAATTTTATTAGAAGTTCATAGTCCTTAGTGACTGCTCAGTATTCATTATTCTTGAATTGTGAAAAGATTTAAACCTTGAATCTTATTGATATCTTTCTGTCCTTAGCGACTGTTATTGAAAATTATTGATACTTCTTGTTATTCTCGAACTATCCTTTATTGTCATACCCTTGGGAATTGAAAACTATATTGAACCCCTTATTGTTATATTACTTGCTGAGCAAACTTGTTGCTCATTCTTGCTTTTTCCTAAAAATGTTTCAGTTAAGACAGAGCAAGGCGGTTCCTCGGGTACTGACAAGGGCAAGGGCAAGGCTACGGAGTAGTTTGTACTTGATTAGAACTATTATGATTGTAATAAGAGTTCTAATAGCTTTAATGAAATAAGAGTTCAAGTATGCTAATTCAATTCAAACGATTAAGTAAAGAAACTAGCTCGCAATATACAAGGATAGAATACTTGCATAAAGTAAATGCGTCGGTTAGAATACTTGCCTTAAGCGTAGTTTATCTTTGTAATTTAATCAACACTTTTCGAATCCTATTGTAATATAGTTAAGTATATATGATATTCATTAGTCATATAGTTTAACATTATATCTCATCTCGTATATACGATTAACACATAAGCTAAGTCTTAACCTAGCGACACAGTTATACTATGTATAGTATCATACAATTTCACAAGTCTCGACTTTTAATATCTTTTATCATTAACGTTCCTCTTCTCAAGTTAATCGTCTTTATACATCATTACTATCTTGTGAGACTACAACAAATAGCAAACATACTCTATTTTAGCAAATTATAGCATTACTATAAGTTAACCGTCGAAATTGGATCCACGTATCAACATATGATATCACAAAGCATATATACATATTAAAGAGTCTTTCCATGTTTGTTCAACCCTTTCACCACCAATTTACAAGATATAGGTTCTATGTTAATACTTTTGACGACTTACGGTCATTCAAGGTCATGACGTTACAAAATCTAGTATGCTCACCTTGTAAACATATAAGGTAGTCATATATTAGGCATGCTTACGAATGTTTGCATTTCATACATGTACTATCACAGTTATTAGTTGAAAACATGCTTTGTTTACGCTAAACTTGGCTTCACGACATGTAACATAATAGGCAAACATGAATGATACATTAGCAAGTCTAAAAGTACTATCAAACATGTTCATAAGTATCGTGATTCAAATCTCAATGTAACATGCCGACGTTCACGTTCAACACTTATACTTTCATTAATAAAGTTTGCTACTACGGTCTAACACGTTCATGCTATATTACGAAATCTATATACGTAAGTTAATGTGTCCAACATACATTTCAAGGTTACATAAACATGCCCGAAAAATCAAAATGTATATATGGTCTTTATATGTCAATATCAACCTTCAAAACTTATTGTTAGAATATTCACTAACGAGGTTCGTCATGCTCATGTGATACTATGAAACATATATACATACGTTAATACATCTTTCATGCATCTCTACATCATATTAACATGCCTCGAAAATCAGAATACTAACATGCTTCATTTATGCTAACGTTCGTTTATAAAACTTTAAGTTTATTTCAACGTTATACGTCATCTCATTAATCTTGTACGAAATCGTAGTAACACATGTGCACGTCACATTAATATACTCGTATATAGGTATTACTTATGCTAGCATGCTTGTCCTTAATGATCTTAACAATTAACATTTAACAGAATCGAGCAGGAATCAAAAACTGGGATCAGGGTCCTGCGCAGCTGCGCTACGCCGCAGTGTAATGTCGGCGCAGCTGCACCGTGCTTGGTTTGATTCAAGATGCAGTCTGCATCGGTAGACTCCCAGGTCAAATGCCAAATTACTTCACGAAATCAGTCCCAAGCAGTTACATTATGGTTTAAACATACTACTAAGACTATATAACAATCCAATTAACATTATCAAATCATCAATTCATGAATTTCCAACTCAAACCAAGAATTGAAAATTTTCAGAAATTTCAGAATGCAAACAGAAAATGAGAATGGAGAACAAGAATGTAAAACATGGAAGCTATATTGTAATTCCCATCATGTATGTATGCCCATATAACAACTAATTATCATCCTCGGATCATAAAATCCTAATTTCCAAATGGAATCAAGAACTCAAGAATTTGCAGAGAATACAAATTGAAGAACATGAAAAATAGATTATACCTTTGCTATGAATTAAGCTTGCTAAATTTGAATTCCCAACTCTCTGTGAATTCTCTTGCTATCAACTCACAGTATACTCTCAAGTTATCAGTGTTTCAAGAACCAAAACAAAGTAACGTAAACTGAAAATTGGTCTGCTATTTATAGAGAAAACTTGGACTGGGCATTTGTATTGCACTGAGGTTGGAGTTCATGGTGTAATGGAAGAAAACATTGGTTAATTGAGAGTGGTTCAACAACCCATCACCAGCCATCCCCATAGCCATTGGCTTAGTAATCATCTCCTAGTTCATAGCTATTGCACCAAGCTTAGCAGATCACGTAAAGGAGATATAGGTTACTATTTGGTAACTGATTTTGGGACATTGATTTAAAAGCTCAGCAACTTGGTTAAACAATGCTTAGTTTGGTTTCTTTGATTACCAAAAATGTAATTTTAATGGACATTATTACTATAAATGGAAGGTTTAGGGATTATATATGTACTCATATCATATAATCCATGTACATTTTATCACACTAGTATAATTTTATCAGGCATTCTCACATTACATCATCTTCTTTATTAAAAATAATTGTTTAATAATTAATAAAGATAACATAAGATAGTTAAGTATTAATTATCTACCACATACTCATGATGTCTCACTTTAATGTATATTCACATTGTTACATAGGCATTCCATGTAACTCTCATAATTTAATAAACTTTGCTATATAGTTTATATATATGTACATAGTCACATTGCACTTTACATTTTGTATAATATAAAGTTAGCTACTATACATTATACACTTAATCGTCACATGCTCGTACATAGAAGTTAATAGATTTTTTATCTTAGCAATTAATTAATAATAATATCAATTAATCTATTTTTCATCAATCAACGAAATTATTAATTTCCACAATAATTGATTATTACTTACACGATTAAATATCACATTAAATGAATATAAATCTTATTATTCTTATAAACACATTGCTTAATATTATTATATTATTTGTAATAATAATAATCCACACATCATCAATTAATTGTCATTAATACTCTTATAACAATTAATTAATAATCTATGATAACAATATAGATTAATTGTTCACTTAATAAATTCTTCGTCAATTAATATCATCATTAATATTCCTCATCACTATACCACACAAGGCTTCCCGAGTTTATTATAAACTCCATATATTCTCAATTATTATAATTATTCAATTTAATAGAATTGAATTAATCTTTCTCATAACACAAAATCATTTATATTCAAATAAATATTCCTTTTCATTAATATATTCATTTATTAATATTCAGAAATTCTCGGGTAATACAGGGTGCACATGCGTTGGGTTATCAGCAGGCGAAGGTTGAGAATGGGCCTGCGGGTGAGGAGAGGAAGAGGGTGGGGTTTGTTGTTGGTCTTGATGTGATGACTGGGCCGGTTGAAGAGATTGGGCTGGTGAGAGAATTGGTTATGGGGCATGAGGCATATGCGGAGTAGGCTGATTTTGCATGTAGTGTAATATGAGTGGTGAAATTCCAGAATCCAAAAAATCATACGAGGTGGTTGAGGGAGTATGTAATTTGGAGAATGGGAATTGAGTCTCATCGAAAATTACATGCCTCGAAATGATTATTTTTCTGCTCGACAAGTCATAGCATTTATAACCCCGATGATTAGGAGGATAGCCCAAAAAGACACAAGGTGTAAAGCGGGCTTGCAATTTGTTAATTGTAGTGGAAGGAAAGAGAGGGTAACATAGACACCCAAATACTCGAAGGTGAGAGTAAGATGGATTTTTCTGATATAGAATGTGAGTGGGAGATTTGTACCCTAATACCTTAGTTGGAAGAATATTGAGGAGGTGAGTTGCCATTTGTAAGGCATGATGCCAAAAAGATGGAGGCATGTAAAAATGGGCAAGCAATGTACGAATGATATTATTAATGGACTTTATTTTTTGTTCCGGTTTACCATTTTCAGGTGAAGTATGAGGGCAAGAAAATTGAAATTGCATGCCATTTAATTCACAAAATTTTCTAAATGGATCATTATCAAACTCCCGCCCATTGTCACATTGAAAGTTTTTGATTTCCCTTTCAAATTGTGTTTATATGAATGCTTGAAAGGATTGAAAGATGGAGTAAACCTGTGACTTGTGAGAGATTGGAAAAGTTCATAGAAAATTACTTTAATTGTCAACAATAATACCATGAATTGGAATAGTGCTACAATTACCAACAATAATACCATGATTTTTGCTCAAATTAAAATACGACGTGAGAGTACCTTGATTTGCCGTCATGTGAGAGGTAGCACCGGTGTCCATGTACCAATGTTCATCCGATTGAGAGTGAGAGAGAGAGTGTGTGTGCATTGCGGTGTCGATGTCGGTGGGAGCATAGCCAACACTTGGAGGGGCGGCTGACATTTGATAGGCTTGTTGTGGCCTCGGTCCAAGCACCCCTGCTTGTCTTGGTGGACGCTGCTGCCACGGTGACGTCGAATATGGGCAGGGCGGTGTTGCCCACGGCTGTGGCATCCATGCGGCCCAAGGAGGGCACTGCTGGGCAGACCACTGTTGCTGCTGTGATTGCTGTTGTGGGATGCCACGCCCCCCCCCCCCCCACCGCGGGCTCCACGTCCACGATTGGTGTCGCCTTTACCGAGGTTATTGCCCTTCTTGCCGCGGTTGTCGCTGTTTCGACTGTGCGAATAACCACCTTGCTGAGTGGTGGATCCGTGGCTGGTAGTAGTATCATCCGCCGGTGGTTGAGGAGCCGCAATTAGGGCAGTGCTGGACTCCCGTGCTGCTCGCTTCGCCATGCTTGTTTCCTCTAAAACGAGCATTGAAAGAGCCTTAGAGAAAGGGGGAAGCGGATCGCTTTGTTGAATCAAAGTAGCGACTCCACCATAGGCATCGTTCAGGCCAGCGACCATCTGAAGAACCAATCTTTGGTTTGAGACCGGCGCCCTGACATTCTTGAGTTGATCGGCAAGCATCTTCAGCCTTTGACAATATGTACTCACGTTGGGAAAATCGTCCAGGTGGGTATGAGTGAATTGATTTTTGAGATGAACGGCTCTCGAATTTTTGTTGTCATGGAACAAATCCGCCAAACGATTCCAAGCATCCATGGTTGTGTCATCAGGTTCAAGAATAGTATGGAGGAGATCATTGGAAATTGTCCTATAAATCCATTGCAAAACAATAGCATCAATCTGAGACCAAAGGTCGGTATCGGTCTCCTTGATCGAAGAAGAAGATGGCTTGGTCGTGTTGGTGGTGGAAGGTGGGTGGATGTGATCTAATACTTGATAAGCACGCGCATGGATTTTGAATAGGGCAGCCCACGAATTGTATTGAGAGTTTTCCATGTCTAACGTGATAGGTATGAAGTTCTTCACGTTGTTGACAGTTAAAACCGGATGAAACTTTGCTGGCTCGGACATGGTGGAGGATGGCGGTGGTTGCTCGGCCATGATGAGCAGAGGAGAGGGGCTGCAGGGAGGGAGGTGGACGGTTACACAGAAGAGGTAGAGAGAAGATAGAACCTAGGCCATACCATGTGAGAATGTCATCCGTGCCTTTCTCATTAGCATTGCTCAAATATATATACAATGCATATGCCATATTCTAGGCAATATTCTAGGCTACAATACAGAAACAATACAGAAACTATATAGTAACTATTCTAGGCAATATTCTAGGCTACAATACAGGAAGATATACATGAGTATGATCTACATACTAAAAATAATATATATACACAAAGATTACATAATCTAACACCTAATCCTATCTTGGTTTGCCTCTATAAAGTGCTTAATTTATTCATCAGCAGATATCTTGAAAGTGTTGAGCATATTATAATGTATACAGATACCCTCGCATGTAGTGTAGACTAGGAGGATAAAATGCCGCACTATGTTAGATAAGGAGTGATAACAAGAATTTGACCATTTTATTAATAATTAAAAAAATACTCTTTATTGGGATTAACTCAAATTTTAGTGAGCCCGATCAATAATTATTACGGCTACTGAGCGAGGGAGAGTGGTATGGGAACAACATTCTTGAAAGCCAAACTTAATTTCTTGTAATGGTGTACTATAAGTGGACATCTTAAATCTAACACTCCTTGAGGTGATTAGAGGAGTACATTACTAATTTTGAGCTGTTGCCATAGCTAGTTATGTTGCATATCCATTAGCCAACTAGCTGAACCTTATGGATCAAACCATGATTGGTGAGAATATATATATAAGATTGGTTTTTTATTAATGAAAGTTTTATTTTGCAGATCAAAAAAAACAACAACTAGCTGAACAACCACTACCTGAGTTATCTCGTATATATATTGTTAAACATTGGTTTGAGTGGGTTTTATCTATATATGACGCAAGGAATATTTATACAACATGTAATATTTTGAAAAATTAACAGGAATTTTATAGGGAAGTTTTAATCAATTATATATATATATATATATATATATATATATATATGATGGTTGTTGGGGTATGATTTTATGGGCCCGGTGGATTAGGTGAGTCCTATCTCACGTGGTGGTATATTTCTATCGAGAGTTTTGATGGTTTAGAAATTTATATATTTATTATATTTAATTTCTTATTTTTTTGGGAATAGTTCAGCTTGATTTCGACTTCTGTTTTTTTAGAAGATTGAGTTTCAACCATACATGATAACTGACGAGTTATATTTCTACTCGGAAACGGGAGTGATTAGGTGGTGTGGGAAGTTATATATAAATACACTAATCTATTAATTATACTAAATTGCAGTACATAACACCGTTGCATGACATTTGTCATTTCCAAATTAAAACACATGTTGTACCTAATTAATGTGCTCATCCATTACTAATTTAATTATTATCTCCTAAAATCACTACTTTTTAAATCCCAAATTAATATTTTGAATTTATAATTCCCTAAATCACTACAAATCTAAACTGTTTTGGTAATATCAACTGTCCTATATTATCCTTTCTAATTTTATATTTAAGATTTTAAAAAGTATATATAATCTATTAAATCTATCTATCTATTAAATATACTAAATTGCAATACATAACACCATTGCATGACACTTGTCATTCCCAAATTGCAACACATGTCTTACCTAATTAATGTGCTCATCCATTACTAATTTAATTATTAATTTTTCTCAATTGGGAATACTCTGTTATTACATCTATTTTAAAATCAAATTTATCTTCCATTTGTACATGGGTGGCTCTTTGATGTTCAATTACACTAATCTATTAATAACGTTGAAGCATGGATGTTGTGATGTTGTATCTCTATGAAATGAGAATCAATTTGAAGATATATATGTATTTTGAATTTTTAATCCCACAAATCACGTTGGCCAAAGATATATATGTATTTTGAATATTTAATCTCATAAATCACTACAACTGTTTAGATAATGTCAACTAATCTGATATTAACTTTTATAATTTATTTATTATCTCCTAAAATCATAGCTCAATATATATTATCATTACATGGCTATTTCTCCCTATAAATACCCGCTCGAGTTTTAACATGCTACAATGGTTTTTTTTAAAACTTATAAGTTGATTTTTTTCCTTTTTTCCTCGCTATACTTTATTTTTTATGTTTGTACTAAATTGGGCATGTAAAATGGTGAAGGCTGCTATGCAAAAATTTATAACAAACATATTGAATATGATGAAAGTAGAGAGGTTATATGAGACTCAAGGTGGTCCAATAATTATGTCTCAGGTAATCAAGTAGCCAAGTTCATCAGTTTTGTAAAATTTCACTGGTTTTCTCTTTATTAGCTCATTGAGTCCAAGATAAATTTTCTTGCTAATCTATAGTCATCCATTACATTCTACAATTAGAAAGGATATTTAAGTGTATCTTTCTGCATATATAAATGTGATATATTGAGAATGAATATAGACCCATGGAGTATGGACTTGGTGCTCCTGGTTAAGCTTATACAAAATGGGCAGCCCAGATGGCAGTGGGTCTAGACACTGGAGTTCCGTGGGTCATGTGAAAGCAAGATGATGCCAAATATTATAATAGCAGAATTTAAAAATATGCACATAATAGTATAATACTAATGAATCAAGTATGAAGTATAATATTTGAAATGTATGCCAGTTTGCATCTGTTATACTTTTTATTCAGATTTGAAATTAATTATTTCTTAAATACCTATTTACATACTTCGCTTATCAATATACACTATTTTATTCGTCAAATTGCAAAAAAAAAGGGAGTTGTCAAAAAACTTTACTTTTAGTTATGAATATTTTCAAATTACTATATCATTTACATGATACTAAATATTTCACATTAATTTAATACGTCATCATTTGAATTTAAAAATTAAATTATATCTTTAATTTTAAAACAAAAAATTTGTGCATTTGTAAATTAACCAAATTATATTAAATCAATTATATCTTTAAAAAGGCATATCAAATCGATATCTTGCAAAAGTGAAACAATTATTTTAATAAATATGGGGCTTAAAAATATCCTATGTATTATATTATAGCACATACATTAGATAACTTTAAATAAAGTTACTCAAATGCCTCCATTAAGTCCACATACTCGCCCTGATCTTCTAACCATTAAAACAAATATAAATTAATAAAAAAAGACAAACTTTGTAATTTTAAATATTTACAGTAGTCGTGTATACAATCACTTATAACAATATTAAAACAAGTAACAGATAATAAATAAAAATTGACAGATACAAAATACTTAGAGTTTTTTTTCTAATGTATTCATAATTATTTTATTAACTAATATACAATAAATTCACATACATATATAATTTTGTAGATTGAGTATGATAAAATTAAATGAAATTATTTTTACAAAACCAGTGGAGTATTATTATTTTAATAAAACGATATAAGCATGTCAATTTGTAAAACAAATTATTAAATCAAAAACTATCCATACTGTACATGAAAAACAGAGTTGGTAAATGAAAGCTGGGACTCCATTCTTGGAGGAACTCCATTCTAATACACTCACTCCTCTCAATTTTTGAATTTCAAAGTGTGGAAGTGGAGAGATTTTTTTCTGCTCGAGGAACTCCATGACCCGCTCGGAAGATTAATTTTGCACAAAATAATGTATTTTTACAACTTTCATGTTTCTATCAAACCCTAATTTTAATGAGAAACCTGAGTTTTTTCCTTTCAATTTTACTTTGATATATGTAATTACGTGAAAATCAGATATAATATGTAGTGTACGTTGCAAAATTGTCTAATTTATGATTTTCTAAATGAAATAGTTGTGATTCCAAAAAATGGAGAAATCAACCCTAAGCCATACATGAATCTGTAAGCCTTATTTTTATTTATGTGTAATATGTACATTTATATTTGCTTGGAGTGTCAAAAAAATTAGTTATTTATGGCCAAAGATCGCATTTCTGGATTATATGAGTAAAATAGTGAATTCGATCCGTACCAAGAATGTGTATTGAACATTTTTTGTGAAATTTATTGGATGAATTGGTGAAGTATTGCTATTTTAGTTCAGTTACTGTTATCTTTCTAAATTTTAACTTCGTGTTTAGTTTTAAGATTTTGAGTGAATGCTTCTAGAACGAGATTTTCTGAGTTTGGGTATTTATTTGTGGCTCTACCTGATGACGTAGTCATCGTTTATTTAAGTTTTTGACATCAGTTGTACTGCATCAACATATTCTGATTCAATAGATAACAGTGGATGTTGAAAATTAAATTGTAATGTTTCTTCCATATATAAATGTATACCATCATGGAGCTGTAATGATACCAACAAGACTACGTTTTTCTATCATCAATTAATACAATTTGTAGTTCTATCATCAATTGTTACGCTTTAAAAGTTTTGTGTATTATTGGGTCAGGTGAATCGGGGAAATTATCGGAAATTGCAGCACAGTAGCTGTTTCGAGCTCTTGGTTAAACGAGTTGTTTCATACTCCAAGGGATTGTACTGGTACGGAATCTAAGCGTTTACAGTCTGCAACTAAAAGGGTATCATTTTGTTTCTTATATTGTGAGGGTTTGAAAAGTAGCACAATTATATTACTGTAATCAATTATTGCTTTTACTCTATTTCATTACCTTTTGCAATAAATCATGTGGAGTGATAAAGTCTTTGCTTGCAAAAATTATCTTGATCTTTAAATATTTAAAACTATATATTAATCTTAATATGTAATTGCTTCCTATACCATATGATATTTGAGAATTCTATCAATATGAATTAAAACAAAGCAACTGTGAATGAATTGTGTGCGATCCGTTCATTTTTCGTCGAATTATATATGACTTTGAGTGGGAATAGGCATACATGTTCTTGATATTTTAGATAAAATCCATTAGTATTTAATTTATAATATTAGATTTGAATTTTTTAACTATTTGGTGCAATATTTACAGATTTAAATCCTATATTCCTGCATGCAAATTACAAGGCTGAAGACTAGCAGCCTATGCGAGAAGCAGTTCATATCTATTGACCAAGTTAATTATAATAATTTTAAGTCTAAAATTTGATCATCGCACAATAATCTACCATCTTCTTATTATATTTAAATTTATTAATTACAAGTATAAATTTATTAATAACAAAATGAATAATCTCGCCGCAACGCGCGGGTTTTTATCTAGTTATACCCTAATTCACACATGTAATGATACTTTACTTAGTACTAAAGCATTAATGTCAGACTCCTTAGTGTGTTTGCTCATTTCTGTGCAGGATTTGACTCGTTGTTTAATGATTAGACAAGTGTACGGATCTTGACATTGAATAAATTCCTTTGAATACAAATTACAATTATCAATCAATTCATGGAATCCTAGCCTGAGGGAATTTTTTTATGATTTGGAACAAATTAAGAATGTTAAGAACTCAATAAGATTACAAAAGCACTATTCTGATTGAAAGTGTAACGCCGTTGTGATTTGGTTAAATTATTTTGGATTGGATAAAGCATTCGAATAATTGTGTCTTCAATCCAAGATTAACTATAGATAGTCACCATCTCTCTCTTATCTCTATAGTTTTTAGTGGTCGGCAAATCCAATTCCGGAATTGTGATAAACATATCTTCAGTTAAAGAGTATATCAATTTATTATTATTATTATTCTCGTTTTAATAAAAGTATTGTCCAATCTTTTTTATGTTCTTCACCTTTAAATTAATTCACTTATCATTATTACATATTAAAGCTATATAATTATCTTATGCTTAAAAAGTTAAAGGGAGGTGGAATTAAGATAGAATTAATCCAACTTTTTTTCCCCTATGTTATCTTTTCTTTCTCATCTCTTAACCATTTTAACAGAAACAGTTGGTGAGGTGATGTGATGCTGTGGGGCCTTCCTACGAAAGTCCAGATCAGCATGATGGACATACACGAGTCGACATCATGTGGCGACAAAATTAAATTATTATTCCCTCCGTTCTAAATTAATTGTTCAGTTTTAATTATTTTTAGTCAAATTAATTATTTTTAAAATTAATAATTAAGCATGTATAAATATATTTTTAACATTATAAAAATTGGTATTAGTAATAAATTGTATATACTTTTTTTTGTTATAATCTCTTCACCTATATTTTGGCAAAAATGATACACAAAATAGTTTTAAAAAAATAGTCAATTTAACTAAAAAAATTAAAATAGTCAATTTGACTAAAAATATTGGCATAGTTAATAATCAATTACAAGCATGGATTAAACAGCACATGTTGGGTTGCTAGCTGCCCTGCCGAGGGAGACTCTAACGGCAGCCCAGCAATATATAATGTAGCATTTCAGCATAATAGGAGGGCATAACAGTATACAACCATGGCAATTTGCATAACAGGAGGGCATAACAGACTTTTCGCGGACTCTTTTTGGTAGGCAATTTGCATAACAGGAGGGCATAACAGACTTTTCGCGGACTCTTTTTGGTAGGTAGTGTCTGCCGCTACAGGCTATAGCGGCAGGAGTGGAATATTTTTCATCTCATCCGTTGCTCTTTCTGATCAAAGGTCCAAAAGTTGGTTGCAGAACAGTAATTTGGGCAACCGGTTATCATGAATTATTACCCTATATATATATATATATATATATATATATATATTTGAAAGCAAAATCACTAGTGAAAGCCCGTTCTTCCCTACCTCAATAGTAAAAAATGGTCGGAAATCAAAATTTTCTAACGGAGAAGAAAACCCATATGTAGACACAACAACTCACTCCAATATTGATGTGCCAAAATCAAAAACCTTCCATGGGAGAGAAGACATCAGCCTCAAACAAGGAGAGATTTAGTTGGATCTGGGTAGCGAAAAATCAACAAAAAAAACTCATCAAGGATTAAATCGAACTTGTAAATTAAATGACCATGACATTTAATTTACAAGTTACACATAGATAAACTTCAATGGCCACTTACACATAGGTAAACTTCAATGACCATGACATTTGATTTTCTTAATTTTTAAGTTGCGGGAACTCACAATTACTAGTTTTGAAGTTGTAGAGAGAACAGATTCACAAGACTCGTCGTCTTAGGTAGGTGATCATGACCCATGTTGTATGTTGTTTTAATCCCAAAAACTTACTGAAAATTAAAGAAGACTTAATTTTTCCTCTAGAAATTAAATATTATCACATGCATTTTCTGAACTTTTTTAGTTTTTCTATAATTATGTTATTACTTTCATGTTATATATATATATATATATATATTCCATGGTTGATGTTTTGGACTATTTTAAGGTAGCGTATGCTTTCTTTTGGAGTTAATTAGCTAGCTGTACATGCCAACTACTTCTTTTTGACACTCAAAAGTTTATTGGAGTCCCTTCAAAAGCTAGCTAGCTACTAACTTTAAAACATACCAAGCAATAGCATATATAATACCAGTTTTCCAACTTGTTTGAATTGCAACAAGGTACCCACGTGTGCGAGAAAGATACATACGTACTTGTAGGGTTTCCAATGGCTGAACATGTATATATTGTTGAGAAAAGTACGCCTAAAATAATCTCAATTTCAGGAATTATTTTTCGTCTTTGTGCATTTAAATAGGAAATCAACAAAACCAATTATGAGAACGAAAATAACAAATAATCATCCATAAGCAAAACACCAAATTTAACGTGGAAAACCCTTAAAGGGAAAAACCACAGGCCGAATTCTAAATCTTCACTATATCACTAATAATAGGCTTACAATAATCCTTCTAAGTTTTATGCCCTAAAACTTGAGGTTACACTAAATTGAGAGAGTACAAATTTAGGTTGAGAAACTTAATTAACTTCACCACCCAAAACTAAGGATTAATTAAAACCGTTAATTAATCAACACTGGTGATGGATCACGCCCTCTTCTTTCGTTCGGCTGCAACCCTTTTTTGCTACCGAGATATTTTCTTTGACATGCACAATCCTATATATATTATGCTGCCAAGCTCTTGATATATATATTAATTAGTGATCCATGCACCATTATGAAAAGGAAAGTCTGACTTCCTTTCATTCACCTTTCCAATTCCATTTAGAATTCATATATTAATGCAACACTATGTATGAATTTGCTAATTAATTTCTACCAATCCAATTATCAATTGGATTACTTGCTAACAAAGAAAATCAAATCCACTTTGGATTCTAATTCTCATGGGTGAGGACCCACACCCAACAATCTCCCCCTCCGAACCCATAAGAGGAGGGATCACCAACCACAACTCTTTATTCGGAGTTAATTCCAACGAAGTATTGGCTCAACTCAAGCTTCTTGAAATTTTCAACCATCTTTATGTTCAGCTTTGTCTCATCGGCATAGTTCTTCTCGATGGGAGGATTTAACTCAAACTTGACAAATTTTTGCTTGTCAAATTCATTCACAACCGCTTTGTACCCTGGCTGCGAGCTATTACTTTCTTTCTTCACGTTTGGTACCCATTTAAAGTGAAAAGCTTTCTTTTCGTGGTACTCATGCAAGGCTTTTCTCCCATCTCGCACGGTTTTGTACTACACCGTTTTTCGCCTAACTCTCCCATCTTCAACACCTCTCACATGCGCCCGCATCGTGTAAAAAGTTTCTACTTTCTTACCTCTAGTCACCACTAGAAACCCTTTAGTGAGCTTCCACTGACCTTCACCAAAGTAACTTTTATAACCATTCTCATCAAGCTTACCGGCAGAGATCAAATTAAGACGTATATCCGGAACATGTCTGACTTCTTTCAGCATCAACCTGCAACCACTGTTAGTTTCTAAACAAATATGTCCAATGCCTATAATCTTGGATGCACTTTCGTTTTCCATCCGCACATAGCCAAAATCACCACTAGTGTAGGATGTGAAGATTTCACCACGAGAAGTAGCATGGAACAAAGCACCCGAATCAACAATCCAATCATTAACATGGCACTTAGGTTTATCATCACAAACAATGGCTACATCGACATCGGATAGATACACAATCGAATCTTTATCCTCGTCTTTTTTCTTAGACTGCTCCTTCTTCAAAAATCTGCACTCTCGCCTTATGTGTCCCGGTTTCTGACAATAAAAACAAATTATCTCTTTTCGATCTCTCGACCTTTCCCTGAATTTTTCATCTTCAAGTGAGCTTTCCTCTCTGTTTCTGCCTCTACTTTGGGTGACAAAAACTTGTGACTTAGAACTAGTCACTGCGGTATCTCTTCGCCTCTGTTCCTCGTTGAACAAATTATCCTTGACTGTATTCATAGTCAGCGTACCATTGGGAGCGGAGTTACTCAGTGGTACAACCAGCGTCTCCCAGCCATCAGGCAAAGAGCTCAACAACAACAAAGCCTGCATCTCATCGTCAATGACCATCTTCATCGTACTCAACTGATTTATCAAACTCTGAAAATCACTCAAGTGTTCTGCAACGGAGTTTCCATCCTTGAATTTAGAATTCACAAGCTTCCTAATCAAAAAAGCTTTATTTTGCGCTGTCTTCCTTTCATACATGGACTTCCAGTTTTTGCCAGAGAGTATAGGCTTTAGTTTCCGTGGCAACATGATGAAACACACTTTGATCAATCCACGATCTAATCAGACCAATAGTCTTCTGTTCATCTTGTTCCACTGCGCGTCACTCTTGTTTATAGGCTTAACTCCATCGTTCTTAAGTGGCTTGTACAAATCCTTGTAGTAAAGCAAATCCTTCATTCTTGGCTTCCAAATTGTATAATTTGCATCTTTGAGATTAATCATGCAACCTGTTGTCCAATCCTCCATTTAATTTCGCATAAGAAAATCACAAAAATAACCAAGCTCTTGATACCACTGTTGGGAAAAGAACGCCTAAAATAATCTCAATCACAGGAATAATTTTTTTGTCTGTGTGCAATTAAATAGGAAATCAACAAAACCAATTATGAGAACGAAAATAACAAATAACCATCCACAAGCAAGACACCAAATTTAACGTGAAAAACCCTTAAAGAGAAAAATCACAGGCCGAACTCCAAATCTCCACTATATCACTAATAATGGGCTTACAATAATCCTCCCAAGTTTTATGTCCTAAAACTTGAGGTTACACTAAATTCAGAGAGTACAAATTTATCTTTAATTAGGTTGAAAAATCTAATTAACTTCATCACCCAAAACTAAGGATTAATTAAAACCGTTAATTAATCAACACCGGTGATGGATCAGCACGCCCTCTTCTTCCGTTCGGCTGCAACCCTTTTTTGCTACCGAGATATTTTCTTTGACATGCACAATCCTATATATATTATGCTACCAAGCTCTTGATTCTCTTATTGCCATGTGACCCATATATATATATATATATATTAATTAGTGATCCATGCACCATTATGAAAAGGAAAGTCTTGACTTCCTTTCATTCACCTCTCCAATTCCATTTAGAATTCATATATTAATGCAACACCTTGCATGAATTTGCTAATTAATTTCCACCAATCCAATTATCAATTGGATTACTTGCTAACAAAGAAAATTAAATCCACTTTGGATTCTAATTCTCATGGGTGAGGATCCACACCCAACATATATTGGCCAAAAGATGCTTGGAGTATCAACCCGAAAGAACGTGGGAGCTAAATTTCGTGTCCGAATCAATCGTTTTCTTTGTCAAGACTCAATTTTCTTGGATTATCTTAATACATTGCAGCAGGTTCAGTCAAAAAGTTGAAAGTAATAAGTTAGAATCTTATATACGTATCAAACTTTCTCACACGTTACATGGAAGACTGGAATGTTTCATTTTTTGTCTACAAAATAAAAATTGAATAAAAGAAAAAGTGCATACATATATATATATATATATAGTATGATACTATCAGGAGTGGTTAGCATGAAGTTAACTTTGATCAATTGATTAATACAGTATCAACATTAAGACCTATAGTTGATCTCTCTTTTTCCGTATTAATATTATATTGATCAATTAATCAACTTATCATAAAGTTAACTTTATAATAACGGATCGGATACCATCTTCCACTCTTAAAGTCGGCGTCTGTTCAATTCCAATTTTTTGACTATATATTACCATTCATTTCATAAAGGTATATATGTTTGGCAAAACTTTAGAATTTGAGCTGGTATCGACACCAACTAGTTTTGGGGGGGCTAAATGTCATCACCTATAGGCTATAGGTTATATAGGTTGAAAGAATTTTTTTTCCAAGGGCTGATATAAACTTATATTGAATCAGCACCCATTCCAGATCTATTCACTTATTGCGAGTACGTACGTACTTAAAAGTGAATAAAAACCCATATGACTATATGAGCATGCTCATCTCCTCTTTCTCTTTGGAATTATATATACCAAGAAAATAGAATAAGCATTATACATTGCATAATGCGCGCAAACAAGTACAATTGCCTAACTAGTTTGATACTGAAGCGGGAAATTTGATTTGATTTGATTGTATACCAAGTCATGGCCGACTCATTTGATGATATTCAATTATTCAACTCTTTCCTATGAAAAAAAAGGTTATATATATATATATATAATAAAACATAACTCATTTTAAATTTGGGCGGGAAAGCATAAGAACAATTCAGATTTATTATAATTATAATAATAATAATAATTGGTAACGACTAGCTTGATATTTTGGTGGTTGAATATGTGTTGATGATTGAGTATGTATTAATTATTGTGGTGGTATAGTGAATTATGAAAATTGTTATGTCTGATTGTAAGTTATTTTAGGTTGCAAAGAGTCTTTAAGTAATGTAATATTTTTTGAATTTTAATTTAATTTTTCGTTACATCGTACCTTCAGACACGGAAAATTACTAATATATATATATATATTAGAACTATTGAACATGAGGAAGAACTGCATTGAAATTTGTTTTTCTTTTTTTGTCTCATTTAGGTCTCATTATCGTTATGAGATAATAATACTTATTTATTTAAAAAATTAACTATAAATAGTTATTACATATTTACATTAATTAATTATATTTGATGACAATACATAACATGGGACAAAAAAATTAAACTTGAAAGAAGTAAAAGTAAATCCAAAAGATCATCACACTATCTTCCAAGTCCCAAGGAAATCACAATTTGCCAAATTATTTTTATGAACAATATTAACAATATATATATATATATATATATATCACTATTGTAATAAACATAAGTTTGATTATAATTTTTTCCCTTTTTTACCCTCGAATTTTTTAACTCCCAAACCATAAGATGAAGATTCTCTACCTACTTGGCCTTTTTCTTCTAGGGCCAGTTGCTGAAATACATGGGAGTTTCAAAACTTTTTTGTGTGTAGATTGCAATCAAATTTAGATTTGATTCATTTCAAAGATTTTTGGAGTTTAAAAGATTTAATGCCCTTGTCAATGCCGCGTGCTAAAAGGTCTCTTGAGTTATGTAAAATAATAATAATTTAATTAAGCATAGTGTAATGGTGGAATTTGATAACATTTACTAATAAAATTGATGAAGTAGCAAAGCTAGTGGTATTGGGAATAAATCGACATTCTTAACGATTAAATGCATCAAAATTCCAAAATATATAGTGACACTAAATCAGAATGGAAAATGATATTACTGACTTTACATGTCAATTTCTTTTATTGCGAATTATGTAGATAAATTTAATTGGTAATACTTTTGCGATATATTTGATGCAGTGGGCCAATTTTATAATCACATCCAATCTCATGTATTGAGATACGTCGCAATCGTAATTGGATTGAAATTTTTCGCAATATATAACAGGACTCGATCAGAATATAACACAATCTCTTTTCAGAACATATTTATTGAAAAATTGTTCGGCCCAAAATGAGATTGGGCTGATAAAGCAGTTCGGAGGTTCATTGTGGCATCCAACTAGTGAGATTGTTTGAAATAAACAGTGTGGAAACACATTCTTTAAGCTTGGAAGTTGGAAATTTGAGCAAAAGAAAAAAATATATTTAAAAAAACAAAATAAAAGGTTATGTAAAGTTAAATCCCTCCTAATAATGAGCATAATTTTTAATATAGTTATTGGGCTTTGACTCGCTTTCAGCATAATGAAACTTTCTGTTAGAAAATTTTCTTTATCGAATCAATAACATTGGGCCTTCATATGTTTTTACACAGGCCACATCAACTTGTCCACCACGAAAAAATTCTTAACTTTATAAATTGGGCTTAAAATTTTTGGGGTAATTATTTTTGCTTAATAGTTTCACAAGATTCTACCCCCCTATTTCGCTCGTACGAAGAGTTACTCGGATTCATATTTAAATGAAAGCCTTACAAAAATATTAATATTTTATTGTGTAAATAACAAAAAAAAATTATGGACTTTTTGGGAAAACAATGACATACGAGTATTATTTTCTTAAAAAAGTGTTTCTGATACTTTCACAAGGTCTCGTCTCCCATTTTAGTCTATTTTCAGAGGGAAAAATATCATCTTATTTTTATTTTTATCTTTATCTTTATCGTTATCGTTATCGGAGAGTAAAGAAATTCTTGTTTTTAGATTAACTATTCCATTGTAAACTATGGCCCTATGGGCTGCTACTTGCCCATGTTGAAATCAACCCACCAAATATTTGTTTCAAAATGAATGAAAGATAGTAGAGCCGGTTATCATGAAATTAATTTCATGTAAATTGGTCAATTGATCAATATTGTGCTGACACGCAGAGAGAAATTACTTTTTAGCATGCATGCCGACACTGTATTGATCAATTGACCAAAATTAACTACATGCTAACCACTCCCAAAGATCATGTTTGGTTAGAAATTGTCACCCGATTTGACAGCCAAACAATATCTAAAAAAAGGCATATTGGCCAACCAATATTCAAAATCACTCCAAGCTCTGAGATGTATCTCAAATAGTTAAATTAAAATAGAATGGTATCAGTTCTTAAAGCTCAATTTGATTCACAAAATTTATCGAGTATAAAATAAAGTTTAATTGAGACTCATTTAACTACCGAGTCGATCACGTTCTCGAATCGAATCCGAGCAGTTTGAACTTTTCGAACGAATATGATTCGAGTATCAATAAAAAATTATAATTTTAAGAGGTTCGAATAATTTATTGAACTTTAAAATTTATTCATATTTAAATCATTTATATTTCAAGTCGAGTTAGAATTGAACTTTTA
Organism: Panax stipuleanatus; assembly: GCA_020205555.1. Classification (NCBI taxonomy): domain Eukaryota; kingdom Viridiplantae; phylum Streptophyta; class Magnoliopsida; order Apiales; family Araliaceae; genus Panax; species Panax stipuleanatus. Next base: position 24,960,305 of record CM035117.1, read on the forward strand.
GTCAAACGAGTACGAATCGAACCCAAACTATTTATTTATTTTATAGCTTTATTTTAAGATTTTGATTGGAATTCAAATCATTCAATTCACAACTAAGAGAAATTACTTTTGACCTAGTATAGTGTTGTTTGACTTTTAACTTCTTACTGAGAGTAATCTCGAACTTATAACATTACCCAATAAGAAAATAGGACTTTACCCATTTAACGTTAAACCATCACTTTTGATCTAATTAAGTACTCTATCCGTCCTTTAATATAAGACGTTTTAGAGTGTTGCATAAGAATTAAGATAATCATTGAAAAATATTAAATATAGTATTAATTATTTATAATACTCTTAAATCTTATTTTATCATAGTTATCCCATACTCTCTCTCACACATTTTCCCATAATTTTTTCCTAAAAAAATTTATTAGTCTCATTTACTTATTCGTCTCTCCCTCCATCCTCATAAAATAATTTATCCAATTCTTTAGTTTATCAAAAAATTAGATGGAGTAATGAGGGATAATTTTGAACAAATTATAATAAATTCTTTAGATTTTAACAAACGTCAAATAATTAAAGACAAATAAAAAATTCTACAACGTCTTATATTAAGACAAGGAGGAATAGATTTTTAACCATGTATGAATCCCGCAATCTATGGATTTCCCTCCAATTCAAACCATTGAGCTGAGAATTATATTATTATATTTCTAGGTTTTTTGAATTATGAAGGTGTCCTAAAAAGATGGTGACCCACAAAAAGGATTTTTTTTTTCAAAACGTATTTTTTAAGTTGAACGCAAATGAGATGATGTTCTAACTTCTTCTTTTTTTCACCTCCCGATGTCTGGCAACCATTAGATTTTGACAAATTCGAAATCGAGTTACGATAAGACCTAATTAGAGGTAGCTCTCTCAACACCATTTTTTTCATTCGCAAAATTCAAACTCGAGACCTTACTTAAGGAGAACCGAGCTCCTTCCACCCGGACCAATAAATATTAATTCTGACTTTTAGTTGCTCAATATAAAAATTTACTCAATTATTTCTATTCATCTAAAATTCCTCTTACTAAAATAACATAACAAAAAAAATCCTTAACAAATATGCTTATACTTTCTCCATTCCAAAATTGGAGATATATTTTTTCAGACTATATTTCTAAAATTAGAGATATATTTATATTCTAAAATTATAAAGTGACTTAATGTATGTTTCTACAAAAAGTCCAAGCAGACAGGAATATAGGACATGAATATTGGACAGGAGTGTATTGGTCTTTTAATTATTTATGTTTTGACCTCCAATGGGATAAAAATACAAATAGATTAAAGTCCAATACACCTCCTGTCCAATATTCCTGTCTGTGTAGAAGAACTCATGTTTCTAATTTGTCATTATCTTTTTATTACCATATCTAATATCGCACAACCACTACAAATTTTTTAACTCAATATCAAAAGCACAATTAAGAACATAAAACTCCAAAAGGAATGCTGGAGTACAAAAAAGAGTGGGGATTGGCTGAACATGTTGACAATTTCTTGTGCATCACATGAAGGGCATAATAATTGTATTTGATCTAGTCTAGGGGAATTCTACATGTTACAACTTTCCTTTTAAATTATTCATTTACCCTTTGTCCCCAATTTTATATAAAACCCAACCTGATTTTGGTGCAGGTTAATAGGCTCGAGCATCTCCAGGCAGGCTGGTAAATAAGTTAAGAACCGAGGAGAGTTAGATTAGAGTCATTTGAGTAGTTAAAAGAGTCGAGCTAGATAAATGGGTAATTTTGACTATATTACAAATTATAAATATGAAACTATAATATATGAAATAATTAATTATAATTTGGATATCGGTTAAATAGAAATATAGAATACAAAGATACACTACATGAAGCAAAAGCACTGCGAAGTTATTTAAAAAAGCTGCTCTTTCCATTACACTTTTTACTAATTTATTTTTATTTATAGTTGTAAAATGGTACAAAGGTATCTCTAGTCCTATCCTTGTAGGGGAATCATGAGATTCTTTTGCTCATTTTTGTTGCCTCCAAAAGCATCCACATGCCATCTCTACAAAACCTGTAAAGTGGAATAATCAACTTGGCATTTGCCCTTAATTTCTCCACTTCTAAAGAATAACTTTAAGCCTATTAGTTTTCAGTCCCCATTCACACACCTTTTCTCCTCGTATTGAATACCTTCCATTTGGACAAAAATATAGTTGGCTAAAACAAACAATATTTCAATTCAATTTCCTTTAATTTAATTTTTTTTAAGATTTTAAAAGGAATACAATGTATACATATGCGCGCGCGCGCACACACATATATACACATACACATATATATATATACACACAAAGAGAGATTGATTTACAAGTAACGTCGGCTATGTTAATACATTCGTTTATATGAAATTTGAAAGGTACAAATACGTTAACTGTGATTTATCATCAGTACTAATTATGGATCGATCTCTTATATTCACAATTTGATGCTGATAAGGGTTGTAATGATTTCTGACTCCATTATTTGTATATTTTTCATCATCATCTCTCTCTTTTCTATCAGCATAATATTACATTTTAATATATTTTAAATCTGGACCATAAAATAGAGACTCTCCAACTCGGATCCAAATTCAAAAGGACAGAGTATAATTCATCGATTGATTTTTGGTGCAGGAGAAAAAGATCTGGAAGAGGATGGTGGCCTCCAAATTCCTCATCTTTCCCCCTCCTTCACTCAACTTTCCTAGATTTAGATATGAATAATGTGCCATAAATTTCCTGTGAAAAAAAATAAAATAAAGTAGGGCCCAGTCTCAGTCACAACCAACGGTTATCCCATTGCCACCTGTCATTCAAGTCCTGCTGCTGATAAGAAAAATATACCAGTCTCAACTCTCAAATACAGATTCTTCTTCCACCCTCTATCATTTTGGCCTTTCTACTTTCCAACAACTTGTCACTAGGGGACAAATTGCAATCGTGACATTATTTTTTGGGTAAGTTTCAATTGTGATTACTTGGCTTCATAGAGAAATGACTAAGATTAGAATTATGGTGTCAAATCCCCTTTCATGTTCAACAATTTAATGTTTGGTTTAATTGATAGTGGGGAGGACATGTTCGGTTTCAATTATTTTTTATAAATTGAACTTTAATGACAAAAAAATATAATATTCAGGCGTTATTTTTAAAATTGAAACTCAAAACGTTGCTCGACAACTTTACGAGTATGATTTGGATCTCGGCCGATACACTCAGATTAAGGTCATCTCCATTAGGATCAGTACGGATCCTGTTAGTATGAAGTCAACTTCATACTAAAATTCACTTCATGCCCAATACAGTGCTGACACACAGGCAGAAGGATGATCTCTCCACCTGCGTATCAGCACTATATTGAGCATGAAATAAATTTACCACTCCCCTCCACTACCCATGTAACATGTACTTTAATTTCTCAATATATATTCAGCGACTTAAAAAGTTTAGATTTATTAATGAATAAAATTGATCTGATATATTTATTGTTGGATTTCTTTTTCTACACGAAGCAACAATTGGTTGTCTTGACTCTTGAAGATGCTTCTTTTTGAACTTGTAGTTTTCTAATTTACGTTGCGTGTAAATACCGACGACCTCTCAAGGCTCATTATGAATTTTACTAGAAGGATTGTTGAACTCGTAGCTTTATATCAATCGTATAACATTTGCTTAACGCAATAAAATAACTAATCCCCATTTTGATTATCGGAGAGAGTATAATATAATTTAATAATCAAATATATCAACAACATTACAATATAATTAAGTAATCAAATTTTATACAAATAAATAAATTTACAAACAAATAACGTGATCGCAGGCTCACAGCACCTCAGTCTTGACCAGTATGTTAAGACGTCATTGAGAATTATACCAAAGTTGAGTACTACCTATTGCCAATAATACAAGCATCCAGTTTACAATCATGTAACTACAGCCCACAAAGCAAAGGATGAAAAAAATTATTATTAAAAGAAAATGGGAAATAAGTTAGGAGTTAGGACCTATATATATATATATATATATATTGGGGTTGCATCCACAACAACCGGTTACTCAGAGAGCAACCGGTTGCAGAGAGCAACCACTTTATCCCACTCTTTTAGGAATTTTTGACTCAATTTATCTGCAAGTACAGTAGACCCCATTATAATAATGATTTTCAAACCCCATATAAAGTGGTTGCTCCCAATAACCGGTTGCTGTGGTGCAATCCCATATATATATATATATATAAAAGTTTATTGAAGCATCTTTTTATGTTTATTTTTTTTCCAAGTAATTGCAATTTTTCCTTTGGATTGTGAGGAAAATGATAGATAGATCTACACTCTATTTGTTACTTGTAGAAAAATTCATGTACCCTAACCCTAGTTGTTACCTTGAGTTTTGGGAATGATTTCTTGTAGCAGCCAAGCCATGTGCAATCAGAGATTCTCTCCATCTCTGGCCAATTTCAGTTTTTCCTCTCAATGGTTCTTCACGGGAGACCATTGGCGAAGCCGCATTAAAGTGTGGGCTCAATTGACCCCACAAAAAAAATTTATTTTATAATATATGATAAATTTAAAATAAAATTAAATCTAATGAATAAATTGATTCTACTAAAGTTATATAATTTTTTTAATATATATGATCAAATTGAATTTTTTATAACTTTCTTAATTTCATCTTATTTTTACTCCTTAATGTATGCATTTTTCTCTAATAGTTTTAAAATAAATAATAATCAAATTTATATTATTTTTATAACATAAGAAATTTAAATATTTATTAATAAATTTGTGATTAGAAAGGTGTATTAGGGGTCAATAAGGGGGGTGTGTGTTTATAAATATATATATTGTTATTACTTATTATATTAATAATATTGTAACCAAATACATGTTTTATATATGTAACCGGCCAAAAAGCAAAATATTATTTAAAAAAATTGCCTCGAGGCAGCAACCCCCGAACCACCGTCAAATTATTTGCAGCATTACAATATTTTGATCCCACTAAATAAAATTTTTGGCTTCGCCACTGACGGGAGTGGTTAGTATGAAATTAACTTTGATCAATACAATATCGACACACAGGTCGGAAGATAATCTCTCCTTCTGCGTGTCAGTACTGTATTAATTAATTGATAACTTAATTAATTTTATGATAACCAAATCCATTTTTCACTAATATTATGATGGGGTAATAGTAGCAGTAGTATTACACGCCCTTTACTATCATCCTTTCTTCTAAATTTACAAATATATTATTTTCGATTATTTTTTAAATTAAAAACATTTTTATTTTTAGACTAACATGAAACTTTTATGAACATGTAGATGTTTCTAGGTGGTGGATATTTTTATAATAGAAAATAATATTTTTACATGAAAAATATTGTTATAGATTTTACTGTGACGGTATTCCCCGTCGCTATAGTTATTTGCCGTCACTATACTTCTATAGTCACTTTTCATGCAAAAATATTAAAAATATGTGAAAATATCAATTTTCATGTTTTTATACAATCTTTTGTAAATATATTAGTTATATCCCGTGCCTCCGGCACTACATGAACGATAAAATTTATCTCAAATTTTAAACGGTCCAAATAATTTATTGAAGTGAGCGAGAAATTCAAATTTATTTATATTTTGTTAGATAGATTTTTAATTTTAAAACGGTCCAACTTATTACTACTAGGAGTTGCACTGATGATGGAAGAAATGCTGGCCATGACCTGGTTGATGATCTCTAAACAGTATATAGGCTTATGCATCCAACACCCTTGTTCTCACAAATTCAGTTCCAAATTTTAAATTCTCAGAATTACATCAGAAAAAGCTGAGAAAAGAGAGAGCACATAAACTCAACATTCACTTCAAGAACACCATGAGTTAAACTACACAAAAAGTACATAATATAATTAATTAAGCTACAAATCCACAAGACACAAAAGATATAAAATCTCCTCTAGCAAGCATGGACAAAAAATACCAGCAGGCCAAGATTAGAGACGGATAGATAGATTACATATACAACTCCTAAAAATCTAAACTTCTTGACTCACCTCTGCAAATGTCAAAAAACCCATTTCAGAGGCCTACAATTACACCTAAAAACCAAAAGAAAAAATTACATAATTATTACAACAAAGAAGAGGTAAGAGCTTCCCAATCTATCTCCACGGAAGGAAACTTCTGTAACATGAAATTCTCCGAATCATCAAACGAAGGCTCGGAGAAATCCAAGAACGACATATCAGATTCGGGCGATGACCCACCCGACAGCTCCTCACAAACGGGTGAAGAACTTTCCTTGCATTCCATTTCCACCTTGAGAATAGCAGCCTGCCGCTGGCACTGAAACTTCCTCTTTGGGCTTTCTTGAATTCTTCTGTTTGGGCGAATTATTCAAGCTTTGGCAAATGGCTTGAAGCTTCGCATCAACAGACGAATGCAGAGGCTTATAGTCTGAGAATTCTTGATCCATTCTAAGATTAGGGAAATTAAGCCTAGCAAAATCTCCCCTCAACTTATAAGCTGCTCTATCATAAGCTAGAGCTGCTTCTTCGGCTGTATCAAAAGTGCCAAGCCAAAGCCTGGTTCGGTTCTTTGGCAGACGGATCTCGGCAACCCATTTACCCCAATGTCTCTGCCTCACTCCCCTGTAAAGCTTTGAGGGCTTTGGTGGAGTTCCGGACTGCTTCATTGGGACCGGCTTTGGGGCAAGAAAGTCGAGGGATTTCTTGGTTTGTGCAGGTGAAGAGAAGGATAAAGAAGATACGTAGCTTTGTTGGTTCTGGAGCTGGATTTGAGCTTGGATTTGAAGGATCTGAGATGGGGTGAGTTGGTTGAGCCCAATGGAGCCTGTTTGGTCAAAACCCATTTGGTTAAAACTCGAAAACCCTTGAGAAAACATGTGGGTGTTCGATTGGGGTGACCCAAAACCAGGGTACATATTGGGGGTTGAGGAGAGAGAAGAGAAAGAAGGGTAATAAAGAGAAGAAGTAGAGGGAGGAGAGACAGAATAAGGAGAGGAAGAATGTGAAGAAATAGGAGAGGAATTAGGTGATGAAGAAGCACTTTTCATAAAAGGTTCTAGTGCTTTCATAAGCTCCTCGTTCAAGGGATCTGAGAAAAATGGACTGCTGCTGTACATATCTATAGCTGCTGCCATCACTTCTAAAAACAAAAGTTAAACAACAAGTATCCAAACAAATATCTAATTTTACAGAAAGAAAAAAAGTAAAAGACCTGAGATCTGAAAATCTGAAAAACCAACCTGTTTCTTGTATCAAAATTAAAGAACAGGTAGTGAAAAAAGAAGAGATTTTTCTACACAAAAAAGGATCAAAGAGCTATTATAATAGAACCCTTTTGTTATCCTTCTTAAATATTAAACAAATCAGAGGATATAAAAATTAACCCTTGTAGCTGCTGCTTTGATAAAGAAAAAAGAATGCCAATAAAAACTTAAATTAGGATCACTATTCTGAAACACCTGGCTTTCAAAAACACCCTTACGGGCTGCTTGATTCTTTTCGTATTGTTGAAATTTTGTTCAAAATCAAGAAACAAACCCAAAAAAAATGAATCTTGAAAGACAGAATATGACAGAAAGGGATCTAAGAAGCGGGGAAATTAAGAGAAGGGGGGGAATTAAAGAAGATGATCAAAAACACTCAATTCTGTAGTGGCCTCGCTTTGAATTTCACTCTTGCAGAAATGGGCACCCAATCCCAGTGTATATAAAGGCCAAGTCCATGGCTCAAATACTGACATTTTCTCTCTCCTTAGCCCACCTTTTTCTTTGCTTAATTGTTACTCTCCGCCGATGGATAACTGCCGCCCAACTGGATCATGACACGTGTACTGATACAGAACTTGTTACCGGCAGCTGTCCGTGAGCAAGAGTGGGGCTACACGTGGTGCGTCGGAATTCGCTGGAATATCCGGTTGACTGTGTAGCAGTCATTATTTGGTTTATATGAATTTAATACGATTTTTCGTGAGGCACGCTTTGAGGTCTGACACCTAAAATTTAGATAAAATGTTTATTAAAAGGATATTCCCATTTTGTGGTAGAAAAATAGGTTATATTATATTATCTCCGTCTCACAATAAGTGATTTTTTAGGTTTAATATTTTTTTTCAAAATAAATGATGTGTTAAAATTTTAATACAATTTTTAGAATATTTTCCCATATGTGCCCTTATGCAACCAATGATATTTATTGCGTATTTATTAAAAAGTTAAAAGGTTGAAGAAAGAGGAAGAGAGACCAAAAGACAATAAAAAAAGTCTCAAACAAAACAAAAAATATATATTAAGAGTATTTTTGTCATTTTAACTTGTGTATTGGTATATGTGATTTAAGCTAAAAAAGTATTTATTATAGAACGGAGGTAGTATAAATTTAAATTGTCATTAACATAAATCTTTACATTATAAAAAATAATTATAATATATAATATTTTTATTTCTTCATATATATAAATAATTAATATAAATATAAATTTATCGTAACATATAACAATATTCTTAACTCGATTTTATGTTATGCAGTGTCAATTTAAACCTACCCAAATTCCAAAGCAAAGGTGAATTTGGTCCGTGTGGACCTAACAAACTCGACCTCATTCGGGATTTCTTAACTAAAAAGTAAAACCTTGGCTAGTAAGGAGCTAGGGCATGGAGGAAAGGGTGGGTTAGTAGGTTCTTCATGATTGAGAAATTATTTATTAAAGAGTATTAGAATAAATTTAGGGTGTCCGGTTTAAAGTTATCGGTGATCTGTCAATTTTTTTTTTACTCTAAAAATATTTATAATATTTATTAAAATTAAAATTTTATTAAATTCAGTAATTTTGGTATAATTTAAATACATATAAAAATAGAATTATACAAATTGTACAATCATATTTTTACGTGTATTCAAATTATACCAGAATCACTAAATTTTGTAAAAATTTTAATTTTAATAAATATTATAATTATTTTGGGAGTCGAAAAAAAATTGACCAGTCACTAGACCGGTCACTAATGCTCAGTCACCGCAGAAGGATTGAGAGTATTAAAGAGTATTAGAATAAATTTAGGGGGTCCGGTTTAAAGTTATCGGTGATCCGTCAATTTTTTTTTACTCTAAAAATATTTATAATATTTATTAAAATTAAATTTTTTATTAAATTCAGTAATTTTGATATAATTTAAATACATATAAAAAATAAAATTATACAGATTGTACAACTATATTTTTACGTGTATTCAAATTATATCAGAATCACTAAATTTTATAAAAATTTTAATTCTAATAAATATTATAATTATTTTGGGAGTCGAAAAAAAATTGACCGGTCACTAATACTCCGTCGCCACAGAAGGATTGAGAGTATTAATGTTAGAAGTATCAATTTTTATATTTATTTTAAATGTCTTCAATGATATACTAATATTAAAGAAGACAAAATATATTACTTAACATAATCAATCACAAGAAATTTATCCAACACATCATATGAAACAAAAGAATTGAAATCATTGAACATTTTTTAAAATAGAAAGTCTTTTAATTTTCATATATACTTTTTATCGCTAAATTTTACATAATAATACAATTATTATAACATCATTTAACTTATACGCGTTGTGTTTTTAATTATCGCAAGAATAAAACAAAAATTTTATTAAATTTCCGATGATAAAGAATACAAAAGACTGAATTATGAAAGACAAATAACTAATATTTTAAAACTTGAGAGAAAAAAAAATCGTGAGATAATTACATTGTTTACATCAGGAGCAGGCCCCAAATTTTAATAATGCATGTATAATTTAATTCCATTATTTGTTCAAATTATTTTATTTTTCCTGTTTGAAGTTTTATTAAAAGATGTGATCCTTATCTAATTTATATTCCTCTATTTTATAAAAAGAGCCTCATATATTAAGATTTTTTTTTAAAAAATTGCTGTTTCTATCTAAACTATGCTACAAATTAACTTATTTTCTACAGAGTTATCCTTTTCTTTTCTTTTGATAAAAGAATTATGCTTTTTAAAGTTATAAGATTTTGATTAATTAATAATAAAATAATTAATATTTTCACAAATAAATTTAATAGTTACAGGAGTTACTCCTCACATGAATAGTGAGTGGAGTCCACCACATGTGAGATGGGACCTTGTGAAACTATCAAATTTACTTGTAAAAATATTATTTTTATAATTATAATATTAAAATAATATTTATACGGTTAGAACAAATAATTATTTAATAATTCTTTTTTATTTATTTTAATAATATTTATATATTATAGCGACACTTATTACTTGACGATATAATTAAGAAACTGATATTTACACATAATTTTTTTTGATATTTTCACATTAAAACAGTCACTATATATTTATAATAATAATTTTTATCATCGCTATATATTTATAATAATATTTTTTATATAAAAATATTAACAAATCACGTAAAAATATTAATTTCCTATCATTATTGGTCGAGCACTACTTGCTTTTTGATAAGATGCTCGCGAGTGAGAAGCCAGCATTTGCATTTAATTTAAGTAGTTGGAGAAGTACTCCCTCTTAAATATTTGAATGGACTGACAACCACCACTCCAGCTATATATTTACATACACGGTGACTGGTGAGAATTAGAAAATAATAATAAGAGATAATGAGAAAAATTAGGAATAATATAAAAAAAATTGTTTTTTTAAAAGTTATAAATAAAAAATAAATTGCAACAAAATTTTATCTCCAAAAAGTTTATTATTATGTAAGGGAGGAATTCTTTACATTTCAAATAAAATATAGAGTTTTATTTTTTATATGTATCCAACTCATACTAAAAACATTGAATTTTATAAAAATTTCAATTAAAATAAATATTACTCTAATATATTTTTTTGAGAGTTATTAAAAAAAAATTACTGGACCGGTCCCAAAAAAAGCTTAGCGGTAGAAGGACTGGGTGGTAAATTGATTGTGAGAGGATAAGTTTAGGTGCTCCGAAATTTGTGCAAGATGAGTTAAAACGGGAGTGGTTAACTGTGGTTAGGTTAGGTGTGATATTTAACTATTTAAGCAAGGTTAAAATAGTAAATTCGAAGCACAGTGGGAACATAATCATGCGACAAGCAAGACTAACGATAGTGCCGCGTTGGACAATTAATCGCAGATTGCGGCGGCATGAGAAAAAGAGACAAGTGGATCGTCGGGAATGCGAAAGGGCAATATGAGCTTTTCAAGTAAACACCAAAAATCATAATCTCTCCTTTTCATATTTATAGTACAAAAATTAATAAAATCATTTAATATTATTATTTAACAATTAAAATTTGTGTATAATTTTATTATTATCCCTTCATATGAGAAATTGAAACTATTAGTACATGATAAAAAAAATTTGAACAATAAAAAAAGTTATGAGTAATATAAGAAAATAATAATAATTTATTTTTTAAAAATTATAATCGACAAATAAATGAAAATAATTTTTTTTTAAAAAAAGTTTATTATTATAAAATAAAGGGAGTAGTACATTGAAAAAGTCTTCCTTATCCACGTCATATGTTCAAGTTTGTCTCAGAATACTTCCTCTATTTTTATTTATTGTCATTTTAACGTAATACAGGAAAAAACAACAGGCAGTGCCTAAAATTAAATGCAAAACTAAAATTCATCTAAAAAATTTATCATAATCAAAATAATTTATCATAATAAAATTAATATAACATTTGTAACATAATTAATTTTTTTTTCTTCAAATTATAGAGTTGATAAATTTCTATTAAATAATGTAAAAATATCAATTTATAAGCCGTCCTTATAAAATTAAGGGTCCTCTTAACATGTGTCCTAAGGACACATGCTAAACACACCGTTTAAAAGAGTTATTTTTTTTGAACTATGTGCATATTCCCTTGATTTTTATATTTGTACCAAGTTCAAGAGAATATGCACACAATTTAAAAGAATGTTTGCTTGAACTGTGTGCTTAACATGTGTCCTAAGAGAACAAATTCTCTGTCCCCAAATTTTCTGCCCCCATTGTGTCAACCACTTATATTTTGACACATGAACTTTTATTTTAATTTTAGAATTAATTGATATTAAGTAAGAGTTCATGTGTCAAAATATAAGTGAAAAACACAAAAAGGACAGAAAATTTACTCTCGTGCCCTAAGGGCATTGTTAAAAAATTCTTAAAATTAATTATGAAGTAACCAACCATGGTTCATGTCGGCAGACGTTTAAAGACTTTTTTATTTCAACAAAGTATTTATTTATATTTTTTTCCTTTATCTCTTTCTTATGCACACGTCTGATTATTTAATTAATTTATTTATTTAATAAAAAGAAGTCAAAATTCAGAGAAATTAGTTGCGTTAGAATGAAGCGATCTGTATCCGCTGGTGATGATGGAATGGATCCTCAACCACTAGGAAGATAGATGGGCCAATGTGACGCGTCAACACGTAGATGCTGACGTAAAATAATAAGATCACTTACAAGTCGCTCAAAGAGCAATACTACTATCACATAATTTGGGTCACATGTATATTTATAGGCACTACATATTATGCAGGACTCATAATATATGTGTATGTGTGAGCATTATGTGATTCAAAATTATGTGATAATAACATTATTTTCACTCAAAATAGAAAAACTCTATCCTCATTTTTTATTATTTTTAAATTTGGGTAAACAAATGTACCCTTCTTCTTATTATTATTTATTTATTTTTATATTGACCTTTTAAATTCAATATAAAATATTTCTAAATTCAAAATTAGTATTTATAAATTTATTAATTTTAGACAATATAATTACCAAAATTATAAATCTTACTATTTTTTTTTTGATTTTATCTAAATGGTACTAATAACTGTATGATTTATAGTTTTCAAAGATTAAATTAGGTGCATCAATTTTATAATTTTATAATAAATAAAAAAAAATTGGGGGTGAAAAAATATATATTTACTATAAAATAAGTCGATATCTAAGCCATTCGTCTTTTATTATTTGTCTTTTTAAAAGTAGACACATAAGAAAAATAATTAATACTATGTTTCTTAGTTAAAAATAACTTTAAATGTCAATATTGTCCTTGTATTAAAAAAAAAAGTGTTGTTTATTGAATAAAAAATAGTAAGAGAACCGAAATTATGTTTAATACTTTGGATAATATTAAAAATTAAACAATTAATACTCAATAAAAATTCTCAAACGATAAATATTAGTAAAAGACAAAAATATTTCTCTAAATTGATCCGTAAACTCATTTTGTGAAAAATAAATAAATTAATATACATATTAATAAATATGTGATGAAATTAAATTTTGACCAACATAAAATTTTATGTGATAAAATAAAATAAAATAATTTTTATTTATTTTTATATATAAACATATATCGTAAATATAATTCCAAGTTTGTGATACATATCAAGTCTCTAGTGGAGGTGTTATTTACTGGGCAATTAGTCTATGGGGACCGGGAGTGAGCGACCGGGTTGGCGACCGGTCCAAATTTTATTTTATTTTTTTGACTTTTGACTCTTTAATAATTAATGTGATTTATTAGAATTGAAATTTTTATAAAATACAGTGATTTAGGTGTCATTTAGATACATATAAAAAATAGAATTGTACAGATTGTACAATTTTATTTTTTATATGTATCTAAATAACATCTAAATTACTGTATTTTATAAAAATTTTAATTTTAATAAATCACATTAATTATTTGAGAGTCAAAAGTCCAAAAAAAAAATAAAAAATAAAAAAATAATTGGACCGGTCGCTCACTCCCGGTCCCCCACAGAAGGACTCTTTACTGGGAGTGATGAAGATGAGAGAATACGTTGGTTAGTGTGCCATGCTTGACTTTGTAAGGAACGAGGCCCCACCTAGCCCAAATTTCAGCTCCAAAGAGGCCCCACCTACTGCTATTCTGCTAGGCTCATAGCCAACTATCCAAGTAGCTGTGCTTTACAAATCCAACGAAAAAATTAACATATTAATATACTCACTTTGTTGTCCCTTTATTGCATGATTAATCAAAAGGTATGGTGACATGTTATTTGTAAATGAAATTTTTTAAAATAGTGTTTTTAGGATACATATTAAATAAATATTATCTTTGTCTTATAATAAATAATTTTTTAAGTTTAATATTTTTTTTTAAAATAAATGATGTGTTAAAATTTCAATATAATTTTTATAATATTTTTTTATATGTGCCCTTATGCAACCAATGGTATTTATTGCGTATTTATTAAAAAATTAAAAGGATTGAAGAAAGAAAAAGAGAGACCAAAAGGCAATAAAAAAAGTCTCAAACAATATAAAGAAAGTATATTAAGGGTATTTTTGTTATTTTAGCTTGTGTATTTGTATGTGTGATTTAAGCTAAAAAAGCACTTATTATGGGACGGAGGTAGTAGTTTAAGGGAATATTTTTTGAATTGTGTGCATATTTTTTTGAAATTGGTGCAAATGTAGAAATAAAAAGAATATATACATAGTTCAAAAGAATATTATATTGAACTGTGTGCTTAGCATGTGTCCTTAAGGCACATGTTAAGAGGACCTTTCGTAAATTACCAACAAATTACTTACAGTTAGAAGATACAGTTAATTTGTATATTTTTTTGACACGTGTCTTTTCTCCGCGAAGTATTTGGCTGAAATGGCAAAAAGAAATAAAATTATTGTTTTTAAATACATAAAGGTATTGTCATTTGCCCTTGATTTTTTTTTAATTAAATTGATCATATTTAGAATAAAAAAATATTTTTAAATTTATTAGATATAGACACAAAATTATTGTCATAAGAAAGTACATGAAATATACTATCAAAATCAACTTATTTGATTTCAAAATTTTTAGTATAGTTATTTAATTATTAATTTTAAAATCGATCAATTTGAACTTAAAAATTAAATTAGGACCAGTAAAGTTGGACAAAGAGGGAGTATTATTTATAGTCCTCTTATATATTGCGAAATATTACTGTTAAATTATTATTGCGACGTATATCAATACATGTGTTTTGATAAAATTATAAAATTAATCCACTATATTAAATATATTATAAAAATATTATTAATTAAATTTATTCACGTAATTCGTAATAAAAAAATATTTTCCTATTATTTATTACTAATATTATTGTTAGTACTACTACTACTTTAGGTGATGTTTTTTAGCTTTTTATCCTTATCCTCTTCGCCACATGAATATTGGAGATTGGAGCTACCTCATATTCCCTCATTTTCAGTATCTAAATTGTTTAAGATATAATCACATGTATTAATTTTTTTTATTAATTCTAATGTTAAGTAATTAATATTAATTTAAAATTTCATTACTATCCATACAATAATTAATTACTTTTCTTCCTCCTCTCTCTATCTCAATTACTCAATTTTTAAGAACAAAATAAGAAAGAATTAATTTATTCTCCTAAATATACGTAAAACATATTATATTACTAATACATATAATTTGATAGAATTGTACAATTGACCCACTATATCAAATACATTATAAAAATATTATTAATTAAATTTATTTACAATAAAAAAATTATTTTCCTATTATTTATTACTAATACTAGTGTTAGTACTACTACTACTTTAGGTGATGTTTTTTAGCTTTTTATCCTTATCCTCTTTGCCACATGAATATTGGAGATTGGAGCTACCTCATATTCCTTCCTTTTCACTATATAATTTTTTTAAGATATAATTACATACATTAATTTTTTTTGATTAATTCTAATGTTAAGTAATTAATATTAATTTGAAATTTCATTACTACCCATACAATAATTAGTTACTCTTCTTCCTCTTCTCTCTCAATTACTCTATTTTTAGGGGCAAATTAATACAGTAAGAAATTAATTGATTCCCTAAATATACTTAAAACGTCTTATGTTATAGATTTTTTTTTTCTTCTAAAACAACTTATATAATATAAAGGATGGAGTATGATATACTATACATGCTTATCCCACAAGCATTCATTAGTTTTATCTACTTATTTTTATTATTATACTCCTCCACTACTTCCAACCACCATATATAGTTTGTGGCCACTACGCTCCTTCAAGTTTGATTACCTAATTTAACATAATAGAATAGAAACATGCTTAAAACTGAAACCACATTTGTCAACTCTATTTTTAAGTTGAGTGGTAGTCAATTTAATTTACAAAATATTCTCCTTACTTCTTCATTCATTAGGTCATGCCCCCCCCCCCCCCCCCCCCCTTCATGTACCATTTACCGATTTAGTTGGTTTATATCATGTCGACATTCATTTTAAACTAAAGTGAAGCATCATCAACTAATTAACAAGGTTATCTACTTCAGCCAAACACATCATAAGCAGGCCAAGCACTGGCAGGCAGCATTATTATTATTATTATTGATTGAATTGGTGGTTTCAATAAATTTAAAAAATCAATTATTGATTTGAAAGTAGATGAGATAAAAGTTGCAAGTGAAAACGATTGAGAGTTGAATTATTGACTATAGTCGATTGGGTCAGCTAATGCTGCTGCTCATTAGTTGACTGGAACCCACAACTCCTAAACTGGGCCGCAAGAGCCCATACAAGTCAAACATTGTACATAACAAACACAGGGCCCGCCGGCCCAGCTCAAATAACATGTTCTCAACCAACCCTTCCTTCCTTCAAACTGTGCTTAAAACAGCAGACATAACATATGTTCCAGATGTTATACATCTTCTTGTACAAGATTAGTGTTAGTGTAGTTTTAAGAAGAAGCCCAAATGACAAACAAACTACGTACACATAAAGCATGCATGCATGCATCAAAACTCCAGCTGCTATTGTTTCTGTGGAGGCCTCCCGGCCCCAGTAAGCGATTCCAATTCAGTCTTGCAACTCTCTCTTAGATCGTGTAGTGTGAATAAGCTGGCTTCCTGTCATTGTAATTACAATAGAAATTCAGTCAGTCAGTCAGTCAGACTATTTAACACTTAACAAGGGAAAAGCAATCATCAGAAATTATTATGTTTATAAATTGAAATAGCTGTTCCCTTTATGATTAAGAAGGGAGTTAGGGACCACGAATGATGTTACCAAAGATATTGCAAGTATTTAGAGCTAGCAGCTTAAATTCTATTTTGACTCGTACAAAAGCTAATAAAAGTATAAACTGGCTGGCAGCCATAATGGTTTTGGATATTAACAACTTCTGACTTTAATTGAGTCTTCTTATCAGGTTGAGGCGTTTTTATCATGAAGTACATTAACCAAAGCATGATCGCTTCCATGCACAAGAAACAGAGTTTGGATTAAGAGGGATGCAGTTGCTACACGGACAAACCTATTATACTTTAACCCAACTTAAAATGGCTTTCTCTGATGGCTATCACAAGTCAAGACCAAAACAACGAATTTTTATATTTATTATTTAGAGTTTTTATTATGTTTAATGTACACCTACGAGTTGTTGATATAATTTATTTATTAGTGGGGATTTAGGGATATTAATTAGTAATAAGGAATTTTTTATGTTTAGTAAGGGTATCTTAGTCTTTTAGTTCTTTTATTATTATTCTCCAAATAACATTAGGGTTTTGAGTCTCTTGAAATATAGTGAAGTAATCCCCACAAGTCTATTAGATTACTTACTATTGATATTGATATTGAAATTGATTATTATCATTCATACCATAGAGGTATTTTATTCATCTTTAGTGTTGATTGTGAAGTTAATACACTTGAGAGACCTTAGTGATTTAAACATACCTAGTTTATGTTCTATTAATGCTTCATCCTAAATCTTTCTTACATCATTCTCTCATTTCCTATGTATCAACGTTCATAGTTTCAAGTTTCAATCTTTCCACACAATGTTAAACTTTAAAGGTATTCAATTACCAGTGCTATAAATGGTATTAAGTTTTCTGTTTTCATGTGACAATGAAGAGCATAAAAATTGAAGTCATCAGTCAAGCTCAATGATTGTGTCAGAAGATTTAACAAAGGAAATAAATTAAATAAAATGAAGCTACAAAACTTAACCAATATTGTCTGTTGTAATTAATAACAAAATTTTGACATGTCATTTATGTTCAAGATCAAATTTTCAATTCTCTATATACAAGGGATAACTTGGCAAAGCACAAAAATTAGTTCACTTTCAACATTATATAATTCTTAGTTCACTTGTGTTTGGCGTGCTCACTTGTTTTCAAAAATCTGGTTCAGTCGAGTCTGCAAACGATAAGAAGAGGGCCTGCTTAAATGGGATCTATTTAGAACTTCCCAGAGCACCTCTAAAATTTTGGCTTCATGACATATTGACCAAATATATTTTAGGATTCTCCAAATAGTTTACTTTGGAGGAAAGCAGAGGTAACTCAAAGCAACATGACTTTTTTTCATTTTTTTACAATGATGAAGCAAAAGGATTTTTTTTAAAAGAAACGCGATTCTACTTCTGATTTTAGAGAGAAGGAAAAGAAGACAGCAGTCAAAATGTGCACCTAGTGTAGCATAAGGAACTCTCAAACTGATAGCTAGAGTTTTCAGCAGTCTTATATTAGGATTGAACTCAAGGGATGTCATGACTAAGTTCCTTAGACAAACATGTCATTCAAATGGATTATAAAACAGTTATAGCTAGAATAGAGAGTACCTTTGGATAGTATAAGTCCAAATTAAAATTATAGCTCAAGTAAAACTAGGCATGCAGGTAACTGGGACTGATAGTTAAACTTACAAGCTGGCTGCTTTCGCGGCCAAGTATATCCTCCATATAAAGAAAGAGTGACCTCCACTGACCCATAAGACTGGATTGTAGCTCTAAGATATCAGGCTTTCCTTCACCATGTATGTCAATTGCCTTGTCGCGGCAACTTCTTTGAACCAAGATGTTTGCTTCTTTCTGACTCTTCTTTAATGCTAGGAAATTCATAAAGGAAGTGTGATACAGCATTGCACAAATAAAATCTTAAGAAACAAATCATGCTAATTAATGACAGCTTAATCACGGCAGATATTTTGCACGAACTAACCAGCTATTCGACCCTTAATATCCTGGTAGTGGAGGTCTGACCAAATATAAGCAGCTGATTGTAGAAACATAAAACGAAAACAGCCCAATTAGATCATGTATAGAACAAACAACCAATTCTTGTGTTATTTAAAATCCTAAAACTTGTGCTTTATAACTAATAAGCCACATATTCCAAAAAAATATCAACAATTGACAGATGTAGCTAGAAAATTTAAGAGTACCTTTTGTGCAAAAAGAGCAAGAGCAAGCTTTGATCAAGTCAATACCCGCAGTGGAATTAGAGATCCCATCACCCTTTAGTCCTACACATTTCTCCAACCCAGATGATCTAGATTCCTGCGACTCGGGAAATCCAAAGCACTCAGTGAACTCACATTTGCTCGAGTCCAAATTATCATCACCAAGCTCAATTTCATCATTCATGCCAACACTAGTGTCAAATTGTTCATGTATAGTATTGCTTTGTTCACCTTGAGAATCAACTCCTACTCCAACATCAAGACTGTCTAGATTGCATGGGCTGGTGGGCATTGAAATGCTAGATACACAACTATCTCTTGAGGCATCAACAACACACTGAGAAACATCAGTGCCACTACCAAGTTGAAAATTTCCATGTGATAAATTTTTCTCCTTACTTTCCCCTTGTATTTTCGATATTCCAGATATAACATTTCCTCTTAAGGAATTAATTTCACTACAAGAGCGCGGCGAAACACATGCCCTCTTACCCCTTTCTTTGTCATTCACAACTCCTTTATTCAAATAATTCTGTTTTTCTATATTCTCCACTCCTACACATGCTTTCTTTGCAAATTGAGCACCCTTTTCCTTCTTGTCATCATTAATGCCTATATTATCCGAAATCAATGAAACCCCCCTTTTTCTATCCAGATTTGTCACATCACCTAACGCATTCCGCTTCTTGCAAATCCCATCAGAAGATTTCTCATCAGTCATCATAAATCCACTCTAGCAAAATAAAAATGTTTTCTTTACCCTAGAAACAAATTAAATACAAACCCTTTTCAGATACCCTTTGAAAACGATTAGTTCTTAGCCTCCAGAAGACAAAAGCAACTCAACAATACATAGAATATGCATCTAAGGGTAGACCCAGTAAATTAATCTACATAAACACCATAAAATACCAAGTAAGGATAGGATTGAGATACCCTATATGGGAAAATTTTAATAAGCATAAAGGTGTTAGAAATTTAAAGAAACAATCTAGAAAATAACATGAGTAAAGAAAAATCTAATACATTAGGGGGATTAAGATACTGACCTTGTAGAGGAAAGAATAGATCGAGGAATCTAGTGTAAGCGCTTGTTACTTTGCTTGGAGGGAAAATGGCGGATCTGCATTTTTATGGCTGGTCCAAAATTACAGCCATATTCTAAAGTCTAAACACAAAAAATTGCAACGCAAATACACAAATATGGAGAGAGGGAAAAAGAGATCTTCAATTTTTCGGGCGGGAAGTAGATTTTGGTTTACCCCGAATTTTGGCCCAATTATTTTTATTTTTAATTGGCAACCTCGCCCTTTTTACCCGGACCAAATTTCAAAGGCCCAATAAAACTAATAGTAGTCTGAACTAAGCAGTTGAATTTTCCCCAAAAAAATTTAAAACTAGGCAATCAAAGCCCAACAGCAGACTTGGTTTGAGTTCATTTTTCTTTACTTAATGAAATTCCGTACGAACACCGTGACAAATTTTAATTTCATTATGGTGTCATTATTTTTTTAACAATGTGAAGAGTTTGGAGACACAAGATATGTTCGTTATATCCTTCACAAGTTGTTTAGGAATAACGAATTCGTGTGACGATTGGAGTGTCACATCAAAGGCTATAACAAATTCTGAGTATTTGGAGTATGGAATTTACCAAGTTTTTTTGACTCAATGATAAAATAATTATTCATAAGACTAGACTTTGGGTGCAAGAGGTTTTGAAATCCATTCCTGTCAAAGGTAGAAATGTTAAGATTTCAACTAAAAATTAGAAGAAAAAAATATTCGTTAATGAACTGCGATCTTGACCTGAATAGGTTTGATGACAAGAATGAAAAATGAACTTTATTCTATTACAATTTGATGTTATGGACAAAAGCTTGGGGTGGAACTTGGAAAGGGGTTAGGGAGAAATTTAGGAGAAAAGTGGGGATTTAGGAAAAATAAATTCCTTTTTTTGTTCATGTACCGAATTTGTTAATTTTGACTTTTACTTAAGGTTTATAGACTTAAGTTTTGTTTGATAAAATTGAATTTTAAGATCTGAATAGTTTAGACATCTAAATAATATAGAGCATCTGTCAAGAATTATATCTGAATAGAGAAATGATGTTTGATAAATAAAAAATTAATGTCTGAATAACAATATTTTACCATTTTAACCCTCCACTCACTATATTCAATTACAGCAAAAAAAAGTCATTCTCTATATCTTCTCCCCTTCATTCCGGGTATTTGATTTGTTTAAGGATCAAATACGGATAGATCCTGCAAAGTACAAGAACAAAGTAGTTGAAGAAGAAAAGGTGCAGTTCTGAGGATAGATTCGAAGTAAAAGGTGAGTGATTTATTTAAGTTGAGTAATTTTACACGCGATTAGTCCGGAGTTTTTGATTTTGTTTCCAACTGTTTGCCATTGATGGACTTGGATGATGAATTTCAATCCGATCAGGAACCGTAAGCAGACAATTATTTACTTGATGATGAAGACGACGATGATTGGCGTTGCCGTGAACGACCTCCAACGTCGGTATTCAACGAGTCCGATTCTAAATCCATCGTCGTCTGAATTTGGGTGATGGAGGAGTTGAAGATGATAATGGTAATGGTGATAGGTTGATGGTGTCGTGATCTGGCTATGGAAATCGAAGAGGAGGGAGAGAAGGAAAAAGGATTCGATTAATTTGGGCATCTGAAAATCGAAAAGGGAGATGGATGCAATAGGAATTTTATAATATTGGAGAGGTTATTTTTGTCCGAAAAAACTAATTTCGTTCAGACCCACCTCTGAATAATATAGATTTATATTTGTCCATTACCAATTAAGAGGCAAAAAAAATTTACCAAACAAGTTTACTTTCTGACCGAATCAGAGACGCTTCTATTAAAAGGCATTCAGATATAATCAAACATAGCCTTAAACTTACAATCTACACAATAAAGGGAAACCTCTACTGTGACGCCCCCAGAATAGGTCCAGTCAACCCAACCCATTCTGAGTCGCCAAATACATGGTACAGAATTCAAATACAAACTTTATATCATACGGTCGTGCAAAATACGACCACACAACTGTGAGTGTCAATACAAATATGTAGAAAATATTAATATTCAAACTAAGTCCTCATTATAATTATTATCACACTATTTATCAGAAATAGTGAGGACTACTACTGCTCTAACTCGGACCATCACTCTGTCCCCCGACTAGTCCCTGCGACATTCTCATTTCCTGAAGAGGACAACAGATGAAAAGGGTGAGCTCAACTAGCTCAGTAAAAAATATTATGACTAATATAATGGAAAATAAATTATCGTTAGTCTTCAACAAATCAAATAAAATATAATGGACAACCAACTTTAGATCAATATTCGCAGCGGAAATAACAATTCATTAGAAGAGTTAAGTAGAGAATGAAGTCTACTATCTTCTATGATTTAAAAGTCCATCATCAATATTTTATCCCTGTAACATCAATCAATATACATCTTAAATCAATATTCATCTTTGCACTACAGGCCAAAGATATTCATTTGTATCATCAGTGGTCATGTTCATCTCAACACCTGTCATCTTTGCACTACGGCCAAAGATATTCATCAGGTAATCATTCATCTTTGCTCTACAGGCCAAAGATATTCAATTATATCACCACTTAGGACTAAGGATGATAAAAAATCATATAAATAACGAATCCAGTGAAATAAAAGATAAGATTAAGGATTCGTATTTTAGTTTATCCAAGTTCAAAAATATCCCATAATAATACTTTGTGAAGCAAAATTCAAGAATGAAGCTCAAAACTTAGATCCAATCAAAGATAATAACTATAACAGACAATTTGGACAAATAGAAGAAAATTTAGTTTTTCCGTGAATAGTGCCGTATACGTGAATAGGGCCGTATACGTGAATAGTAACCCCGACGGAAAAAGTAAGAATTTCATAATAAAATCCATGTCAATATTTTGGTATAATGATATTGAAAAGAATAACATCATTTACGAAAGAAAATAACATCCCTTACCTTAAAAGAATAGTACCTCTGACTGGAATATCGGATATAATATCGAAAAAAACTTGCACTGAATACTAATACTCAAAGTATTGAAATACTCACAAAAATACGCTCGATATTATAGAGAGAAAATTTCTGATTCTGGTGTGATTTTCAATTCTAAACTAAGCACCTTATTTATAGGAAAAACTTAGGATGCCAAAGTAGACTAAATTAATAAAATAATATTATTTTAAAAAAATCTCCGGCCGCCTCCCAAAACAAAAGCAATCAGCCTTTTTTCAACACCAACCAAAAGTGGGGCCCACCTCCTATAAAAAAAATATTTTTTTTTCAATATTTTAATAATTCATAAAAAATAGCCCTTTTTATCAGAAAAATACAAATTCTATATCTTTCTATAGGAAATTTAATTATCTACGACTTTGTAGAAGGAAGTTTTTTTAAATTACAAACATAAATTATCCGAAATTCATAAACGGATAATTTTTCACACCAAAATATTAATAAAAACACATCAGCGCTAATTCCTTCTTTTATATCCACAAAATAAATATTTTTTATCATATAAATCAATAATTAATTATTCACAAATAATATTACAGAATTACAATATTGACAACCAGGTCGTTCCTAGGAAAGAGGGGGCCTTCCGATAAGGACTTCTCCTTACTGGCGCGCAATTAAATAAGACAGAACTTCCTTAGACATTGTCAATAATACTATCTAATAATATTATTCAAATAATATGAATTATTGAGTTGATAATGTGAAATACTGTGCAATGACAATTATTGAGTCAATAATACAAAATATTGAACAGTAATTACTGTAACAATAATTGAGTAAGTGCCTTCTCACGTAAGACTCAATAATTCAAAATACTGTGCAATATCGTTTGCTACCGTGCAACACCGCGTATTACTGTATTTTAACCACCGGGTATTTCAACAGTTTAACCGTAACAGTTTTACCGTTATTTATAAAAAGGTTATTTCTGTCGCTTTCTATATCCGACAGTTATTCCGTTCTGGGGACCCACAAATAGCTGCGCCGTCGTATGAATATTTTCCGACAACAAGAATATTCCACGACCAAACGAATATTCTCCGACAACAATGAATATTTTATAACCACTTGCTTACTTTAAAATATTTGCACATTTCACCCATAACTTTAAACTTTTATCAATTTAACCATTTACTAAATAGAAAAATTGAATACTTTTATTTCATAAAATCTGGGGTCTTACAATCTCCCCTCCTTATGAAATTTCGTCCCCGAAATTTACGTACCTGGTAGTTCGAAGATATGAGGATACATTACTTTCATTTCAGATTCTTTCTTCCCGGTCATTTCTTCTGTATCATGATTTCTCCATTGCTCATACTAGAATACCGCTTCAAAACAAGGTTAATTGACATATAATAATTGTCAATTTATTAAGTAAGAAAAGTCAGCTTAGGTATGTCACACACTAGCGAAGTATATTATTCGTCCCTCCCCTCTTAGTTCTAGACTCCAATCTCCGCCAGCGACCATATTCCTAAGCTCTGATACCAACTGTGACGCCCCCAGAATAGGTCCAGTCAACCCAACCCATTCTGAGTCGCTAAATACATGGTACATAATTCAAATACAAACTTTATATCATACGGTCGTGCAAAATACGACCACACAACTGTGAGTGTCAATACAAATATGTAAAAAATATTAATATTCAAACTAAGTCCTCATTATAATTATTATCACACTATTTATCAGAAATAGTGAGAACTACTACTGCTCTAACTCGGACCATCACTCTGTCCCCCGACTAGTCCCTGCGACATTCTCATTTCCTGAAGAGGACAACAGATGAAAAGGGTGAGCTCAACTAGCTCAGTAAAGAATATTATGACTAATATAATGGAAAATAAATTATCGTTAGTCTTCAACAAATCAAATAAAATATAATGGACAACCAACTTTAGATCAATATTAGCAACGGAAATAACAATTCATTAGAAGAGTTAAGTAGAGAATGAAGTCTACTATCTTCTATGATTTAAAAGTCCATCATCAATATTTTATCCCTGTAACATCAATCAATATACATCTCAAATCAATATTCATTTTTGCACTATAGGCCAAAGATATTCATTTGTATCATCAGTGGTCATGTTCATCTCAACACCTGTCATCTTTGCACTACGGCCATAGATATTCATCAGGTAATCATTCATCTTTGCTCTACAGGCCAAAGATATTCAATTATATCACCACTTAGGACTGAGGATGATGAAAAATCATATAAATAACGAATCCAGTGAAATAAAGGATAAGATTAAGGATTCGTATTTTAGTTTATCCGAGTTCAAAAATATCCCATAATAATACTTTGTGGAGTAAAATTCAAGAATGAAGCTCAAAACTTAGATCCAATCAAAGATAATAACTATAACAGATAATTTGAACAAATAGAAAAAAATTTAATTTTTCCGTGGATAATGCCGTATACGTGAATAGTAACCCCGACGAAAAAAGTAAGAATTTCATAATAAAATCCATGTCAATATTTTGGTATAATGATATTGAAAAGAATAACATCATTTACGAAAGAAAATAACATCCCTTACCTTAAAAGAATAGTACCTCTGACTGGAATATCGGATATAATATCGAAGGAAACTTGCACTGAATACTAATACTCAAAGTATTGAAATACTCACAAAAATACGCTCGATATTATAGAGAGAAATTTTCTGATTCTGGTGTGATTTTTAATTCTAACCTAAGCACCCTATTTATAGGAAAAACTTAGGATGCCAAAGTAGACTAAATTAATAAAATAATATTATTTTTTAAAAAATCTCCGACCGCCTCCCAAAACAAAAGCCATCAGCCTTTTTTCGACACCAACCAAAAGTGGGGCCAAATTTCTGATTCTGGTGTAATTTTTAATTCTAACCTAAGCACCCTATTTATAGGAAAAACTTAGGATGCCAAAGTAGACTAAATTAATAAAATAATATTATTTTTAAAAAAATCTCCGGCCGCCTCCCAAAACAAAAGCCATCAACCTTTTTTCAACACCAACCAAAAGTGGGGCCCACCTCCTTTAAAAAAATATTTTTTTTAAAATTTCAATAATTCATAAAAAATAGTCCTTTTATCAGAAGAATACAAATTCTATATCTTTCTATAGGAAATTTAATTCTCTACAACTTTGTAGAAGGAAGTTTTTTCAAATTCCAAACATAAATTATCCGAAATTCATAAACGGATGATTTTTCACACCAAAATACTGATAAAAACACATCAGCGCTAATTCCTTCTTTTATATCCACAAAATAAATATTTTCTTATCATATAAATCAATAATTAATTATTCACAAATAATATTACAGAATTACAATATTGACAACCAGGTCGTTCCCAAGAAAGAGGGGGCCTTCCGATAAGGACTTCTCCTTACTGGCGCGCAATTAAATAAGACAGAACTTCCTTAGACATTGCCAATAATGTTATCTAATAATATTATTCAAATAATATGAATTATTGAGTTGATAATGTGAAATACTATGCAATGACAATTATTGAATCAATAATACAAAATATTGAACAGTAATTACTGTAACAATAATTGAGTAAGTGCCTTCTCACGTAAGACTCAATAATTCGAAATACTGTGCAATATCGTGTGCTACTGTGCAACACCGCGTATTACTGTATTTTAACCACCGGGTATTTCAACAGTTTTACCGTAACAGTTTTACCGTTATTTATAAAAAGGTTATTTCTGTCGCTTTCTATATCCGACAGTTATTTCATTGTGGGGCCCACAAATAGCTGCGCCGTCGTACGAATATTTTCCGACAACAAGAATATTCCACGACCAAACGAATATTCTCCGACAACAATGAATATTTTATAACCACTTGCTTACTTTAAAATATTTGCACATTTCACCCATAACTTTAAACTTTTATCAATTTAACCATTTACTAAATAAAAAAATTGAATACTTTTATTTCATAAAATCTGGAGTCTTACATCTACAGTAACATATCACCATCAATCTGGAAGTTGGTTTTTATAATACTCCAACTGTCCAACTATATTTGCCCTAATTTGAAAGTATAAAACTATTAAAAAAAATTGATCTCCAAATTGACCATCTTAATTATTTTATTATTATTGTTTTTGTTTTATTTAATCTCCTAATTTTTTCTTGGAACAATAAAATAAATAGGAGATAGAGAGCAAAAAAGAGATGTGGCTATGATTTTAATGTTAAAGTTAAAAGTGTTACTTTTTTCAATATATTGTTTTCAATGATTTTTTTAAAAATTTAAATAAGGGTATTATTGAAAAAGTAAAGTCAAAAATTACATTTTAAAAAAAGACAAATAAATTTAGACAAACTAAAAAGAAAACAAAAATAAGTAAACTTGGACGAAGGGAGTAATTATTAGAGAATTAACTCTAATTTATTACTCTATGTCTCAATTTATTTTACACACAAAAAAAGAGTTTTATTTTAAGAGTAAATTTGGAACAAACATAGAATTTAAAGTTTAAATATTTTGCAAATCAGATCCATTTTATGTAACCGATGGAATACTCATGGGTTTTAACATAAAACAAACTCTATCAAAAAAAAAACATAAAACAAACTCGGCATCCCAGAAAGATCTACATATGTTACTATTTTTGAATAACTCTCTTACAACTATAATATATAATCCAACCCCACAAATATTTGAATAAGAATAATGTTAGAGACATAATTTATTTTACAACTATTTTATAATTTGTTGATGTGTCATACTCTATCTCAACTTTTATATGGGGCCGAAGATTACATTGAAATAATTTATTCATCAATATACTTAGGTAAAATATATCACATTAGTTGTAAAATAAATTATTTCTCTAACTTTACTCTTTGAATAATTAAATTATCAAAAAAAAACTTGAATAATTATTTATTTGTTTCTTCTAGAACCTCAAAAACACTACCTCATCTCTGATTCTCTCACTCAATCAATCTCATCCGTATTCAAGTACCTTCCAATTCCATCAAATACATATCCTATCCTCCCTCAATGACATTGAACAGCGCGCCAAACCAAACCGTCAAGTTTATCATCCAATACGGATCAAACACGTGTACTCCTTTTCTTAGCCACGTCACTAGAGAAAGACTTGCCTGTATCTAAATGAAAAAAGAAAAAGCTATAAAAGGAGTCCCTACATTTACAAGCTAACTGTATTGTTCATCATCATCATCTTCCTTAATTCTCTCTCCAAATACATACATATACATATATATAAATATATAGATATAGATACAGAGCTGATCAAACAACTCAATTAATGGAGTCTTCAACAGCTCAATCACCCAATTCCAATCCAACGGTGGAGGAGGATGAAGATCAGCAGCAGCCCGTCCCCAGAAGAATGCGACGGCTCTCCTTTCACCTCAATCCCACCATACCCAATTCCAACCATCAACGCCTTGACCTCCTCCGGCTGCTAACCTGCTCCGGCCGCGGGAAGCTAAACGTGAGCACCAAACATCTGTCATCATACATGAGGGGAAAACACAGGGACGCACAGCAGAAAGTGTACGATTTCTTCAAGTCAAGGCCTGATCTTCAAACTCCAGTTGAGATTTCGAAAGATGAACACAGGGAGCTATGCATGAGGCAGCTTCTGGCTATAGTTAGAGAAGCTGGGATTAGGCCTTTTTCCTACGTTGTTGATGACCCTTTTAAGTATTTCGCCATTGCTGAAGCTGCTGGCTGTGTTGACGTCTCATTTGGGATCAAATTGGGAGTGCAGTATAGGTGACTCCTCCTCCATTAACTACCCCAATATAATATATATATATTACATATTTTATACCATTCAATAGAAATCAATTTCACAAGGGCTAAATATAGATTAATACTCTGGATTGTCTTTTTTATTTTTTTTAATTAGGGGATTAAATTTTTAATTTTTTTTTACTTTAAAATATTTTTTTTAATTTTTTTAATTAGAGAATTAAACTTTTTAAAAAAAATTCACTTTGTAGATTGTCTTCTCAATTTTTTTTATTAGAAGATTAAATTTTAAAATTTTCTAATTACGTCTAAATTGATAAAGCCACATCAAAAAATTGATGACAACGACACTTGACTAAAAAATATTTAATATTGAGTCTCATTTTAATATTTATTCAATTAATTTTTTTGTACCAAAAAGGATAAATATAAGATTATTATTAATTTTACTTTAAAGAATTGTCATTAAATTTACTTTAAAAAATTTAAATTTACCAAAAAATTAAATTTAAAAAATTAATAATTTACCAAAAAGGTAAAATTATCATTAAATTTACTTTAAAAAAGTAATAATGGTTTTATATTAAAATTATAATAACAATAATTTACTTTAAAATTAATAATGGTTCTATATTTACCCTTTGGTACAAAAATTAATTGAATAAATGTTAAAATGATACTCAATATTACACAAAGTATTTTTTAGTCACGTGTCGGTGTTGCTGTCATGTCACCAACTTTCTGACGTGACACTATCAATTAGATGTAATCATACAAAATTAAAAGTTTAATCCCCTAATGAAAAAAGTTGAAAAGACGATCTCTAAAGTAAAAAAAAATTAAAAGTTTAATCCGTTAATTAAAAAAATTGAGAAGACAATCCCCAAAGTGAAAATAAATTAAAATTTAATCTTCTAATTGAAAAAATTGAGAAGACAAATCCCCGACGTGGAAAAAAATTAAAAGTTGAGGATATTAATTCATATTTAGGCCATATATATATTTCATATTTTATACCATTCAATAGAAATCAATTTCACAAAATTAAAAGGTTTTGATCGTGTTAAATAATTATATAATATCAGGTAAAACCTATTTAGTTATTGTTTTAAGTATATAATTTGTTCTCATATTTATTGACATTACTAGTATAAGTACAGTTAAGTATAGAATTTGTTCTCATAATTATTATTTGTATCTTAACCCGACAAAGCATTGCCTTATTTATTTTTTCATACTAAATAGTTATAAAGTTATATATAAATAGTTATTAAAGTTTAGCTTAATCATAATAATATAATAATATGAGATTGATGTAAAAAAATAATGGGAGAGATTTTTATAAAATACACTCCCTTCCCGTTGTGACTCCCTCTCCCCGTAAAAATTGAGTGAATGACTTGCCCAATCAGACAACTTCTAATATACTCCCTCTGTTCCTAAAAGAAAAAATTTGTTTCAAAATATTTGTCGTTTACAACTTTCTAGAAGAATAAATTATTTACTTTCCTATATTACCTTATCTTCTCTCATTGCCCCAATAAATTCTCTCCCTTATTAATAGTTTTCAGTTTTCAATTTTCAATAAAGGAATAGTGATGGAATTTCAAACAAATTTTACTAGTATTAAATGAGTTTCTTAATCCATGTGTCAAAACATTAAACGACAATCTTTTAGGAACGGAGGGAGTAGTTACTAATTGATTGTCTTTTTGGGACAAACATTCCTAAAACATCGGAATTAGGATCCTCTCCATTTCACCCTCTATTTCACTCTCTATTTCACTCTCTATTTCATGGTCCAGATTTAAAATGTGTGCTCTCTCTCTTCCTGTCAGCATGATATCGCATTGCCTTATATTTTAAATATAGACCATAAAATAAAGGATGAAATAGGAGAGAATCCTAGTCCAAAACATCGGCCATTACAAAACTATTTCTCATATTTACTTAAACTTCTATTTACACCAGCATGATTACAACTTTCTTTTATGATTTATAAATGTGGAGAACTTATGTAACCGTTGGGTCCTACAACTAATGGATAAGATAAAATCTAATGGAAGGTTATAATCAACTATGTATAATTATCCTCTAAAATATAAAGATATTTACAAAATATAATAATCATACAAGTAAATCTAGAATTCTCTATTAAAAATCCTAATACATAAAAGGAGATTCTAGAGAATGCTAAGTTGCTAACTAACTAGTAAGCCTTGAAAATGTTGTTGGTATGACACTAACAAGTTTTAACTATATATTTATAGAAAATTATTTGCGTCGTATCATGTTCCTAATAAACATAGGAATTTCTTAACATGTGCCCTTAGGGCACATGCTAAGCACACAGTTCAAGAGAATATTCACTTGAATTGTGTGCTTATTCTCTTGAACTTGGTGCAAATACAGAAATCAAGAGAATATGCACACAGTTTAAGAGAATATTCTCTTGAACTGTGTGCTTAGCATGTGCCCTAAGGGCACATGTTAAGAGGATCCATAAACATATGTTACTAACTAAACGATTCGAAAAAACCTATCCTTAACGTACTTTTAATCATGAAAAGTGACATTTTTTGTTCCGATTTCTTTCCACGTACTGCATCGAACCACAATTTGGGTAACATTTCTCTATGATCTTATATTTGTATATATTGAAGTAAATGCCAGAATTTGAAGCTAATTATTAGTTTTTAAAACATTTTATTGTAAGTATGATGATTTGGTTTGGAGCCAAACTTTTCCATGAGTAGCCATCTGTTTAAAGTTGAGACATCTCGTGTAGTTTGATGTGTTAGTTGCATCAATTTTGGAAAAATATTGGGTTCTCATGAGCCTAATTAATAGTTCCATGCTATGCAAGGTCTTTGTCACTCAGACCATTACTTTTTTTTCTTCTTTCTTCTTCTTGTGTGGCATTTTAAAATGATCTATTTGCATTGGGAAGATCTAAGCTTCATGTCTACTAGATTATTACTTGAATTGGAAACTCAACCTAATTGGCAGAATCATTCTATGAACTCTGAGCAAACGGACGAACTTGTACGCAAGGTCAAATCTGAAGAAAAACGTATACCAGAATATGTTCTGAAAGCTTTATGATAATTTTCCAGTAATTTAATGCTTTTTGGTAGCTAAGATCGATTAAGAGATTGATGTCGGTTGCCAATGTTTATTATTTTGTTTACACTTGTCATGTAGCACATCACAACTTCGGGATTTCCAAAACTTTAGAGTTAGATTTTTCACCAACTTTCTATTAATGCATGCAGTCTTTGGGGAGGCTCTGTGCTCAACTTGGGAACAAAGAAACATAGGGACAAATACTTTGATGGTATTGACAATGTTGAGTATCCTGGGTGTTTTGCCATGACAGAACTCCATCATGGTATGCAATTCCTCCAACGTTAACTTCACCAGTACATTCAATGGTTAAGATATGGTATCCGTTGTTGCTCGCCCCCACTCCATCAGATACAGTTGCTTCATGTCACGTCAAGGCACCCACAAAACCTAAATCTTCTGCATGCTTAATATTAAATACACGCATGTATTTAAGCACTCTGAAAAAGAAAAAGGAAAATCTGAGAAAAATACTGCAGAGAAAAGAGAGACAATTGAAACAAACTATAATTCTAATAGTTTGTTGTTATAGAGTATTAATTAGAAGTACATTTTACTTATTTT
Organism: Panax stipuleanatus; assembly: GCA_020205555.1. Classification (NCBI taxonomy): domain Eukaryota; kingdom Viridiplantae; phylum Streptophyta; class Magnoliopsida; order Apiales; family Araliaceae; genus Panax; species Panax stipuleanatus. Next base: position 24,993,193 of record CM035117.1, read on the forward strand.
TTGTTATATCTTCACCTGAAATAATTCATGTAACACATGTCAAAGGTACCATATATTCTAATCTTCCTCATATCATTTGTTTCAAAGGCTCAAATGTTCAAGGCCTCGAAACTGTTGCTACATTTGATCTGCTTACAGAGGAATTTGTTATTGACACTCCCAATGATGGGGCCATAAAATGGTGGATTGGCAACGCTGCAGTTCATGGAAAGTTTGCTACTGTTTTTGCCAAGCTGATGTTACCTACTCATGATGCAAAAGGTGTTTCTGATATGGGTGTTCATGCATTCATTGTTCCAATACGGGATATGGCAACCCACAAACCACTTCCAGGGGTTGAAATACATGATTGTGGCCACAAAGTTGGTCTGAATGGAGTAGATAATGGAGCACTGAGATTTCGTTCGGTGAGAATTCCCCGAGATAATCTTCTGAATCGATTCGGAGATGTTTCACGGGACGGGAAATACACTAGTAGCCTTCCGACCATTAGTAAACGATTTGCTGCCACACTGGGTGAACTTGTAGGTGGAAGGGTTGGTCTTGCATATTCTTCGGTTGGTATCCTCAAGATTGCAGTGACAATTGCTACAAGATATTCTCTACTCCGTCAGCAGTTTGGTCCTCCCAAGCAGGCCGAAATAAGTATTCTTGATTACCAGTCTCACCAGCACAAGCTCATGCCGATGCTGGCTTCAACTTATGCCTTTCATTTTGCTACACTGCGTTTGGTGGAAAAATACTCTGAGATGAAGAAGACCCATGATGAAGAATTGGCGGCGGATGTCCATGCACTCTCGGCCGGGCTAAAGGCCTATGTGACTACATATACGGCAAAGTCTCTGAGTATCTGCAGGGAAGCCTGTGGAGGCCATGGCTATGCTGCTGTAAATCGATTTGGTAGCTTGAGGAATGATCATGACATTTTTCAGACATTTGAAGGCGACAACACCGTTCTTCTTCAGCAGGTTAATTAATAACTAGTCTGTTATCTTATTTCCACATAAGCAACACTTAGCTGTTTGAATGACCAAAGATCCTGCAGAATAATAATTGCCTGCCTGGTTGACATTGGGTTTCTTGTGATTTAGGTAGCAGCTGACCTTCTGAAGCAGTACAAGAAGAAGTTCCAAGGTGGAACACTTGCAGTGACATGGAACTACTTAAGAGAGTCGATGAACACATATTATATGTCTCAGCCAAATCCCGTAACCACCCGCGATCCTAAATTCCAGTTGGATGCCTTTAGGGTGAGTTTTCTATTGGGTTTTGTGACATGGAATGGAACGCATTGTTGATTGCCTAGAGTTTAAAAAACCCTTTCATTTCTTTTGGCTTGTCATAAATTTCTTGGTGCAGTATCGTACATCTCGATTGCTGCATAGTGTTGCTGTGAGACTTGAGAAGCATACAAAGACTCTTGGTAGCTTCGGTGCGTGGAATAGATGCTTAAATCACCTTCTGACGCTTGCAGACTCCCACGTTGAATCTGTCATCCTTGAATCATTCATCAAAGCCGTAAGGAGGTACTGCCTGATGCGTTTATTATTGGTTTTCCTGCCTGCCTGCCTGCTTGCTGATAATAAGTAATGATCTTTACTTTGTTTCCAGCTGCCCAGATGCAAGTTCTCGAGCTGCTCTGAAACTCGTCTGTGATCTTTATGCAATGGATCGAATCTGGAATGACATAGGAACTTACCGTAATGTGGACTACATGGCACCTAACAAAGCAAAGGTATTAAAAATTATGTTGGCCTGGTTATAATGAATATATTCATCTATAGCATAGCATTGCTCAAGAATGAAAGGTTGTCAATAATGGTTTGCCAGATAGGAAAGGAACGTTTAATGTATTTTTCACGTGCGTGCAGGCAATTCACAAGTTGACAGAATACCTAAGCTTTCAGGTGAGGAATATCACAAGAGAACTTGTTGATGCCTTCGATATTCCAGATCACGTTATAAAGGCTCCAATTGGCAAGCAGATACCTGTAGAAATTTATTCAGACTACATACAACACGTTGGGTTTTAGTTCCAAAAGAAAGCAGGTATTTGTTCCCATCATTATTTGGTCTTCTTTTTGAATTTTTTGTCCCTGTATTTCATCTGTTGTTCAGGGTGGCAAAGAATATGCTTTGGGTTTTGGTCCTTGCAAAGAACCATGTTACAAAATTTGATTCCGTGGAATGCTTTAGACTTCATTTATAAGCAACATCGACAATGATAAAACCAGAAATTTGGGAATGTCCTTTGCCATTGTATTAGTGAATCGATGTCGCAATAATAATCGTCTATGCTGCCCAATTAGGTCATGTTCTGGCGAGTCGACAAGCCAAAAACCATTCCATGTCTCCAGATCCATTCCAGAATGGATATGCTGCAGTGATAATCCTGTTTCAGGTTAATTAATCATGGGTAAATAAGTATCAAACCACCAAACATTAAAGTCTCATTTTTCTTCCACAAGAAAGATTTCAACAACTCCGAATTTTACACAAGTCTATTTGCAGCTAAAAACTTTAATATACTTGCATTAGATAAGATTATAAGCTTAAGGATCTGGGTGGCCTGTAGTTCGAATAAGCATTTCGGGCTGTTTCACTCTTCTGCCGAATATCTTCATACATTTTCAGGGATGCCTCCGAGAATTTGGTCAGTCGGTCAAGAACCTTTGTCACACTTGCATGTATGCTGCTCAAATTTGAAGGAGGCCTAGCATCATTATTCTCCTCTGCCTCTCCGTTGCCATTAGAATCAAGTATTGGTTCTTTCTTCTCTTGTTCCTCTGCATGTTGCTCAAAAGAATGGTGCAGATCATACAAAAAGGTTTTGATGGCATCACTAAGCTCTTCCGACGGCAAATCTTTGATTCCAGCGGACCAATCTCGACCGAGAACAATTATAGGTGGGGCTAGAACTCTACGAGGCGAAAATGCCCTTCTGCCCTTGGACTTTTCCCTAGTCTGCATAATGCAGTTTTGCAGCCAACCATTGAGAGCTTCCACATATGAATTATGACTGTTAATCCAATCTGCAAAGCTTAAACCAAAGCATTCTATCTCATGCTGGAGCTGGCCCATAATCTCTCTTTTAGCATCTCCCTGAGGAGTTCTTACAGAGCTCTTTGCATGGTAGGCTAATGTTATAGTAATGTACTGTGCATGGTGGCATTCAAGCATAGCTTTCCACATCCTGATCAATCTGCACAAGGCCCAGGTAAAATATATTTAGTAAGATTATTATTACGGTATCAGACATCCCAATGTAAATAGTCCAGTAACTCCAGTTATAGATGTAAAAGGGCTTGAATCCAATTAATTAGTTAAGCTTGAAAATAAATGGGGAGCAGAATATGAATATTACCCTTGAATCAGTTCTATAAGTTGTGGCTGCAACTCTTCATCTCTCATTTTCTCAATCCGCTTTGATATAGAATCTACAGCATGAAGTGCCACTCTAATTCTCGAATGCAGATCTTTAATCACTGACCGGGTTTTGTCAATCACTTGGGTACTAAGATCCTTGGCAAATTGATGTCTAAGCTGATCACACCTACGATCATACTCCTTCCTGATACACTCACTGGCCTACAAAAGGCAAATAACTTTCATAAAAAAATTGGAAAAGCAACATATGCAAGTGATGTAGATTGTAGACACTACAGGCGGATATTATAAGAAATATCAAAATGAAATTAAGAGAAGCTCTACACAGATCTAGCTGCTAAGCTAATTGCAAACATTGTCATCATGTTGTTGATAATCCTTAATTTCATACTAGCATGGAACATGCTGACAAAATGTAAGGATGCATGCACGTAGACCAGCCTTAAAACAGACCTCTTTAGTGAGAACATGACAGTCAAGGCGATAAGATGCTAGATAATCAAGAAGACTCACAGTAGTACCCGACAACATACCTTCACTTCATCATAGAGTTTCCTCTCCCATGCATACATTCTGTCCAAGGTAGATGAGTGGCTTCCAGCAATCATGCAAAATTCTTCAACAAATTCACTTTCCACTGTCGTCATTGCCGTCTTTTGATGCTGTGGCAAGAGGACTCCTTGATGAAGATGATCGTGAAGATGTTGAACGGTTCCAAGTTATAATCTTTGTCACATGTTGTGAAGGTTCTACAAAAATATGTAAAATAAAAAAATCACTGGTAAGAAAGTATAGGTTGCTCATTGACAAGTCATTTAATGTATTAAAAAAAAAATTATGACTTGAGAATGACCTTCAGCAATTGGCAATACATTATAATGCATATTTTAGTTCAGAATAACAAAGATAGAATCACTCCTCCGGACCAATGAAATTTCATAGAACACAAATACTTGCTTCGCTCTCCATTATTTGATGAATTGTGCAGTCACCAAAATTCATTCTTGAAGAACTGAGAAGTCAATGGAAGTTGAATGGACTCAACTCCACATAATGACCCAGCAAATTACTGAGTTTCTGTTGTTGGGATGTAAATACCCACCCTAAACCTCTCTAAAATGAACAAGCATTAACAAACACCTATAAATTGTAAAGCACTGTAACTATACTCGCATACAATCGAAAACCTACCATGAGAAACAAGTGCAGTTCTTCCTCTGCAACAATTTGGTGTGAAAGTCTCCAAAAAAGCCGTGCCAGGCGACCTTCCTACAAAATGAATTACCATTGTTATCCCAAACTAGATATTTCGAAGATTAAAACAGCAGAGATCATCAATGGTGCTATCTGCATCATAATAGGAATAGAAAGAAAGAAGAAAAAAATCTAATTCAGCTGTATGAACCGGTGAACCAAACCAAATTATAGAGTAGAGGAAAAATGATTACCTCTTGCTTCAGAATATCCTATGCGAATTTTGTTTGCCTCAAGCATCCTGGAGACCTCTCTGCCAGATTCCGATGCTCTAAAGAAACGATGCTCAATGTCCTTTATGCTAGAGAGAAAATCTTTAGCCCTATGAGTAATGAACTCTGAAGGATCCTCCCTATCGGTCAACATCTCTTTCCCCACCAAAGATTTATCCCTTTTTAAACCCGACTGTTCTAAAGCAGCTTTGACACCTAACATTCCAGCGGACCCCTTCAGAATTTTTTCACTCATTTCACTATCATTTGCTTGTTGAGTGCTAAACATTCCAGTCCCCTCAGATTTAGCTCTACCAAGTTGATCACTACGAGGCGTTGAATCACAGAAAGCCTTATGCTCCTTCTCTGTTTCAAGTTTCATCTGTGCTTCATGATTTGCATTAATTTCATCCAGATTACCATTTTTCTCAAACTGTCCATACATATTCGAATCATCAAAATTCACACTCGCCCCATTTTGACCCACAAACCTAAAGCTCTCACAATCATCAGTGGGATCAAAGTAATCCCAAGAAGACCCAGATTCATGAAAAGGTGGTGGGGGTGGAGGCATTGGAAAGGTCATAGCTTCACCATCATCCACATAACTATTATTACTAAATGGACTGACCCTAACAGTTACAGCACTAGTCCCTCCTGACCTCATGTAACTTAATCTAGACACCGGAGGCGAAAGGGGGCTCTCACTAGGCAACGGTGAATCCGAAACTCCGGCAATGTGAGACGGAGACGGCGAAGGGTAAGATGAATGTGATGGAGTTTTGTCAATTTCAGCAACTGAAGCGGATAGAGAAGACCCTATCAACACTTCTGCCTCTGCAAATCGTCGCAGAGCAACACCAGTGTTTTTAAGAGATTGAATATAAGCAACATGAGAAGCAGCAAAATTGTACCTTGAATCAATAGCTCGTTTAATAAATTTCTTCCTCTCCTTGCACAAACGCAGAGCTTCACTCCTCTCAGCTTTTGAACTTGTCACACCCATTTTTTTTTCACTCAACACTGACCCAAAAAACCCATTTTTGTGTAACCCAATTACGATGCCTGACCTTTACCAAAAACCCAGAAAACAAATGATGGAAAAAGAGAACACAAAAAACCCCTCTTTTTTTCTTTTTGTTATTCTTCAAACCCTAACCTTAAGAACATAGAAATACATCGCAAACCATTTAACAAGACACAAAACGAATTGGGTTTTTAAAGAAAAAATAAAAGCCCACCTTTGATTTGAGTTATGAAAAGAGACCCAGACAAAATACAGACGGCTTCTCTGTTTTCACTAAGAGGAGAGAGATAGGAGTTGAGCAAAAGAGTATAGTAGTTATGAGGAGTCATAAAAATCTAACCATAAATAGTAACCAGAATTGATTAGCAAATCAACGAATGAATTGGTGAATATCTGCAAATTGGTTCACTTTTTAGAGCCTAAGGATTAGAAATTTCACTAGGCCAAACTGAAATGATAAAAAGTAGAGGAGAGAGATATAAAGGAATCTCCTACAGTAGATACACACTAAGGTCTTGCCTCGTTGTATGCAATGGTGATATTCCACGGACTACAAAAAATCATAAAATACCCTACAAATTCAATCCAGTTTATAATAACCAAAAACACTAAAATAAAATATATATATATATATATGAAAGACAGAGATCTCAATCCTCACCCAAATTGCTGTTTCTCTCACATAATAGCATGACTTTCTCTCTCTAAATTCTTTGTTTTTATGGCATGGCGGTATTTTCGGGTACTACAGAGAGAAGAGAGAAGGAGAATGGGGCATTATTAACCCATAGAAAAACCCTTTTCATTCGTACAGTGTTGTGTCAGAGAAGTTCAGATGACAAAACTAGGCCTGGGTTTTGTCCAATAACGGCTATTTTAAATCTGGGTTTTTGGGTAATGACAAATTGCTTGTTACTTTGCCTTATTTATTTATTTTTTTGTCCTGAGAAAAATCTGGGCTGTTGGGCACTGTTTGGGCTTGTGATTGTACTACTGCATTGGTACCACGTTAATGTGGTATGGTGTCCCACTGTGTTTGGCCCATAATAATTTTTAAAATATTCTGTTTTTCTTTTTGAATCAACCGTCATTAATTGAATATTCTGAATATTACGTAGATATATTGCTTTTTGATGAAGAATGAAAATATGTGACATATGTTGGTCCATACAAGAGCTATATAAGAATTTAAAAAAAAAAGGATTCAGACATTATTATTCAAGAGTTTCACGACAGGTCGTAATTTAATTTCATTATGCGATTTGTCAACATGTATATCATTTTTTGGAATATTATATACTCCCCGCTAGCTAAACAGGTGAAAATTAGGGTAGAGGTTATATTATGGTAGAGGTCAGACTAATAGTAAAGTAGTAATTTTCAAGATACATTCTTTTATCAACAATCTTGAATAATTGGAAAACTATCAATTGATCTCCTTTATATATATATATATATATATATATATATATATTTGGTGGACAAGAAAAAAAATACTCTATCTTTTTGTTGACAATTGATACCCTAAATAAGAGTAAAAGTAAAGTGAAGGCACTCAAATCAAAGGTTGCAATCTACACTATAGTTAAGTCCATATAAAGCAATTTGCTTTACATATCTTTGGGCAGCTCAAAAGAATTACTCCCTCAATTCCTTATAGGAAATATTTTACCCACGCATTAGCCAATAAAAATTTAACATTTTAACTAATATGTTGGTCTTATATGTGAAAATATCAAAAAAAATGATATGTAAATATCAATTTCCTTGTTTTATTAGCCTATTCTTTTGTACAAACATTTTCCTCTCTTTTAGCATAAACGTAAACCAATATCTGTTCTTTTCTCCATAATGACCACCAACATGTTTGCGTTCTTTTCGCAAGGTAAATCCTGATTTGTCGTTTAACTTCTTTATTTATAGATTAGAGATAAAAGGCAAAATTTTGTTGTTGAGGAAAACAAAAAATAATTGTGTTTTAGTGTTTGTTAAACCTAAAAAAAAATTCACAGAATATATCTAAAAACAATCATCAAATGCAGACTGCAACCGTTAATTTGGATATTAATAGCTTTGTTAAAAGACTTTCACAATTTCATAATCCCTCCTTTCTCACAAAAAATAATCCTATTTGTAAATATTTAAGATCCTTTAAACCTTCGAAATTTGAAACTAGAGATCTCAGAAAAGTTACCACAGAAATAACTGGCTTGTGACAGCCGAGCGTTCATAGATAAAACCCAATTTTCCTAACTGTTCAATCAGATTAATTATCTTTAGGACATGTGTCTTCACTGTAATGTCATCGGTCATCCTAGATCGGAAGAGATCTTTGTGCAACATTGTGTCCCTCCACAAAGGCCGTTCCCTCTGGAGAGGGGCTTAGCCCCTCCATGGACCATGGTGGCCACACAGGAAACGAGGGGGACAAATGGTCCTGTTTCCAAGAACAAGATCCACCATCTTACAAGAAGCAAAAATAATTTTGGATAAATAACACTATGTTTTCACTCATTACTCAATTGACCAGTTTGCCTTTATTTTTTTGGAATTTTTTAATATATGCACTAAAGGACACATGCTAAGCACACAGTTTAAGGGAATATTCCTTTGAATTGTGTGTTTATTCTCTTAAACTTAGTGCAAATGCATAAATCAAGAGAATATGCACACAGTTCAAGAGAATATTCTTTTAAACTATGTGCTTAGCATGTGCCCTAAGAGCACATGTTAAGAGAACCCTTCCTTTTTTTGGTCATGCAAACATAAATTGTTCACTAACAAGATACACGACCTACTCGATGTTTTCTTGTGTTCTGTTAAATAAGACTATGGGGTGCCAGAAACTTTGTAAAATGCATTATGCATCCATAACTTTCCTACATAAAATTCAAATGCTAAATTAAAATTGCATCTGCCACAGTTGTAATTACATAGAGTGTGCAAGAATTAAGGTGGCCAGGGGATGGCAAAAACTAAACCAAAAATATACTCAAATTGCAATCTTAGCAAAAATCTGTACCTAATTAAACTTCATAGTAACTCAAGATGATTTTTACTTGTTTAATGTTGATCAAGAATCTTGTTTATTACGGAGATGATGATAGTAGCTGAAGACCTGTTACCAAAAAAAACATACAAAAAAATAAATAAATAGCTGAAGACCTGTGATTATGCGGTTCAAAGATCTTGCTTCTGGAGAATATTATCGTCTCGTCACTAGGTGGATAAAGGAGAAAACAAGGAGAAGATAAAGATAATGGCAAAATAATCAAAGTTACGCATATGTCAATAGGTTTTCAATTTAACACAGTTGAATACGATATAAGTTTTCTGATTAATAGAACTAAAATTTGACATTTTATTAGTGATTATTGGAGCTTCCTAATATCTTTACAAGATACACTCATCAAATCAAATTACTAATTGATTTAATAAATGATTATATATACCGGGTAATCTGGAGAAGAAAAAAAATGAATTCCAAGCCAATGTATTAATTACAGCAAATAACCAAAATAATATGCAGCTTACCTCTTTTTCTCAAACTTTATTGATACATTCGTCAAACCTTTGCCTATAAAGGGCCAAATTCTGCAGAGAAGAAGCATAGCAAGCAGTCACGAAATGTCATTAGATTTTGAATAGATTGCTGATGAATATATCCAAGTAATAGCAGGAGTCATTCAATGAAGAAAAACATGTGTTGCAAGCCATGGTATCACTGCATATATAAATAAAAAAAAATGGGGCAGGGTGACTGTAACAACCCGGGTCAAATCCCGAGTCCGGAACAAATCTCGGGTCAAATCCCAAGTCTGAATAGAATCAAATTCATCCAAAATAAAGCCTTAAACCACTGACCCAATAGTATCTTCTTGAGTCATCTTAGCCCACCACAGGTTCATCCAAAACTCATGACTGAAGGTACTATTGGTAGTAACTTATTTCCTTAAGTATGAACAAATATTTCTCCTCAGAACCGATCACACACACGGTCCAAAGATCTTTGCCTCTCTAGCCATTGTAAGATAATACCGGCTGGCTTCGTGTCCCCACCTCCGGAACTCTCCATTGTGGAATAATACCACCAGCTTTCGTGTCCCCACCTCCGGCAACCCGATCGGATAATCCGACCCGAGCTTTCGAAAGTCGGCTCTGATACCATATGTAACAACCCGAGTCAAATCCCAAGTCCGGAACAAATCTCGGGTCACATCCCAAGTCCGAATTGAATCAAATCCATCCAAAATAAAGCCTTAAACCACTGGCCCAATAGTATCTTCTTGGGTCATCTTAGCCCACCACAGGCTCATCCAAAAATCATGACTGGAGATACTATTGGTAGTAACTTATTTCCTTATATAAAGACAAATTTTTCTCCTATCTTTCGATGTGGGACTGGGGTGTTACAGTGACATGTCAATGCTTTCTCTTGTTGTAGGAAGTGTTAACACATATCCGAAAGAATGTGAAGTAAAATCAGAACATCCAAATCACCGAGTACCCTAGAAATGACCTCTAGCAGTGCTAGTTTTGAAACATGGTAGTACACATACAAGTAATATATAACCTAACGATCGTAAAAAGTTCATTATGATTTAATATACCCTAGGTCTCTTCCTAAAAAAATTTACTTTTTACTTTTTTAAGAAAACAAACTGCATTGAAATCTTGATATATGGGGATGAACAACATTACAAAGCCCAATTTCTCTGGGATCAACTACTTCAATCTTTTAAAAAGACTGCTTCCAGCGTATCAAAAGGAAAAAAAAACTATATTTTGTGTTCTTTAATAATATGAAAGTCGTATTTCATTAATCATTGACTTGTTTATGTAATGATTTGTGTCCTTTAATAATAAGATTCTCATTAGTAATTGAATTGTCAAACCTAAAATTTGGAAGTACAGCATTACATGATGATTAACAAACCCAAGTTTGCACCTCATCTAAATGATCAACCAACCCAAGTTTGTACCACAACCAGATATGGCAGCACATATTTCTTCCTATTTTTACACATGTAAAGGCAACAGAAAAATGGTATAATAGAAGAAGAAAAAATCACAACTGATCAATTTTCAACATAACGACTGGGAACAGGATCTCAGATTCTATGAGCAGATTAATCATACCCAAGTATGAGCGTAAACACCAGCCTCTGTAGGTCCTACAGGACTTCCCCTCCTGATGAATTCCCCCTCTTTATATATGTAAAGCATTGGTACCCCAGTTGATAGTTCCAAGTTAATAACCTTTCCAAAACAAACAACCGTTGCTTAAATGAAAAATAACAAAAGAAAACAACAAAATACAGTGGGCAGTGTTCCTAACAAATGTAGCATCTTACCTCTTGAGGTGTTAATTTGTCAAGATACATAATAATAGACCTCAGTGAATTCGCATGGCCAACAACCATCAAATGTTTTCCAGCAAGAAGTTGTGGCTCAATCTGTAATGTATTTTCTTCAGCCTTCTTGTGCTTTCAAAAGTGAGTCCCGTGTTCAAGTACATGCATAGTTCTCAGATATAAGAAAAGATGGACCAACCCTTGCTTACCTGCTCCTTGAAAAAGGAAACAGCTCTCTCCAAACACATTTCCAAGCTCTCACCATTCGGAGGACGAACATAGTAACTTCTTCGCCACTTGTAGACTTGTTCCTTCCCAAATCTTTCAGCAGTCTCCTGCTTATTGAGACCCTGTAGGTCCCCATACCTGTAAAGTTATGTATCTCAATGGGCTAAAAAATTTAAGCAAGTGTAGGTGAATTTAGGACAAAAACCAAAAAATAGGCAAGAAATTACATTCTTTCATTCAATTGCCACGCTTTAATAACTGGAATTGATTGCTTCTTTGTGTCTTCACTATATATTTGGCTCCACACTATGGCTTGTTCAGTGTCATTATGAATAAATATGGGCACCTGAAAACTTTTAAGCGGGTTAATTGTTGATACATATATACTAGGGCCTTTCCTGACGAAGGTTGCTACCCTTTAATAGTTGTTGTAAGTATAGACACTTCTGACGGGGATCAGGCCCAATTAATGACTTCCCTTTGGAGAATTTCATTCATCATTATAGGAAGTAATGTATGCTATCCTCTGTAATTAGAAGTTTCCCAGAGATTGTAAGGGTAATGATGTGCAGGCTGCATCAACATATTAAAATGGCCGAAGCTATGTCTCTAATCCCAAAAAGTGGCGAATTACAGGTTACATTAACAAAGATGTTAAATGGCCACATAAGCAAGGCCTCGTAATCTGATTTAATAATAACTAAGCTCGAGCAATATACAAGATACATGAGAGTGAAGCTTCTGACTTTCCAGAAAGTAGGAAAGTAGGTTAGCGGAAGTTATCAATCACAATTTATGTGCACTTTGCTCGGGAGTAATAACTACATTTTATTACCGAGATGCATTTTTAACCAGCTCCTTTACCTACCAGGATAGGTTTAAACAAAAAGCAATCATATTAATTATTTGAATTAAGTAAATGATACTTTCAGATAAGTACTATGACCTTTGATAAGACATGAAGTGACTTGTGTTGAATAATTCTGTTTGGGAACCTTTAAATGGTAGCTCCAAAGCTTCCAATACAACAACAAATCTCATTATCAGTACTATGTAATTAAATGCAAAATTCAGGGGAATAGGGAAAGATTACTATAATAATATTATTATTATTATACTTTTTGAGAGTATGAAAAGACTAGTATACTTCAGTAAATTTCGTAAGCCATTTTCTACAAGTGAGAATACAGTAATTTTCAGCCATTTCTAGCTTTAAAGATTGTACTAGTCAATAGAACCATGTATCTTTGTTCTACATAGTACTCCTTCTCTATATCCACAAATAGTGTGACCCATTAGCAAATTTGAATATACTCCTATAGAGTTCAGTTTCCAAATTGTCCTCCCATTAATTTAAACATGTCTAAAGCACACCTATGTATAAAAATGTTCAATTTAGTTAGTAAACTTTGCAACATCATAACATTAGGCATCCCCTTTTGGCGCTTTGTAATATACACACTTTATAAATAAAAGAAACACTAAATATTCGGATAGCCCAAGAAAGATATGGGGACTTTTAACTTGTGCAGAGACTCCTGATATGATGATAACATGATACAACCAAGTTTTAAGAAGGTGGACTCAAGTATATATCTAAATCTATTTTCTCAAAATGAATAATGTAATGTAAGAATCATCGCGCGTGTGCATATATACCTTCTCGCAGCAATGTTGGGTCAGGGCAAGCATAGCTGTCATCTGAGAACGAACCAATGCTGATGTGTAAATAATGTCAAAGGGTATATAGCTAATCCTCTTACCGGCTTCAATTGCTTCTTCTACGCCTTTATTTGTCAATGGCACATCAACACAACCAGTGAACAGGTTCTTCTCATTCCACATTGATTCCCCATGTCGAATCAAGATCAAAGTAGATTCGTCTGAAATCATGGTGGATGATTCAGAAAACAAAGAACAGATTATTGATTGAAGTTAATTTCATATCCTCAAATGAAGAATGGCACAGGATTTATTCACTTACTTCCTATTTTCCGAGAATAGTCAGTACTACTCTGCAGGGAGGATAAAACCAGATCTGGAACTAATGAATGTACCACAAACAACTTTAAGTGGTTACACCTCCAGTGTGCTTTTCTTAAAGATTTCATACTGATACCATAACTATTTGATGTTAATCTTAATGAATAGTTTCTTAACCCCTCATAAGAATCAAAACCATCACAATATCCATGCACTCGATTGCTCCAAATAGCTTGTTGAAAAGCAGCCGCCATTCTGATAATCGAACCAACTTAGTAAGAACTTAACACGCTTAATGCCACAAAGTAAGTAGGAAGATACATTATCCACTTCCTTATTATATAGTGAACAACTGGGGGGCCGCAATGCAGCTATGAACTTATAGACTGTTTAATAACACCATTTGACACTCACATACAGTAAATTCTGAATTTTGTTGGTTTGATAACATGTATTAATAGCTATCAATTAAACACACAAGATCATCTAAAAGCTTTTATATCAAATGTCTTGACTCATCATTTATCTCTACAAAAAGCTTAAGCAGATGTTATCTAATCATGAAACATTATTTTATCTATTAAACTAATTAATTAGCAAAATCATACTTAATAATGACTTTAAAGACCTCAATAGAATTCTCAGAACATGAGAGCAAACAGTAATTTCCATCATGCAGGAAAATATAACTTAATTCCAGAAAATGGCAAGTAATGGCAGAGTTTTTACAGGAGCATCCTACCAATATACTTATCAATGTCGAAAATTAGAAAAGTTATTGCTTAAGCTAGAGTGAGAGACATAATTTAGAACATAATTCATCAATCAACTAGCTCATTTTGCTAATTTGAGAAAATGGGTTTCACTTCAACTTACTAAAATAGGAAAAACAATCCATAAAAATCATAAGGGCATTGATTGTTTATTGAATACAAATGTCATGCTCTAGATTATATAATACTTACGTCAGAATATCAAAAAAATATACAACATCAAAAAAACTATTTAGCTTTAAGCCTGTAATATTTAGGAAACAGAAGCATCAAGATATGTGGGTGACCTGCTGTAGATAGTTATGCAAGTATAGACGCCCAGATAAACAAGAAATTTAAAGAAAATTTAAAAATTCTTCAGTTAAAACTAAAACACTTGGAAGGAATCAACATGAAGCATTAAGAGCATCAAGAAAAAACAAAAGGCAAAAAGGGAAAACAAAAACTTACTATTTATAGGGGAGACTATATGGATCTAAGAGAGGTAAGTTGAAATGGGAACTCGGAGATCATAGGAGAGACTACAGACTAGAGAGATCAGTGTTGAAGTTTGGCGGACTAGAACGTCGTCGTCTACAAGTTAAGCTGAGTCCCCTCCCAAATTAGCGGGGAGTTGGGTCTACGTTGAACAAGTAACTAAGACGACAGACCTGAAGTTGGGTTAGGCCTGCCCTGCCCTGTTTTCTCTTAAATACGAGCCTACTGAAAATTGATATTTCTATATAATTTTTTGATATTTTTATATATAAAATATCGTTATAAATATATAACGATGGTAAAAATCGTCGCAATAGAATTTATAGCGATAACTTTCATGTGAAAATATCAAAAGTCACATAAAAATATCAGTTTTCATACCTCAAAAAATATAAAGAAAATAATTCACTCCCTAGACCTTTGAAAATATAAGAGCAAACGAAGTTTTGATTTCATTTTAAAGTGAATGAATATTTTGGATTTTGAGAATAAAAAGCCCTCCGTCCCATAATATATTAATGGCTTAAGTAAAAAAAAATTCTCAAAAGGTGGCTTATGAACATTAGCCTAAACACTCCACTTAAGTTATTATATTAGAAGCATGATTAGGTCATTGATCCAACTAGTGATCGAACTGTTATTGATCCAGCAACGTCATTAATATATAAAAATATATATTATTAGTAATTAATAAAATTTTAAAAAAATATCGTCTTTTATGAACTAAAACATAATAAAGTTGAGTTACAATATTATTAAAAGTTATTAATTTTAATATTAAAAAAATTTAGACAAAAAATAAAAAACCAGGTCACTATGTCAATTAACCTATTTTTGATCAAATTATTAAAACCGGGTTAAATCGGACCGGAGTCCCGACTGGTTCCGATTTTTCCAGTTGAACCGGCGGTCCGATCTGGTTTTAATAATCATGATTAGAAGTGTACATATTTATTTTTATAAATTATCGTAAATAAATATTAAAACGCAATCGGAAAAAAGTATTCTACTTTTTTATATTTGAATTAGTAGCTATTTTCTCTGTTTCAAATAATAAGACCAATGTAGAGTTTTTGAAATTCAATTCGAGATACTTTCAAACTTTTATATAGATTATTATTTTGAATTGTCTACCAAGACTATTAATTATAAGATTATTTGTTCATAACTCTAAATAATACATCAATTTACATTAAAATTTAGGTCAAATCGATTTTTAAAATTTTAATAGTAATCTTATGTTTTAAAGCGGGAGAAGTGTTCAAAACTATCACCAAGAAAGAAAAGGGTGGAAAAGACTTTGCTGTTGGGTAATCAGTAATGTTAGAATTCTCAATTATTTTTTTTAATCTTAAATTTATCTCAAATGATGCATCATTGAAAATCAAAATCTGGTTATTATGTGAATTAAAAACATAGCACTTTCTATAACCGTAATACGAGATCCACAAATAATTAATCGTGGCTTAGTATGAAAGAGCTCACTTTCAACACCAAATTTGTGCCAGAACCTCTGCCTGGCTATTATAAGTTTGGTTGGAACTTAGGCCATTAACACTCTGTTTCTGAGTTTTGGACGGAAAAAAAAAATAGAAAACTTAAATTATAACAGAAAAGAAAAGAATAAAAAACTTGAAGTTTTTTTTGTTGTTGTTTCTGAGTTTTTAATAGAAAAGAATAGAAAATTTAAAAATTGGGGACATCAGTTGTAATTTAAAATTTATTATATTGAAAGTTGAGGATAATATGGGAATTAGAAAAATAATACTTATTCCAATTTCTTTTCCGTCCAAATCATGCCAATTGATTTGGACGGAAAACTTTGACGGAAAAAGTGGCTAAGTTTTCTATCCATTTCTTTTCTTTTCCGTTTATTAAAAAACTCAGAAACATAAGAATTGAAATGAAAACTTAAATTTTCCGTCCATTTCTTTTCTTTTCTGTCCATTTTAAAACTCATAAACAGAGCACTGTGCCTAAGGGTGTAAATGAACAAAGTCGAGCCGAGTATTGAGTTGTTCAAATTTGGTTCACAAAATTTATCGAGTATGAAATAAGGTTTGATTGAGACTCGTTTAGCTACTGAATCCAGTACAAGCTCGAGCAGTTTGAACTTTTTGAGCAGATATGTTTCGAGTATTAATAAAAAATTACAATTTGAAGAAGTTCGAATAATTTATCGAATTTTAAAATTTACTCATAATTGAATTATTTATATTTCGAGTCGAACTCAAATCGAAACTTTTAGTAGAACTGAACAAGTACTAATCGAGCTTGAAGGGTCTAGTTCATTTTACAGGCTTACCTATGACACTTACCCTCAAGGGCAAATGAACTTCCAAAGTTTTTCTTTTTGCTAACCATTGACCTCAAATAAACTGATATTTATCAACTAGTTCTATAGCAGAACACCTCAAAGGCGCTATCTAAGAACTCAAAACATATAAGCAAGTTGCAGCTATTTAGTTTGGCATATCATATATTCAATCAAAAACGAAGATAAAAATGTATACCCAGCTAATAGTCCATAAATAAATGGACTAAAATTCAAACTCATAACAATATATAAAGAACCTCTAGAATAATTATAAAAGATTGTGAGTGACACTCCAGTTCCAAAAGCCACAACTAAGTGACCCCATAATTAAACTGAACACCACAAAATAGAAACAACTAACAAAACACACACTGTAAATGTAATATTGTAGAAGAAGAAGCAGCTTAAGAAACGCATCAATAATATTAGTATATGCCTAATATTCATTCCTCATTTTCCTGATACATTTTGAGGAGTTGGGTGCAGCCAGACAAGGGTTGGTTCCTGAGGAAGCCCATGTTATTGGCGAATCGAGTGTCGGAGCTCATGCCATTGGATCGAGTGAGGATGACACGAGCACGGTCACGTCCTTTGTTTGGCTCAGAGCACTCTGGATCTGGGCTGCTCACAAGCTTGGCGTCGCAAATTTGATCTTCATGATCGTCGGCCACCACAATCTTGTACATTCCGGTGGAGTCGGTCACCCCCTCAATGCTGTACTTGAGCTGCAGACTCGCCCTGTCTTTGCACTCAATTCTCACCCTTGCACCTGCCACCACCAATTTATCAAACATTTATATTTTCCAGTAATTTTAAATGTATACATCTTGGAATTGATGGTATCAAAAGAATCAAATTGTTATATCTAATATATTAAAATAAATTAGCTATGACAATTTAAAAATTTAAGAATTTCACAAATTAAGTAGCATCAAAGTCATTAATGAGAGGGAGTATAAATAATTTAACAATTATCAGGCAATCTATAATATTGAGTTTTGAAACCACTAACTACTCTTTAGCTACTGCGTTCGATTAGCTTAGCCTTAGACCTATCGTATGAAATTAGATGAAATTTGAGGGAGTTGATGATGGTAATTACCGGCGATATATTTGGTGGCAGAGGTTTCGAATCCGGCACGGCAAGTGTCGCAGTAGACGCGGCCTTGGAGGAGGAATGGGTAGCTCATTATGCGAGCGGTGGCGATTGACGGGAGGAGGACGCAAAGAACAAACAATAAAACGAATTTACCCATTTTCATGTATTGCTTTTTTTCTTCGAGAGGATGTTGAATGGATGGAGTATGCGAGAGAAAGGGGGTGAAATAGAATGAGGGAGATGGGGAGTGTATAATGAGCTAGCTAATGGCTGCCTGGCTCTTTGAAGAAAGCGTGTTCACCGGCGCGCTTTTTCACTAATTTCGGTGGGTGGGATCCACTTGCCTCTCTCTTTTCATTACGCGCTCACATCATTTACTACACTAACACGTCAATCACCTCCTTTTTCTTCTTTTCCCTTTCATTTTTTTAGATTGTGATTACCATAACGGATTCGATTACTATAAAGTTAACTTTATGATAAATTAGTCAATTGATTAATACAATGTTCACGTCTAGATAAAGAATTCACTTTCTGACTTGCATGTCGATACTGTATTGATTAATTGATCAAAGTTAATTTCATGTTAACCACTCCTCCCCTAGATAGCCCATAAACGATAACTATAACATACAATAATAAGAGAATTAGTGTTGAATATAAATGGTTTTATTTGTCATAATCAGGTTGCCCTAATTAAGTAGGGATGATAATTTTTGATGCACACACTAATTAATATGAACACGATATAAAATAAGAGGGTTAGGTGTTGAATATAAATAGTATTTGTATCATAAATAGGTCGACACGTTGCATACGAAATTTAAATAGATCAAACACCTATAATTGATCCGTTTAACACGATTAGATACGTTTTTTTAAAATAATTTAAAATTAAATATGATTTAACGTTATAATTTATCTTAAATATTAAGTTTTAACTTTCTTCATTACTTTTTTAAGTATGTTACTTTATCTTTTGTTAAATTAATGTTGTGTAATGAATAAATTACATTACTTATTCAATAAAACAAGTGAATGATGTTTATTTATTTTAGTTGAAAATGTTAATTTATATAGTAAACAGGTTAAATCGGTTGGCACGTTAACACGATTAATAAACATGAAAGTATTAGTGTTGAGGATCTTGACACGAATATTTAAATGGATACAGATAGTGTTGATCTGTTTAGCGTAACACCTATAACCTGACACGACACAACTGCTATAAGACCCCGACTTTTAATTAATAAAATTTAATTTTTCTTTATATGTGTTTTTGAAACAGTAAGTTGTTAAATTGATAAAAAGTTAAAGTTAAATATAATATGTTCAACTTATAAGAAACAAAAAGAATGTCGACGGAGACATCAAAAAATATTTGGTAATGTACAACGACGCCATAACAACCAAGTATTGGTAGACTCCGCAACCACTACTAGCAAAATAAGAATACGTGACAAAATTTTGTGACAGTTTTAAAAAACAATCACAAAAAATTGTAATTTGTTATGAATTTTTTGAGCAATAACAAAATAATAGTATATATATGATGGCTCTTAATGATGATTAATTTTGCCATCAATGTATTATAATTGTGATGATTATTATGTCAATCACCATTTTTTTCACGATTTTTTCCCCTTTTGTGACGCACTAAGCCATCACTTATGAATATACCTTTTTCGTGATTGCATTTAAGTTATTACTAATATTTTAATAAAAAATAATCAAAACAATATTTTATAACGACCATAACAATCATTAAAAACGATAGGTTTTTGTGAATACTTTTATTTGCAATTACAAAAAGAATATATTTTATGATGAAATTTTCAAGCCATCACAAAACAATTAAATATATGATGGCTCTCAGTGATGACAAATTTTATCATCATTATAGAGTATTTGTGATTATAATTGCAATCACCAAATCTTATGTGGAACTAATTTTATTTAGTAAGTTAACTCACATATGTTTTCTTTTATATTTTATTTTAAAATTATAATTATGATATGAGTTTTGGTTTAATGGTAATACTCGTATTTAGTTTGTAAATGAGGGGCATTTGATACAGTTAATATAGTAAAATAAATTGTTCGTAAAAAGAGATTCACGTTCTTATACCTTTGATCCCTAAAGTTATGTGTTTTTTTTTGTGATGGTTTTGAAAATCACAATAGATTATGTAAAATCCCAACTTTTTATGAATAAAGATTTAATTTTCTCTATATATTATTTTGAAATAGTAAGGTGTTGATTTGATAAATGTGGTTAATTATGGGTGGAATGTGCAAATTTTACAAAGTAAGCAAGTGGTTATAAAATATTCGTTGTGTCGGAGAATATTCGTTTGGTCGAGGAATATTCTTTTTGTCGGAGAATATTCGTACGACGGCGCAGTCATTGGTGGACCCCGCAACGGAATGAATGTCAGATATAGAAAGCGCAGAAGTAAATTTTTATAAAAATAACGGTAAAACTGCTACCGTTAAACTGTTGAAATACCCGGTGAGAAAAATATAATAATACGCGTTGTTGCACAGCAGCACACAGTATTTTACAGTATTTTGAATTATTGATTCTTACGTAAGAAAGCACTTACTCAATTATTGATACAGTAGTTACTGTTCAATATTTTATATTATTGATTCAATAATTGCATAATATTTTATTGGTTCAATAATTGTTACGTTGATATTTTATATCAATAATTGCTACGTTGATGTTTTATATTATTGATTCAATAATTGTCACTGCACGTATTTTACATTATCAAATCAATAATTTATTTTATTTGAATAATATTATTAGACAACATTATTGGCAATGTCTAGAAAGTTCTGTCTAGGAAAGGGGTTAGTTAATCTAATTGCGCGTCAGTAAGGAAAAACCCTTATCGGAAAGCCCCCTCTTTCCTGGGATCGACCTGGTTGTCATTATTGTGATTCTGTAATATTATTTGTGAATAATAATTATTGTTAAAAATGATAAGTAAATATTTATTCAATGTGAATTTAAACAGAGGAATTTTTAGTAAAAGTGACAATTATTGAGAATGAATATTTTATCTGTTATGATAAAATAATTCATTCAAATATATTATTATAATATTACATTATAAGTGTATAATGTGATAATATAATAATAATGATATTTTTTTTACAACAAATTCACGATATATGAATAAAATGAGATGAAAGAGAGAAAATAAAATTTGGAATTCTTTTAATAATTATAAATATTTTAATATATATATATATATATATATATATAAACATGTGGTGGAATTCATTATTTCAAAAGAGGAGGCATTGAAATTTTGAGTGTGTTGAAGATTTTCAAGAGTGGTGAGTGTGAAAAAATCATCCGAATGTAAACTTGGGTCATTTTTCATTTAGAATTTGGAAAAACTTTCTTTTACAAAGTTGTAGAGAATTAAATTTTATATGGAATGGACATAAGATTCATATTTTTTTGATAAAAGGGCTATTTATTATAAATTATTAAAGTTCCGGAATATTGAGGCTGAATTGATTTTTGATGGAGGATTTTCTAGAATGTGCGGGTCCCACTCTTGTCTTTTGTTGGTGTGAAATGTGCTGAGCATTATTTCAAAAGTGTTGTGCTTGATTTTCAAAGTTAGGTGATGAGAAGCCACCGTATAAAATTCAGTCAATCCTGGTGTGGTAAGCATTTCCTATAAATAGGGTGCTTAGTTAAGAAATAAAAATCACACCAGAATCCAAAAATTTTCTCTCTATAATATCGAGCGTATTTCTTGTGAGTATTTAGATACTTTTAGTGTTGATAACAGTGTAAATTTTTCTCATCATAATATTCGATATTTCAATCAGATCGAGTATTATATTGAGATGAAGGATGTTATTTTTCTCGTAAATGATGTTATTTCCTTTCAATATTCATAATGAATATTATTATCTTTCATATTTCATATTATGAAAGTGATAATATTTCATTTCATATTTCTAAATTTAAACTTACTACGGTAAGTATTGCTTCTATAATTTCTGAAATGATCAGAAATTATTTGAGTTTTGCGCTTTATCTAATATCATTTCATTGGAATATTGGTCTGAACTTTTTATGAAATTTTTATCTTTTCATGACGAGTTACTATTCACGAGTTAATATTCATGAGTTACTATTCACGGTAATTTTTTTTAATCCAAATTATCTTTGATTGGATCCAAGTTTTGAACTTCATTCTTGAATTTTGCTCCACAATTGATTATTACGGAGTATTATTGAACTTGGATAAACTAAATTACGAATTCC
Organism: Panax stipuleanatus; assembly: GCA_020205555.1. Lineage (NCBI taxonomy): Eukaryota > Viridiplantae > Streptophyta > Magnoliopsida > Apiales > Araliaceae > Panax > Panax stipuleanatus. The sequence continues at coordinate 25,015,604 of CM035117.1, forward strand.
TAATCTTTGTCCTTTATCTCACTGGATTCGTTCCTTATATTATTTTTCATCATCCTCAGTCTTAAATGGTGATACAAACGAATATCTTTGCCCTGTAGTGCAAAGATGAATGATTATTTGATGAATATCTTTGGCCTGTAGTGCAAAGATGATTACCTGATGAATATCTTTGGCCCGTAGTGCAAAGATGGACATGTGTTGAGATGAACATGACCATTGGTGATACAAATGAATATCTTTGCCCCGTAGTGGAAAGATGAATATTTGATTCGAGATATATATTGATTGATGTTACAAAGATAAAATATTGATAATGGACTTTTAAATCATAGAAGATAATAGACATCATTCTCTACTTAACTCTTCTAATGAATTATTATTTTCGCTGCAGTTGTTGATCTAAAACTTGTTGTCCATAATATTTTATCTGATTTGTTGAAGGCTAATGATAATTTACTCTTCATTATCTTAGTCATATTTACTGGGCTAGTTGAGCTCACCCTTTTCTTCCATTGTTCTCTTCAGGAAATGAGAATATCGCGGGTACTAGTCGGAGAATGGAGTGATGGTCCAAGTTAGAACTGTAGAAGTCCTCATTATTTTTTTTGTAAAATAGTGTGATAATAAATGTAATGAGGACTTAGTTTGAGTGTTTATATTTTCTACATGTCTGTATTGACACTCACAGTCGTGTGGTCGTATTTTGCACGACCGTTTGATATAAAAGATTGTATTTGGATTCTGTACCATGTATTTGGCGACTCAAAATGGGTTGAGTATTGAACCTATTTTGGGAGCGTCACAGATTACGTGTTAATGTGATTTTATTAATCATCACAAAAGCACTAATCGTTTGTGTGATTGTCAAAATCATCACAAAAAGACTTTTATGATAGAGGTATATAAGACGGCATTCGTGACAACTAAAATTATCACAAAAAGCTTTTGTGATGATATTTTGAATATATATGATGGATCTGAGCCATCACAAGGGGCAATTTTTTTATAGTGACCATAATAATTGTTGGATATAGAAAATGACAAAATAACTGTTAATAAAAGTTGTCGGCGGAATTGTTACAATTTAACTGTTAATATATCTAATATTAAATGAACAGTAACGCACAGTGTCACTACAGTATTCCACAGTATTAAACCAATAATTATCACAATAATAAGGGTAATAATGAAAAGTTACGTATTTAAAAGTCGCAAGCACTGCAAAGTTAGACAGATTCATTAATATGTTACGTAAATAACATTATATACATAAATATCTACGATATTAATATATTAAATAAATAATGTAGAAGATGGATAAATATAATAATTATAAATAGTGAAGAAAATATAATATAATATTATATATGGTAGGTTGAAGATTGTCGACGCCGGAGAAATTTCGTTCCTGATTGTTTCTACCCTTTTTATTTCGCTATGTCGATTAATTTATTTAAAAGGTGAGATTTTAGGAAAAGACCGACATAAATGCCGACGAATTTTAAAATATTAATTTTAATGAGTGGGCCGAATTAAACAGAGCTGCCAGTTGGTATGAGTTCAAAAGAATGTACCAACTCATCCGAATTTTGGAAGTTTTGCTATATGGCCCAATATGTGATTCCATTTATTGGTCTGAAACTCGAGATTCATAGAGTTCGGGGGTTTGCTTAAGCGAGGGGAATGTGTTAGGCACTCCCCGACTTTCTTGAAACACGGTTACCGCATCTTTTTCATTCCCTAAACATGAAGTGTGTGTGTGTGTGTGACTTTAGAAAAGGTGTTTAAGTGCTTTATTTTGAAAGTAGTGTTGTGCCTTTTTGGACCCATGTACAAAGTGTTTAATTTAAAGAAAAATTTATTTTTAAGCAGAGCATATTAAAGTGATGTTTTGCAAAGATGGTTCTTCAAACCCTTCGCAAAATAGGAATCGAGGCCCTTTGATACTTTCAATTTTAACTAGAAGCGACTTCGTTCAGTTTTAATCGAGATGCGAGGCATCTTGTTTTGACTAAGAAAATGAAACTACTAACTACAAGGGTCGGGCTCCTTGTGGGCATGAAAGCCATCGAAGTAAGCCCGAACACCTACAACCACAATTTTCACTATTATGGGGACTTAAATCCAGATACCGTTTTAAGGCCCAAAATTACATGTACAATGGATTGCAAGCTGACAATACAACTTAAATAAGTCCATCACGGGAATCAAGTTTAGATCCATTGATTGAATCTTCAACCATATGGTTCCCAAGCTCACATGATATCATTTAATAGCTTGCACGATGTATGTTTAACATAATATATACATATATATCCTAACTTCGCTGAACAAGTGATTTTTTGATTAAATCCTTGTATGTGAGTAGTTAAGCCTCCCGTAACCGCTAGATACTGATCTAGGTAGCACGGGGTAGCCAAATATTTACAAAACTTGAAAATAAACTAGATCTACCTAGATCTATGCCTATCTAGCTCGATGGTTCAAGCCATGAAGCATTTAAACCGGTTAAATGTTAGATCAGACCAAATCTAGGATAGATCTAGTTAAAACACTACAAATATCAAGCTATATACACAAAATAATCGAATAAAAGCTAAATCAATGCACAACCAAGCAGTATATATATAACACTTATATTTATACTAAAGTAGTAAACGAGCACAGATCTATAATCTTACGTATTTACGCGGTAAATGGACAAAAAAGAGCTAATAACCTCTAAAACGATGATAAAAACTTCATAAAACTTGTATTTGAACTATAGAACTTTGCTAAAACAAGATTTATATGTATAATGCTAAGCTAAGTTGGATTTATAGGTGTTTTAGAGCCAAAATCGAGCATTTCTCTTTAAAATCAGAACTCTCTCTAGAATATTCCTATCCTATAAATGAGCTGAAATTCGTGCATTTAAAGAGGAAAAAGGGGGAGCCGCTGGTGTACTGGAGGTAGGGGTGGGTAAAATTTTTGGCTTTTTTTGGGTTTTAAGGCAAACCAAACCGGACCGGATCGGTCGATTTGGGACAAAAAACCAATCCGGTATAAATCGATTTTCGATACCGATTTCGGTTAGGTATTTTAAGTGCCCGGTATGTACCGGACCGAACCGATTGTACCGGTTAATTAAGAGAAGCCCAAGTCGTGCCCAAAATAATGGGTAAACTAGACCAAACCAAACTCAATGTTTAGACTTTCATGCCTAGCCTCTACTATTTATACAACAACAAAAACAGTAGAGAAGTCAGTTTGGTCAATGTGAGACTTAATAGAATCTGCAGTGGTCTCCTCTATTTATAAACAAAGGCAAGACAAAGAAAACATATTACACAATATGGTACTTTTGGTTTGATTTATGTCTTAATGTTTATCAAAAGATTCAAAACAGTATTCTTTAAGTTTGTTCAACTGTTAGGTCTATTGTACTTGAGGAGCCTTAAAATATGAACTTATAAATTGTTAATATTCTTTATGATTGAGGTCTATCCCTGAATCCTGAATTTGTATTCTTTGGGTTTGTTCAACTGTTATAAGGCTTATTTGTTATGCAAAGTTTTACGACCATTATATGCCACTTATATTTTAACAAATATGTTATTAACTTATTATCAATAGAGCCCATTTTTAAGGTCTTTTTGGAGCTCAAATTGACTTATTTTAATAATCTAACCATAGGAAAAGAAGGTGGATTTTAATATAATCATTACCATATCATTCTGATGTATATGGCTAGTGTACATGGGTGTTGCCCCATAAAAGGGCCCCTTCTAATATAATTCTTATCTTATCAAGAAACAGAAATAGGTTGATCATGTTAGATATATTTAATTTGCACCCGTAATAATGAATTCCTCCAGGTTTTGAATTTGTTCCTCCCCCTTATTTAAGATAAAGAAGTACCAGAAAAAAAGGAGAGTACAAGATGCAACGGAGGAGTCCTGCAAAGAAGCAATACAAGTGGAAGAAAAAAATTCGTTAAATTTGGAAAAATAACTCCGTATGGATGTATGTAAATATTGGCTTGGATAGTGAAAAAATGGGGGATCAAATAACCATAGCTCATAATTAAATTATTTGATATATTCTGATTAGTAAGATAGGTGGTTTAGAAGAAGGCACCGAAAGAGCAACCAAAATTTGAATCAACTTATTGTTTCATAAATATGGTCATACTTGATGTATACTTATTTTTGTGATATAGATTTTATACTAAACTTTTACTTGATGTATCTCATTATATATGTGCATCTGCAGCCACTCACGGATGCTTATGAACTGCTTATGCATAGGAATGGTCAGTGGGAATGGACTCTTGCACCTGGGGTTTCTCCTTCACCCAAGGTATCAACATGCTGCGGTAAGTGTTAGTTGCTCATTTAACAAGTTCTTTTTGCTTTTCTTCTTCTTTTTCTTCCTCTTCTTTGCTATTTTTGTTTCATTTTGGTCATGTGCTGTTGGCTTGACAATTTTTCCCATCCCTAATCATGGACAATTATTAAGAAAAAACAACACCAACACTAGTCGCACATTGGTTAATTATTAAAAGTTTAATGAAATTTTTCTTATAAAAAGACTATCAAATGAAGCCTTAATGGTTTTTAAGTCCCACATTGGTTTATTGGCAAAAGACTATCAAGTGAAGCCTTATAAAAGGACTGCCAAGTGGAATTTTATCAAGAGCGGAATTTAAAGGGTTCTCCCTTTGAAAGACTTGACCGGTACATGGCTTCTTCCTTTGAAAAGCTAGACCGGTACAAAAGTCGGTAAAGACCGGTACCGAACCGGCTAACTGGTTCGGAATACCGGGTTTTTTGGTACCGGTATCGGTTTTTAAGGAGAATCGGTAACCGGTCTAGTTCGGACCGGTTCGTTACGGTAAATTACTGTTGCCCACCCCTAACAGGAGGCAGCAATAGGTACACCTGCGGTAGCCCTAAAGTGTGCCCTATTTGCTCAGTTTTCATGTCACGAAGTCAGTTTTTGTGTTGTCCACTTAAACGTCCATAACTCTCAATCCGAGAGGAGTTAGGAGACGTGCCATATCATTCCGGAAGATCTTTTTGATGGCTTCATAATGGTATATTATCTGCCTAATTCTAAGGTTCGTGAATATAGGTAAAAGGGGGAAAAATCATCCATAGGTAGATGTCAGCTAGTCATTTGCCTTGCTGTGCGCTGGAAAGCTCGCTCCTTTCAATACGGGAATAGTTGGGAGATGTGTCATACTATTCCGAAAAGCTCTTTACGAGTGGTACGCAATGACATTAGGCTTGACCATTTCTGAAATCGGGAAGATGAGTCCGTGAATAAAATAGCATCTTACGGTATTCTCGGGTAGTCCGTGGATCTGTCTTGCGTAGTTTGCATTCAGGATTGCTGTGGTGGTTTTTTGTAAGCCTATCCTCTGCCGGACGATTATTGTTTATGTTGTGTTGTAAAAATTACATCTTTACCCTCTCGGGGCTGTCTCCGAGGTTGAAGTGGTTGTTGTTGTCCCTTGGGGTTGAAGTTGTGATTCTATTTTCCATCGGGGCCGTCTCCGGGGTTGAAGTTGTGATGTTGTTCCCTCGGGGTTGTCTCCGGAGTGCACAAAGACGTTTTTTCCCTCCTACATGGTTAGTAAAAGGAAAGCAAAATTTTGAGTGTCTACAAAGATAATCTTAAAATGTGAAAATTGTGCCAGAATTTATGAGTGGTAGATTAAATGTAATCTTGAAATGTGAAAATTGTGGTAAAGTAATATGTGGTGGATTAAAGATAATCTTGAAATGTGAAAAGTGTGTTAAAGTTGATGTGTGGTATATAGTTGTTAAACTTTAGCTATAAAGGAGGGGGGTTGACATAACCTTCTTACTTGTTCTTCCTCCCACTTTCTAAATATTTCTTAGTGTGAGTGTAAGACCCCAAATTTTATGAATAAGATTTAATTTTTATTATATATTATTTTGAAATAGTAAGATGTTGATTTGATAAATGTGATAAGTTATGGGTGAAATGTGCAAAGTTTACAAAGTAAGCAAGTAGTTGTAAAATATTCGTTGTGTCGGGGAATATTCGTTTGGTCGAGGAATATTATTTTTGTCGGAGAATATTCGTACGACGAAACAGTCATTGGTGGACCCCACAACGGAATGAATGTCGGATATAGAAAGCGACAGAAGTAACCTTTTTATAAAAATGACGGCAAAACTGTTACCGTTAGTACTGTTGAAATATCCAGTGGTTAAAATATTAGTAATACGTGGTGTTGCACAGTAGCACACGGTATTACACAGTATTTCGAATTATTGATTCTTACGTAGGAAGACACTTACTCAATTATTGTTACAGTAATTACTGTTCAATATTTTATATTATTGATGAAATAATTGCATAATATTTTATTGGTTTAATATTTGCTACGTTGATATTTTATATCAATAAGTGCTACTTTGCTATTTTATATTAGTGATTCAATAATTGTCATTGCACAATATTTTAAATTATCAAATCAATAATTCATATTATTTGAATAATATTATTAGATAGCATTATTGGCAATGTCTAAAGAAGTTCTGTCTAGGAAAGGGGTTGATTAATTACGCGCCAGTAAGGAGAAATCCTTATCTGAAAGCCCCCTCTTTCCTGGAAACGATCTGATTGTCAATATTATAGTTCTGTAATATTATTTGTGAATAATTAATTTTTGATATATATAATAAGAAAATATTTATTCAATGTGGATTTAAACGGATGAATTTTTAACATGTGACATTTGTTGAAAGTTGGTATTTTATCTTTTTCGATAAAATAATTCATTCAAATATATTGTTATAATATTACATTATAGTAGTATGATGTGATTATATAATAGTATGATTTTTATAATTAGAATGGTAACATTATTATAGTAAATTTATGGTATAAAAGTTAAACAAGGTAGAAGAGTGCAAATTGAATTTGAACTCTTATGATGCAAACAATGATGTCATCGGAGCGATGAGGTAAACAAGGATGTCATCGGAGCGATGAGATAAGCAATGATGTCATAGGATCGATGATGTAAGCGATGATGTCATAAATTATGGCGAAAAGACTATTTTACCCTTACTCTGCCGAGCCTATAAATAGAAGCTCATTTCTTCATTATTTCTCACCAATTCACTAAAACTATAGAGAGAGAAAGTATAGAGAGAATAATTGAGAAAGAAGAAGAGTATTCTGCTATTACACTAGTGTAGTCTCCAAATTTTTAAGGTAAAGGGTATTATTTCTTTCGTATTCATGAAGAGAGTTATTTTCTTTCAATATTTGTAAGGATTGTTATTCTATTTTTTATTATTTTGTTGGAATAACCTGTCTACGCGGACTACCGCATGCATGGTGAAATCCTGTTGTTATTCCATTCTTTATTATTCTGTGGGAATAACCTGTCTACGGGACTACCGCATGCCTGGTGAATAACCCTTCGTATTCAGTTGTTATTAAATTGTGGAAATAATCTGTCTGAGCAGACTACCGCCTGACGGGTGAAAATCCAATTACAGTTTCGTATATTGTTTCATTTCAGATTCCTAACTCTAAACTTACTACGGTAAGTATTGCTTCTATAATTCCTGAAATGATCAGAAACTCCATGAGTTTTGCGCTTCATCTAATATTATTTCACTGGAATATTGGTCTGAACTTTCTTGTGAAATTTTTATCTTTTCATGTCAAGTTACTATTCACGAGTTACTATTTACGAGTTACTATTCACGGGGTACTATTCACGGTAAAAAAAATATTTTTTTTCTTTCTAAATCATATTTAATTGGATCCAGGTTTTGATCTTCATTCTTGAACTCTGGATAAATTCTCTAATATTTGTCCTTTATCTCACTGAATTCGTTATTCGTATTGTTTTCATCATCCTCAGTCCTAAATGGTGATATAACTGAATATCTTTGGCTTGTAATGCAAAGATGAATGATTACTTGATGAATATCTTTGGCCTGTAGTGCAAAGATGAATATTTACCTGATGAATATCTTTGGCCCGTAGTGCAAAGATGGACAGGTGTTGAGATGAACATGACCAACTGGTGATACAAATGAATATCTTTGGCCGTAGTGCAAAAGATAAATATTTGATTCGAGATGTATATTGATTGATGTTACAGGGATAAAATATTGATGATAGACTTTTAAATCAGAGAAAATAGTAGACATCATTATCTACTTAACTTTTCTATTGAATTGTTATTTCCGCTGTGAATATTGATCTAAAACTTGTTGTCCATAATATTTTATCTGATTTGTTGAAGACTAACGATACTTTATTTTTCATTATCTTATTCATAATATTCTTTACTGGGCTATTTGAGCTCACCCTTTTCTTCCATTGTTCTCTTCAGAAAATGAGAATATCGCGGGTACTAGTCGGGGGATGGAGTGATGGTCCGAGTTAGAGCTATAGAAGTCCTCACTATTTTTTTTAAAATAGTGTGATAATAAATGTAATGAGGACTTAGTTTGAATGTTAATATTTTCTACATGTCTGTATTGACACTCACAGTTCCGTGGTCGTATTTTGCACGACCTTATGTTATAAAAGATTGTATTTGAATTCTGTACCATGTATTTGGCGACTCAGATTGGGTTGGTATTGAACCTATTTTGTGGGCGTCACAGTGAGTGTTTCTTTGAGTGTGCTAAGAATACTTTAGTGTTGGTAATATCAATAAAAGTGTAAAGATTGCTTAGGTGAGTCTTTTCTCTAAAGTATAGTTACACAAACACGCACACACATTACACAATATTTATAACTCTTCATTTTGAAAAATTTCATCTGAGAGATTATTTCAAAATGTTATTTTATTCATTTAAAAAATATTTTGAAAGTTTAGTTATTCCATTTTTACACTACACAAATTTATTTTTATAAATGCTATCAATATATTTTTGACAATTTTATAAGATATGAGTTAATGTACTACTACGATAAGGGATACCATTTTCTTCATATTCCTAAATTTTAACCTACTATGGTAAGAAATGATTATTTGTTTTTCCAACCCTTAATATTAAATGGTGAAAAATTATGAAGTAAAAATTCGTTAAATGTCTTTAATAGTTTGCGCTTTATATTGTATCTTTTGACCTGAACATTCTTATTGAATTCTAACCATTGTATTTGAATTGTGAACTTTTGGACTATAAACATTTTAGACTTTTGACTTTACATTTGGACTATAAAATATCTTGACTTGAACTGTCTATTTGAATTGTGAATATTTTAGACTGTTAAATATCCCTTGTACCATGAACCCTACTGTTGAACTTCCTATCTATGAATCTTGGACAATACCTTTGGACTTAAACTTCTTCCGATATTTAGATACTGTGTTGATAATTTAGACATTATTGAATTATAAACAATTAAATTATTCCTTAAACATAAATAAATTATAGATATCTAATATTCATTCATTATTTTATTATTTATATTATTTTTGTTTATTCTTTGTTGTTTGTACTAACTATCGGGACTCAAGTTATTGTGAATGTCTTTGGCCTGAGTGCAAAGACAATATGGTTACTGATTGTTTTTAGCATGTGTGGGAAAGACACGCAGTGAAAGTTCTATTTGACCTGAGTGTAAAGAAAAAATATTATTTGGTATGATCATAACTATTGGTGTCACAATTGATGGAATCTTGATGATGAATTTTAAATTGGAGAAAATAGTAGATATTATTGTATATTTGACTTTTTTAATGGATTGCATGCTGCAAGTTATTTTTTAAAAATTTATGTTGTTTAACATTTTTAAATTTTTTATATCATTATTGGAGACTAAAGATAACTTTATCCGTTTGTTATCTTAGTTATGATATTTTTAATAGCATATTTGAATTCACCCTTTTGTTTTTCTCAATTAATTTCAAGAAATGAGAATGTAACTGTGGCTGGAAGTGAGATAATGTGGATGAAGTGACGGTCTGATTTAGTAGTTGTAGTAGTTATCACTAAGTTATAAAATAATGTGTAAATAATTTTAGTGAGAACTTATTGTGTGCGTTGTCATGCTATACACGACATTAGAATAATTATAATTAAGAAAATTTATGTGTGTTATTTGGTTACTCAAATTGGGTTGTGTTGGCCCAAATTTGGGGGCATCATAACTGTCACCCGTACATTTAACACGAAATTTAAATGGGTCAGACAGGTTATAAACAGATTGACATGTTTATTTAAAATAATTAAGAAATAAATATGTTTTAGCATTATAATTTGCCTTCAATGATGAGTTTTTTTATTTTTTAAGCTTGTTATCTTGTATGTTGTTAATACTCCCTCCGTTATGAGTTTTAAGGCCATTATTGACTTTAAAAAAGTTAATTTGAGATATTTTTAAATTTAAATTTGATATGATTATTTAAAATTATTGAAAAATAAATAATATTATAATGAGTAATATTTTTTAGATAATTAACAATTTTTATCATTGTATTGACTAAAATTAAATAAATTCATGATAATTTTGAGTTTGAAAATATCTTAAATTGACTTTAAAAAATTAATAATAATCTTATATTTTGAAATAGAGGAAGAATATTTTGTTATGATGAACAAATATTGTTATTATTTAATAATTGGCAAAAAAAAACACCTTTACCCAACTGTGTTCGTTGACTTGTAAGCACTAAACCACTATACTTTAAAAAAATACAATTGGCCCACTGTATTTTTTAAAAATTTTGAATTGAGTCATTCCGTCCAAAAAATTGGACGAACGTTAAACTCTATCTTCTATTTTCATACTTGGTATTTAAAATAAAAATAAAAAAACAATTAAATGCTGATATAGCTTCTAACCGGATTTTGTTATCTCTTTCCTCTTCTTCATATTCAACCCAGAAAATTTTATCTCATCTTCAACCCATAAAATTAATTCAAACCATTTTTTTGATTCCATCAGAAAAAATGGGTTGATTCGCTTCTATGTACTTAAACACATGGGCTAAGTTAATATTATTAATTTCAAAATCCCCTTTAATTTTCTAAATCTATCAGATATTCAAAAACAAAAACTCACAAATCCAAAAATTCTCAGATCTAGGAGTAGCAACAGATGAGCTTGATGTGTTCTCAGATTTTCTTTACGGCATCGGTGCGAGAGGCTTCAGAGGTAAATTATTTATTTATGTGTAAATCTAGAAAATTATTTCTTTATTTTAAAGTCTAAATCTAGAAAGGAAGAGACAATAAATCTAGGTGAGTATATAAAGAATTATCGGGAGTAGAAGCGGGCGACCATTTAAGCTGTGAATTGGGTATATAAAACTTGTTGGGCGACCATTAAACTTCACGGCGGCCATTATGTACGTATGTTACGAGAAGATTATAGGGTGTGATGAATTTTTTTTTGATCGATTGTGAAGAAGAACCCCAAACTTTTGTATGTATGCTATAAGAAAAAATAATGCTACTATCACATAAATAATCTCACATAATGCTCACATACACACATATACATACTGCGGGCCCCGCATGTCAGGCGGGGGCCCATAATATGCATGTGTGTGTATGTGAGCATTATGTGAGATTTTTTTATGTGATAGTAGCATTGTTGTAAAATAATAAATAAAGTTAAAATATGTATAAACTTAAAATAATAATATAAAAACAAATCTTCACTCCCTATAAATTTCTTATACAACAATGCTACTATCACATAAAAAATCTCACATAATGCTCACATACACACACATACATACTGTGGGCCTCCGTCTGACATGCATTTGCATATTATATCCACACGTGTTTGTATATTATAAATATTTCCACCTCAATTTTAGCATTTGCATATTATATCCACGCGTGTTTGTCTATTCGATTCCACGTCATTTTCTTGAATTTCATTTCTTTTAAATGCCATGTAAGTAATAATTAAATAGACATCCACAAACTTTGACGGAATGGTCTGATTAAAATTTTTTAAAAAGCAAGGTGGACATTTTTTTTAAGCACAGTGACTCAATGCTTACAACTCGACAAACACAGTGGGGTAAAGGTGTTTTATGCCTTTAATAATTAGGTGAGTGGTGTTGTATTTCTTTAAAATTTTGCATTATATAGGTAAAATGTGTAATGCCCCCAAAATAGGTTCAATACCAACCCATTCTGAGTCGCCAAATACATGGTACAGAATTCAAATATAATCTTTCAATTTTAACTATTATACGGTCGTCCAAAATACGACCACACAACTCTGAGCGTCATTACAAATATTATGTAGAAAATATTAACGCTCAAATTCAAGTCTTATTCATTACAATTATTAATACACTATTTTACAAAATAGTGCGGACTTCTATAGTCCTCTCTCGGACCATCACTCCATCCTCCGGCTAGTCCCAGCTATATTTTTATTTTCTGAAGAGAACAATGGAAGAAAAGGGTGAGCTCAACTAGCCCAGTAAAAAATAGTATGACTAAGATAATGAATAATAAATTATCGTTAGTCTTCAATAAATCAGATAAAATATTATGGACAACAAGTTTTAGATCAACAACTGTAGCGAAAATAATAATTCATTAGAAGAGTTAAGTAGAGAATGATGTCTACTATCTTCTTTGATTGAAAAGTCCATCATCAATATTTTATCCATGTAACATCAATAAATATACATCTCGAATCAAATATTCATCTTTGCACTACTGGCCAAAGATATTCATTTGTATCACCAGTTAGTCATGTTTATCTCAACACTTGTCATCTTTGCACTATGGGCCAAAGATATTCATCAGGTAATCATCTTTGCACTATAGGCCAAAGATATTCATCAAATAATCATTCATCTTTGCACTACAGGCCAAAGATATTCGTTTGTATCACCATTTAAGATCGAGGATGATAAAAAATAATATAAGGAACGAATTCAATGAGATAAAGGACAAAGATTAGATATTAGTAATTTAGTTTATCCAAGTTCAAGAATACTCCGTAATAATCAATTTTGAGCAAAATTCAAGAATGAAGTTTAAAACTTGGATACAATCAAAGATAATTTAAAAGAATATAATATTTTTTTTACCGTGAGTAGTAACTCGTGAATAGTACCCCGATATGAAAAGTTCAAAATTTCACAAGAAAGTTCAGACCAATATTCCAGTGAAATGATATTAGATGAAGCGCAAAACTCAAGAAATTTCTGATCATTTCAGGAATTATAGAAGCAAAACTTACAGCGGTAAGTTTAGAGTTAGAAATCTGAAATAAAACAATATACGATACTACAAATGGATTTTCACCCATCATGCGGTAGTCCGCATAGACAGATCATTTTCACAACTTAATAAAGAATGAATATAAGAGGTTATTCACCAGGCATGCGGTAGTCCGCGTAAGACAGATTATTCCCATATAATAATAAAGAATGGAATAACAACAGGATTTCACCATGTATGCGGTAGTCCGCGTAGACAGGTTATTCCAACAGAATAATAAAGAATGAAATAACAACGCTTACGAGTATTGAAAGAAAATAACTCTCTTCATGAATACGAAAGAAATAATACCCCTTACCTTAATAAAAATTTGGAGACTGAACTAGTGTAATAGCAGAATACTCTTCTTCTTTCTCTCTTATTCTCTCTATACTTTCTCTCTCTATAGCTTTAGTAAATTGGTGAGAAATAATGAAGAAATGAGCTTTTATTTATATGCTCGGCAGAGTAAGGGTAAAATAGTTTTTTCGTCATAATTTATGATATCATCGCTTACATCATCGATCCTATGACATCATTGTTTACCTCATCGTTTCGATGACAGCATTGTTTACCTCATCATTCCGATGACATCATTGCTTACATCATAAGAATTCAAATTCAATTTGTTCTCTTCCGCCTCATTTTACTTTTATACCATGAATTTACTATAATAATGTTACCATTCAAATTATAAAAATCATACTATTATATAATCACATCATACTACTATAATGTAATATTATAATAATATATTTGAATGAATTATTTTATCGAAAAAGATAAAATACCAACTTTCAACAAATGTCACATGCTAAAAATTTCTCCGTTTAAATTCACATTGAATAAATATTTCCTTATCATATATATCAACAATTAATTATACACAAATAATATTATAGAACTACAATATTGACAACCAGGTCGTTTTCTAGAAAGAGGGGGCCTTCCGATAAAGATTTCTCCTTACTGGCGCACAAATAACTAACCCATTTCCTAAACAGAACTTCCTTAGACATTGTCAATAATGCTATGTAATAATATTACTCAAATAATATAAATTATTGATTTGATAATTTGAAATACTGTGCAATGACACAATTATTGAATCACTAATATAAAATATCAACGTAGCAATTATTGAATCAATAAAATAAAATATTGAACAGTAATTACTGTAACAATTATTGAGTAGTGACTTCTTACGTAAGAATCAATAATTAAAATTACTGTGCAATACCGTGTGCTACTGTGCAACACCGCGTATTACTGTATTTTAACCACCGGGTATTTCAACTGTTTTAACGATAAAAGTTTAACCATTATTTTTGTAAAAAAGTTATTTCTGTGGCTTTCTATATCCGACATTCATTCCGTTGTGGGGTCCACCAATGACTGCGCCGTTGTACGAATATTCTCTGACAAAAAGAATATTCCTCGACCAAACGAATATTCTCCGACACAACGAATATTTTATAACCACTTGCTTACTTTGTAAACTTTGCACATCTCCCCCATAACTTATCACATTTATCAAATCAACACCTTACTATTCCAAAATAATATATAAAAAAATTAAATCTTTATTCATAAAATTTGGGGTCTTACAACCTCCCCTCTTTATGAAATTTCGTCCTCGAAATTGACGTACGTACCTGGTATGTCGAAAAGGTGAGGATACCTTACTTTCATTTCCGATTCTAACTCCCAGGTCATTTCCTCAATATCATGGTTTCTCCATAAAACTTTGACTTGAGGTATAACCTTTGAGAATAGAACATGTTCCTTCCTATCCAAGATATTGACAGGTACCTCCTCGTATGTTAAATCTTCGGCTATCTCGTCTGGTTCTAACTCAATAATGTGGTTTGGGTCTTTCACATATTTACGTAGCCTGGATATGTGAAAAACGTTATGAACACGAGACATGCTAGGTAGTAAAACGAGTCTATAGGACACATTTCCTACTCAGTCAAGGATCTCAAATGGACCAATGAATCGTGGGTTGAGTTTCCCTCTTTTCCTGAATCTCGTAACTCCATTCCATGAAGCAACACGTAACAATACATGGTCTCCGACATTGAATTTCACGTCTCTTCGATGAAGATCAACACAACTCTTTTGTCGATCTTGTGCTGTTTGTATACGTTGCCGGATCATTTGAATCTTTTCCGTAGTCATACGTACTAACTCCGGTCCCAACAATGTTGCTTCACCCACCTCGTCCCAGCATACTGGAGAATAATATTTTCGTTCATACAACGCCTTGAACGAAGCTATGGCTATATTTGCCTGATAACTGTTGTTGTAGGAGAATTTCACCAATGGTAAGTACTTGTCCCAACCCCCTTTGAAGTCTAGAACACAGAGTCTCAATAGATCTTCAAGAGTTTGAATAGTCCTTTCCGATTGCCCGTCCGTTTGAGGATGATATGCCGAACTGAATCGTAAATCCGTGCCCATAGCTTTCTGCAAGCTAATCCAAAATCGTGAAGTACATCTTGGGTCACGATACTAAACTATGGATACTGGCATGCCATGCAATCTCACAATCTCATTTACGTACATACGAGCAAGACGTTCCAGTGAATAAGTCTCTCGTATAAGCAAGAAATGAGCAGACTTGGTTAATCTATCGACAATAACCCAAATTACATCTATGCCTTCAGAAACCTTTGGAAAACCCGTAACGAAATCCATAGTAATGTGTTCTCACTTCCACTTTGGAATCACAAGTGGTTGCAATGGACCCTTTTGCACTTGATGCTCCGCCTTGACACGTTGACACGTTAAACACCTCGAGATGAACTCCGCGGTGTGTTTGGTGCCTCCATCATGATTCTATACTTCAAGTCAAAATCATTGGGAACACAAAGTCTGGAGTTGACTTAAAGTATCCCTTCTTCATCGATTCTTACATCTGGAATCGCACCCTTTTTGCACTTTCTTCTTCATCTTCATCAGCTTCGGGTCTGTAGCTTGAGCAGCTTTAACTTTATCAATTAAAGCTGGTTCTACGCATATATTTGACATCATCATGTGAGTCCCCGGAGTCTTGAACTCTATCTTCATCCTCTGTAAGTCACACAAAATGGGCCTTTGTGTTGACATAATTGTACTCGTTCCCGCATATGATCTTCTACTCAACGCGTCAGCTACCACATTCGTTTTTCCAGGATAGTATTAGATGGTATGATCGTAATCTTTCAATAGCTCAAGCCAACGTCGTTGCCGCATGTTGAGTTCCTTTTGAGTGAAGAAATATTTGAGGCTCTTATGATCCGTATAGATCTCCACTTTCTCTCCATACAGGTAGTGTCTCCAGATTTTTAATGCGAAAATGACAGCTACCAACTCTAGATCATGAGTAGGATAATTCCTCTCATATTCTTTAAGTTATCGTGAGGCATAGGCTATGACTTTCCCATGTTGCATGAGAACACATCCTAACCCTTTGCCCGAAGCATCGCTGTAGATAACAAATCCATCAGAACCAGATGATATTGTCAGAACCGGTGCCGAGATGAGTCTCCTCTTGAGCTCTTGAAAGCTCTTCTCGCATTCCTCGTTCCATATAAATTTTGTATCTTTCCGAGTCAGCAGAGTTAATGGAGTAGCGATTCGAGAAAATCCTTCCACGAATCTCCGATAATAACCAGCTAAGCCCAGAAAGCTACGTACTTCGGTCACCGAGTTCGGTTGCTCCCAACTTTGTATTGCTTCAATCTTCGCCGGGTCAACAGATACTCCACGTTTTGATACCACGTGCCCAAGGAATGCTACCTACTCAAGCCAGAACTCGCATTTCTTTAGCTTGGCATATAGCTTGTTTTCACAAAGCCTTTGAAGTTCCAGCTTCAAATGGTGCTCATGATCTTCACGGCTTTTGGAATAGATGAGGATGTCATCAATAAAGGACAACCACAAACTGATCCAAATATTCCTTGAATACATGGTTCATCATGTCCATGAAAGCAGCAGGAGCATTAGTCAGTCCAAAAAATATGACTACGAATTCATAATGCCCGTATCGAGTTCTGAAGGCAGTCTTCGGAATATCCTCAGTTTTAATCTTTAACTGATGATATCCAGAACGAGGATCGATCTTTGAGAAGAATTGTGCTCCTTGTAACTGGTCGAACAGGTCATCAATGCGAGGCAACGGATACCTATTCTTGATGGTGACATGGTTCAATTCCCTATAGTCAATACAAAGTCGCATACTCCCGTCTTTCTTCTTTACGAATAAAACAGGAGCACCTCAAGGAGATGTACTAGGACGAATGAAATCAATGTTTAACAACTCCTGTAGTTGGACCTTTAACTCCTGAAGTTCAATAGGAGCCATTCGATATGGGATTTTAGAAATGGGTTTTGTACTGGGTTCAAGGTCAATAAAGAATTCAACTTCACGTTATAGGGATAGACCAGAAAGTTCTTCGAAAAATACATCAGGAAACTCATTAACAATAAAAATATCATTCAAACCTGACGTATTCTGTTTAAATCAGTGACATGAGCTAAGAAAGGTTGACATCCGTTTTTTAATAAACGAATAGCTTTATGACTTGAAACGACAATGATTGATTTTAATGGTTTGATTGTTTGAATTCGTACAATAGGTTAGGTTAGGAATATGAAAACTAACAACCTTACGAAAACAATCAATTTTGGCATGATAAGTGGTTAACCAGTCAATTCCTAAAATCACGTCAAATGCAAGTATTTTCAAAGATATAAGATCAACAGGTAGGGTGAGGGTACCAATTTGAATTAAACAAGATTTGTAAATCGTGGATGTAACGAAGGTTTCTCCCAACGGAGTTTCAACAGATAAGTCAAAGTCTAATTTTTCAGGTGTCAAGTTCAAACGTTGAGCACAAGTAAGTGATATAAAAGAATGGGTAGCACCGGTGTCTAATAAGGTGTAAACTTCGCAAGAGTTTAAGATTAGCTTACCCGTGATCACCTCGTTGGGTTCCTCGTGGTTTGGGCAGTCACGACAAACGCTCTTCCAGAAACCACCAACTTTGACTTGTCCGGGACAGCCTTTGGAGTCACCATCCCCGCTGGACTTGGTTTCGCTACAGGACACACTCGAGCTATATGTCCTTCCTTTCCACAGTTATAGCACACCTTGAATTGCTGTGTGCAGTTAGTACTGATGTGTCCCTTTTCTCCACATTTATAATATACGACCAGTGGTCGTTCTCCTCCCCTAAAAACAGTTGGTGATGTTGGGGCCGACATCTTCACATTATCATTGTCGTACCTTCTCTTCTTGAAATCTCCCCCGACTCAATTCTTTTATTATCATGGTCACGATTACCACCAGAGTGGTTACCGCTTCTGTCATGATACTTTCCCCCCAGCTGGTTGTCATTGCTCTGATGACTGCTCCCACCGGTACGACCCTGGTTGTGGTCCCTTGGTTGAACCGACTCATTATCTCGTTCTAATAATTGAGTCCTGTTTACAACATCCGAATATAGAGAAAATTTATGAGAAATGAGGTATTGACAAATTTCGGGTTTCAAACCAATCAAAAATATCCGCGTTATACGTTCCTCATTCTCCACCAAATGAGGTGCAAACCGGGATAACTCCGCGAACTTAGCCTCGTAATGGGTCACAGTCATGTTGTTCTGTTCCAGTCTGATAAACTCTACCTCTTTTATGTGACGAATATTTTCTGAAAAGTACTTGTCAATTGAACAAGTTTTTGAAACGCTCCCCAAGACATCTTGAGTGCGGCAGGCTGGGTACGCTTCACAGATTTCCACCAGTAATCTGCCTCTCCACGGAACATAAAGGTGACAAATGGAACCTTCTGTTCCTCCGTGCATCCCAAAAGATTAAATATCTTAGTAATTTACTTAACCCAATTTTCTGCCTTGATTGGATCTGGCTTCCCCTGAAACTCTGGTCGTCCCAACTCTTTGAAATGCTTGGCAGTGACAAGCCGCGAGTTACTACTATTTCTACCTGTATTTTGCACACGAGTCTCACTCGTCTAGCTTTGCATGAACTGCAAAAAGCTCCTAAACATCCCATCATTCATCGTTTCTTCGGTAGTGTTGTTTACAGGAGGAATATTGTCTTCCTGTTGCACGTTCTCCTGGTTGGTGATTAAAGGTGTCTAAACGATCTCATTCACTCCATTGTTAACATTTTCAGCTGTCATTCTCAAATACTGCCACAAAACAAGGGTTAATTAAGCAAGTTAACATATCACACAATAACCCTATGCTCCGACTGACCAATTAAATATCAAATAAGCTTAGGTAGGACACACTAGCGAAAGATTTACTCATCTCTCCGCTCCTAGTTCTATTCTCAGATCTCCGCTAGAGATCATATCCCTAAGTTCTAATACAAACTGTGACGCCTCCAAAATAGGTTCAATACCAACTCATTCTGAGTCGCCAATACATGGTACAAAATTCAAATATAATCTTCCAATTTTAACTATTATACGGTCGTCCAAAATACGACCACACAACTCTGAGCGTCATTACAAATATTATGTAGAAAATATTAACGCTCAAATTCAAGTCTTATTCATTACAATTATTCAATACAATATTTTACAAAATAGTGCGGACTTCTATAGCCCTCTCTCGGACCATCACTCCATCTCCTGACTTGTCCCAGCTATATTTTTATTTTCTGAAGAGAACAATGGAAGAAAAGGGTGAACTCAACTACTCTAGTAAAAAATATTATGAGTAAGATAGTGAATAATAAATTATCATTAGTCTTCAATAAATCAGATAAAATATTATGTACAACAAGTTTTAGATCAACAACTGCAGCGGAAATAACAATTCATTAGAAGAGTTAAGTAGAGAATGATGTCTACTATCTTCTTTGATTTAAAAGTCCATCATCACTATTTTATCTCTGTAACATCAATCAATATACATCTCGAATCAAATATTCATCTTTGCACTACGGGCCAAAGATATTCATTTGTATCACCAATTGGTCATGTTTATCTCAACACCTGTCCATCTTTGCACTACGGGCCAAAGATATTCATCAAATAATCATTCATCTTTGCACTACAGGCCAAAGTAATTCGTTTGTATTACCATTTAAGACTGAGGATGATGAAAAATAATATAAGAAATGAATCCAGTGAGATAAAGGACAAAGATTATATATTCATAATTTAGTTTATCTAAGTTCAAAAATACTCCGTAATAATCAATTGTGGAGAAAAATTCAAGAATGAAGTTTAAAACTTGGATACAATCAAAGATAATTTGAAAGAAAATATTTTTTTTTACCGTGAATAGTAACTCATGAATAGTACCCCGATATGAAAAGATCAAAATTTTACAATAAAGTTCAGACCAATATTTCAGTAAAATGATATTAGATGAAGCGCAAAACTCAAGAAATTTATGATCATTTCAGGAATTATAGAAGCAATACTTACAATAGTAAATTTAGAGTTAGAAATCTGAAATGAAACAATATATGACACTGCAAATGAATTTTCATCCGTCATGCGGTAGTCCGCATAGACAGATCATTTCCACAACTTAATAAAGAATGAATACAAGGGGTTATTCATCAGGCATGCGGTAGTCCGCGTAAACAGGTTATTCCTACAGAATAATAAAAAATAGAATAACAACTGAATTTCACCATGTATGCGGTAATCAGCGTAGACAGGTTATTCCAACAAAATAATAAAGAATGAAATAACAACCCTTACGAGTATTGAAAGAAAATAACTCTCTTCATTAATACGAAAGAAATAATACTCCTTACCCTAATAAAAATTTGAAGACTGAACTAGTGTAATAGCAGAATACTCTTCTTTTTTCTCTCTTTTTCTCTCTATACTTTCTCTCTCTATAGCTTTAGTGAATTAGTGAGAAATAATAAAAAAATGAGCTTCTATTTATAGGCTCGGCAGAGTAAGGGTAAAATAGTCTTTTCGTCATAATTTATGACATCATCGCTTACATCATCGATCTTATGACATCATTGCTTACCTCCTCGTTTCGATGATATATATCATTGCTTACCTTATTGTTCCAATGACATCATTGCTTACATCATAAGAATTCAAATTCAATTTATTCTCTTCCACCTCATTTTATTTTTATACCATGAATTTACTATAATAATGTTACCATTCAAATTATAAAAATCATATTATTATATAATCACATCATACTACTATAATGTAATATTATAATAATATATTTGAATGAATTATTAAACGAAAAAGATAAAATACCAACTTTCAACAAATGTCACATGCTAAAAATTCCTCCGTTTAAATCCACATTGAATAAATATTTTGTTATCATATATATCAACAATTAATTATTCACAAATAATATTACAGAACTACAATATTGACAATCAGATCGTTCCCAAGAAAGAGGGGGCCTTCCAATAAGGATTTTTCCTTATTGGCGCGCAATTAACTAACCCCTTTTCTAGACAGAACTTCCTTAGACATTGCCAATAATGCTATCTAATAATATTATTCAAATAATATAAATTATTAATTTGATAATTTAAAATACCATGCAATGATATTATTGAATCACTAATATAAAATATCAACGTAGCAATTATTAAATCAATAAAATAAAATATTGAACAGTAATTACTGTAACAATTATTGAGTAGTGACTTCTTACGTAAGAATCAATAATTAGAATTACTATGCAATACCGTGTGCTACTGTGCAACACCGCGTATTACTGTATTTTAACCACCGGGTATTTTAACAGTTTTAACAGTAAAAGTTTTACCATTATTTTTGTAAAAAGGTTATTTATGTCGTTTTCTATATCCGACATTCATTCCGTTGTGGGATCCACCAATGATTGCGCCGTTATACGAATATTATCCGACAAAAATAATATTTCTCGACCAAACGAATATTTTCCGACACAATGAATATTTAATAACCACTTCTTTACTTTGTAAACTTTGCACATCTCCCCCATAACTTATCACATTTATCAAATCAACACCTTACTATTTCAAGATAATATATAAAAAAAATTAAATCTTTATTCATAAAATTTAGAATCTTACAAAATGGGTTAACCTAAATTGATAAGATTAATTAATTATATTGTTTAATATTGACTAATTTAATATAACTCGTTTAATACGATCCAATTGTCACGCTTATGTCCTTCAGCCTATGCGCGGTTGGTTCAATACTGTTTAAAAGTTTTTAGCTCACTTTTTTTTTGTTTTTGGTACTAGTTTTAGCCCAAATTCAGACTGTTTAAACGTATGATAAGTAGGCTACGGTTCAATCCAAATAAATTTACCAACTTCATGCTATATTTTTGGGTAAGTTTGATTAAAAAATTACTACTCCCTCCGTCATTTAATATAAACTTTTTAGAGTTGTACACAAATATTAAAGAAATAATTATATAGCATTAAATATAATATCAAATATCTATATTGTCCTTGTATTGAAAAAATATATTGTTATTTATTGGGCAAAAAATAGTAGGAGAACCAAAGTTTTATTTAATACTTGGGGTAATATTAAAAACTAAGCAATTAATACTTACTTGAAATTTTAAAACGTTATATATTAAGAGACAAAATTTTTTTTCTAAAACGTCTTATATTAATGGACGGAGGAAGTACATAACCATAAGGGTTAAAATTTACTAAAATGCCAAAATTTTATAAATACATTTAAAACGACTCATTTAAAATTTTCAACAGTCCATCATATTTCTTGCAAAATACAATTTGCAACCTAAATTGGAGTCATTTAAGAAAAACTCCACTATTATTATTTTTAACATCACTTATATCATTTTATATATTCTTTTTGTAATAATTATTTAATTCCCGTAGTATTATTGGTAATTTGACTACATTGAACACTTACATTTTGCTATGAAATTAATAACAAAGATCACTCTGATGAAATATGTTAACAAGTCTTTACATGAGACAACAAGTCCATATATGGATCCGGTTATCATGAAATTAACTTCATCACAGATAGAGATCATCTTCCAGCCTGCGTGTCGATACTGTATTAGTCAATTAATCAAACTTAACTAATCACTCCTTCCATATATATATATACACACACATACATACTGACTAGTATATATACACACTGTACTTAATTTCTTAAAATATTATATATATATATATATATATATATAATTTAATAAAATTATATTTTTCGATTAGGACTATAATAGATCGGTTGATTGACCGATTGAATTCAACCTAAATTTTTATTTAGTCTTGAATTCTTTTTAAATAGGACTCAACTTACTCTTAAATTAAATTCGATTCTGTTTGGGATGTCACTTTTAGGCCAAGGGTGGAGGGCCCACACATTATACTACTAAGTACTAAATGCTAATGATAGTTTATAATTAAAGTGAAGGAAATAGATTGCAAGTTTTGCAATCCACAGACAAAATGATTAGTAATAAGCTTTAGTCCAGATCTCCATCAATGGAGTTGTTTATATTTAAACAGTCCAAACTACGAACTTGAAGATATTATATTGAGAATTACCATACTTTACAGTAAAGGAAAAATAGAATTATGATTTTTTTTTCCTATTAAGTAAATAGGACATGAAAAATCATAGGACTGAACCAAACAAGTACTCTGAACTCTGAAGTTTATATTTGGCTACTCTCCATCCATAACATCTCTACTTAATTTTCCTCAACTATATATTATATTTATTACAATATCTTTGTTTGTAATGATTCATATATATCAATGAAAAATCACAATAATGTGATTTTGTGAAAAAATAGAGTCATAAGATGTATTTTCCCGTTAATATTAATAGCAATTTCAACCATTCAAGTTTTAATTAAAAATATACATATTCATCATACGGCAGAAAAATATATGTTATTACTCTGAATTTTTCGTATAATTATATAATTTAGTAATACTATAAAGTAAGTGCGGTAATGATATATATTGTGAATGATTTATATCGAATTTTGATTGTTAGTTTCATGAATAAGTATTAGTGTTATAGTTTTACAATTGTAATTCAGCGTAAATTCATCACAATATTGAATTAAGTGATAGGTGCTCATTTCATTTATAAAAACTAAAAACCAACGAATAATGTTACAGAAACAAACTATTCTACAAATATTTTACAAACTGCTGATGTGACATACTCTATCTCAGCTTTTTATGTGAGGCCGAAGACTACATTGAAGCAATTTTTTGATCAATATGCTGAGGTGGAGTATGTCACATCAGCAGTTTATAAAATATTTATAACATAGTTTGTGTGTGTAGCATTATTCAAAACCAACAGCTTTTGAAAAGCCGAAAGCTGTACCCAAAAAAATTGTACAAATTGGGCCTATGGATAAAGTCAAGAAAACAATACAAGTCCACAGGCTACAGGCATATACTCCCATGGGCCAACCAGCAGTTGCCTGATCTTGTGGGAGTCATGCCTGTCATTCATAGCTTCCAAATCTACTTGATAAAACTATTTTGAAATTTGTAGTCTAACCGGTATGGGCTTTAGCTGGGAGGGTTGTAGTAGAATTAGGGGACTCATTTTTAGCAATGATAATATCAATTCAGCCATATATAAGCCTTTAAAATAAGCAAAAAGCTTGGGCTCGATTCGTATTCGTTCCATTAAAAGTTCGATTCAAGCTCAGCTCGAAATATAAATGATTCAAACATGAGCATAATTTAAAGTTTGATAAATTACTCGAACTTCTTAAAACTGTAATTTTTTATTGATGCTCAGATCATATTCGTTCGAAAAGTTCAAATTGCTCGGGCTCGATTCGAGATCGTGTTCGACTCGGTAGCTAAACGAGCCTCAATCGAACCTTATTTTATACTCGATAACTTTTGTGAATCAAATTTGAACAACTCAATACTCAGCTTTACACCGTTAGCCATATACACAATATAATATGTACATAAATTATAAAAGTACACCACAATTATAATATGTACATTGAAAAGTATTTGTATATTTGTGCTAAAATTATATTTTCAATATTATTTTTCCATGCTGAAATAAAAATGTTATTAGGTCTAGTCGGTCCAGTTTATTACATCTAATGGGCAATGAACATATGTATGTTACTCAAAGTCTCAAATTCAACAAAAATTGAAAGGCTCAAGGGATAAAGGCTATTATTTCTTTAGTATTGGTCTTCGAAGGCCCTCACATTTTGATGGAAAAAGATTCTCTTTGAAAAGTAATTTAATATCATGTCTTAAAGTTTTCTACGCTACATAAATCTGTATCTATACTATATATATATTAAAACACACGACACGACACGACACTTTTTGACACATTTTTTTAAAAATTTCTATGGTCATTTGAAAGAGGCTATTATTAAACCAAAATTCTTTCAGTGGAATTGAATGGGTTTTCTCTTCTTTCAGCTTATACAAATACAAATCATGTGGCTGTGAGGTCTTATGGTTTTGAATATTGTTCACGGTCCAATTTGTTGGGAACTAGATTGTCACTTGTATGAGCATATTAATGTGTCACTCCCTAAGTTTCACAAATAATCTCAATTTTATTTGACAATGAATGTCGGTTTTTGTCGAAATTTGAGCTTAAATTAATGTGAGTTTGATTAATCTTTTGAGATGTATTTACATATCAATGTGTTTTATTACATGAGTAGATTTAAATTAAGTATTAAGAAGCTCAAATCTATTGGGTAATGAATAAGAAATTTACTCCCAAAGATCATCACTCTTAGAAATATTAATAAATATTTGTAGGAAGCTAAAGTCTCACATCGATTAAAAACTAAACATTAAGCGAATATATGTACAATTAGATTGCTCGTGGGTTTGGCCCCAAGAAGCACCCCACTTTTGTGGAGGGGAGAGAACCTAACTAAGATTTAGTTTGATAGTGGATCACTTGATCAGGTCGTGGGTATATATTTTTTTGTGGAGGGGAGATAACCTAACTAAGACTTGGTTTGATCGTGCATCGATCGACCGGATCTTGGGTACATATTTTCTTTGAGCAAAATTTATTTAAAATTTATTTTGTTTAGTTCCTTTTTTATTTATTAATTTTTGAAGCAAGTAAGCAAACAAGAAGCGAATATCAGAAGTCAAGCGTCACGACGCTCTGAAGCGCTCCAAGGTGCGCGCGCCTGACTTGCTAAACTATCTTATAAATACCATATTTGTGGGGTTGGGGGTGGGGTGGGGTGGGGGGGGGGGGGAGCCATTTGATGCATTCAAAAATTAAATTAAAATCATTCATCTCTTCAGTCATATTCATAGTATATTTGAGAGAGTTCAGAGCATTTAATTGATTTGTTGTGTGTATTATTTGTAGTGTTGCTATAACACACGTTGTCATTGTATCATGTGAGACAAGTGCCGGTAAATCTAAGCACCGATAAGAAAAATATAATTATCTTAAAAACATAATACCAAGTACTAACCTTGACATTACTAACTTACTGCAGTTTTTCAACTCTGATTTACTTCCCAACAGTTTTTGAGTAACGAAAATTAATTTTGTAGACTATAAAAAAAAGATAAATAATGTTGATTACAAATAAACACTTGCTAATTAAAGAAACCTAAAGGACAATAATTGATGTTCCATAAATTTTAAATATAAAGTAAGAAGTGATGTGTGATAAGCAAAGGAACAAAATAGCTTATTGTATGGCTCAGTTCCATATAGATAAATTTTAATGAAGTATGTAAGTTAAATAAATTATGATACCAACCATTTATTACGTGAGTTGTTTACCTCATTCAAAATATGAGTTTTTTCACTTATAACTTATAATTCATAGGCTCATAGCTACTACACATTATTCTTGGAAAATTTTTAAGTTTATCAGCTCATACATAGGAGAATTTTTTAGTTTTTTAGCCCATGTGAAACATATTACATAGCTACAATAATCACTAAGAGTTTTTTTAGACATATTTCGTGCCAATTGATATACTCCCTCTGTTCTTAAAAGATTGTCGTTTTAGAAGTAATTTTTGTTTCAAAAAGATTGTCGTTTTGAGTTTATCAATACACATTAGCTATTTTTTTTTTACTTTACCCTTATTTAAAACTTTCTCCTATTTAAAGTTTTCTTCCCTTCCCAATGATTCTTATTCAATTCAATGCTATAATCCAAGTACTAATTGGTTGAATAAGAAGTGTAATTGGTTGAATTGAATAAGTAACATTGGGAAGAGAATAATTGGTTGAGACAATTAATAAGGGTAGTATAGTATTTTCGCTAGGTATTAATTATATTTCTTAATCTGTGTGCATTAACCTTAAACGATAATCTTTTAGGAACAGAGAGAGTAATTAACAACAATGTTATTATCACATAAAAATTTTCACATACTGCTCGCATACATATACATACATACTGTGGGCCCCCGTCTAACATATAGGGCCTGCAGTATGTATGTGTGTGTATATGAGCATTATGTAAGATTATTTATGTGATAGTAGCATTATTTTATAATTAAATAATCTGCATTTTGGAGTCCTAATCAGAGGGGGAAGCGGCTGGACCTAAGCATGGTCTAGGGCTTTAGATTGGCCCACTTGATGACTATGAATAGAATGGAATATATAAAAGGAAATTAATATTTTCACGTCATTTTTTGATATTTCTATACGAATGATCCACATAATAGTCAAAAAAAATTCAATATATCAACTAATATGTGGATCTACGTGTGAAAATATCAAAAAGTCGTGTTGAAATATCAATTTCCTATATAAATTTATGCAATCTAGAGGCCTAAAAACAGGGATATGCTTTTCAATATAATAACTGTGGAAGTGCATTATGGGGGCAGGGAACCAATATTTGACAGATTCTCTACACAATAATTGATGAAAATGAGTTATTTTACACCCCTTTAATGATCCATACTTCTTCATTTTCCACTTCTTATTTTCTACGCCTTCTCATTTCGGTGGGGAAAAAAAAACTCCATCATTTTTTTTCTAAATTATAAGTAAAGAGGAAAAAATACATAGACAAGACACAGTGACTTTCATATGTAAACAAGATTATGTTAAAATATTTTAATTGGATAGAAATAGATAAATTTTAAATTTCACATTATTTGAAAATATGAAAACATAAAAAAAATGTAAAAATAGTGATGAACAAAAATTTGTCTTTAGGCCTGCAAGCTAGGCCAAGCTCAACCCAAGGCAGATCAATTTTGGACTGTCTAACCTTTTTTTAATGTTCAATATTAAAAATAAAAAAAGAATAAACTAATAAAATTTTATAAAAATATTTTTTAAAGAAGAACTAAAGTATTTACAAAGAACTAACTTATTATTAATATTCAATAAAATAACTTTTAATGTTAAATATTAAATAAATTAACTAGTTATATTCATTAAAGATACAATTACCTATAGTGTGACGCCCCCAAAATAGGTTCAATACTCAATCCATTATGAGTCGTCAAATATATGGTACAGAATCCAAATACAATCTTTCATGTTAAACGGTCGTGCAAAATACGACCACACAACTATGAGTGTCAATACAGACATGTAAAAAATATTAATATTCAAACTAAATTCTTATTACATTTATTATCACATTATTAAAAAAAATAGTGAGGACTTCTATAGCTCTAATTCGGACCATCACTCCATTCCGCGATTAGTACCCGCGATATTCTCATTTCTTGAAAAGAACAACGGAAGAAAAGGGTGAGCTCAACTAGCCTAGTAAAGAATATTATGACTAAGATAATTAAGAATAAATTATCGTTAGCCTTCAACAAATCAGATAAAATATTATGGACAACCAGTTTTAGATCAACAACTGCAGCGGAAATGACAATTCATTAGAAGAGTTAAGTAGAGAATGATGTCTACTATCTTCTATAATTTAAAAGTCCATCATCAATATTTTATCCCTGTAACATCAATCAATATTCATCTCGAATCAAATATTCATCTTTTGCACTACGGCCAAAGATATTCATTTGTATCACCAGTTGTTCATGTTCATCTAAACACCTGTCCATCGTTGCATTACGGGCCAAAGATATTCATCAGGTAATCATTCATCTTTGCACTACAGGCCAAAAATATTCATCAAGTAATCATTCATCTTTGCACTACAGGCCAAAGATATTCAGTTATATCACCATTTAGGACTGAGGATGATGAAAATAATACGAATAACGAATCCAGTGAGATAAAAGACAAGTATTAGAGAATTTATCCAGAGTTCTAGAATGAAGATCAAAATCTGGATCCAATTAAAGATGATTTGGAAAG
Source organism: Panax stipuleanatus (assembly GCA_020205555.1). Taxonomy (NCBI): domain Eukaryota; kingdom Viridiplantae; phylum Streptophyta; class Magnoliopsida; order Apiales; family Araliaceae; genus Panax; species Panax stipuleanatus. The sequence goes on from CM035117.1 coordinate 25,045,142, forward strand.
GAAAAAAATAAATTTTTTTATCGTGAATAGTATCCCATGAATAGTAACTCGTGAATAGTAACTCGACATAAAAAGATAAAAATTTCACAAGAAAGTTCAGACCAATATTCCAGTGAAATAATATTAGATGAAGCGCAAAACTCAAGGAGTTTCTGATCATTTCAGGAATTATAGAAGCAATACTTACAATAGTAAATTTAGAGTTAGAAATCTGAAATGAACAATATACGAAACTGCAAATGGATTTGCACCCGTCAAGCGGTAGTACGCTCAGACAGATTATTTTCACAATTTAATAACAACTGAATACGAAGGGTTATTCACCAGGTATATGGTAGTCCGCGTAGACAGGTTATTCTCATGGAATAATAAAAAATAGAATAACAACATGATTTCACCATGCATGCGGTAGTCCGCGTAGACAGGTTATTCCAACAGAATAATAAAGAATGGAATAACAACTCTTACGAATATTGAAAGAAAATAACTCTCTTCATGAATACGAAAGAAATAATACCCCTTACTTTAAAAATTTGGAGACTGCACAACTGTAATAGCAGAATATTATTCTTCTTTCTCTTTTATTCTCTCTATACTTTCTCTCTCTATAACTTTAGTGAATTGGTGAGAAATAATAAAGAAATGAGCTTCTATTTATAGGCTCGGCAGAGTAAGGGTAAATAGTCTTTTCGCCATAATTTATGACATCATCGCTTACATCATCGATCCTATGACATCATTGCTTATCTCATCGCTCCGATGACATCCTTGCTTACCTCGTTGCTCCGATGACATCATTGTTTGCATTATAAGAGTTCTAATTCAATTTGCACTCTTCCACCTCGTTTAATTTTTATACCATGAATTTACTATAATAATGTTACCATTCAAATTATAAAAATCATACTATTATATAATCACATCATACTACAATAATGTAATATTAGAATAATATATTTGAATGAATTATTTTATTGGACAAGATAAAATACTAACTTTCAATAAATGTCACATGTTAAAAATTTCTCCGTTTAAATTCACATTGAATAAATATTTCCTTATCATATATATCAAAAATTAATTATTCGCAAATAATATTACAGAACTACAATATTGACAACCAGGTCGTTCTCAGAAAAGAGGGGGCATTCCGATAAGGATTTCTTCTTATTGGCGCGTAATTAATCAACCCTTTTTCTAGACAGAACTTCCTTAGACATTGCCAATAATGCTATCTAATAATATTATTCAAATAATATGAATTATTGATTCGATAATTTGAAATAATGTGCAATGACAATTATTGAATCAATAATATAAAATAGCAAAGTAGCACTTATTGATATAAATATCAACGTAGCAAATATTGAACCAATAAAATATTATGCAATTATTGAATCAATAATATAAAATATTGAACAGTAATTACTGTAACAATAATTGAGTAAGTGCCTTCCTACGTAAGAATTAATAATTTAAAATACCGTGCAATACCGTGTGCTACTGTGCAACACCACGTATTACTGTATTTTAACCACCGGATATTTCAACAGTACTAACGGTAACAGTTTTGCAGTTATTTTTATAAAAAGGTTACTTCTGACGCTTTCTATATTCGACATTCATTCCGTTGTGGGGTCCACTAATGACTGCGCCGTCGTACGAATATTCTCCGACAAAAAGAATATTCCTCAACCAAACGAATATTCTCCGACACAACGAATATTTTACAACCACTTGCTTACTTTATAAACTTTGCACATTTCACCCATAACTTATCACATTTATGAAATCAACACCTTACTATTTCAAAATAATATATAAAGAAAATTAAATTTTATTCATAAAATTTGGAGTCTTACATATAGTGCAAGAGTTTCTATGGTATCTCTATAGTTTTCTTGTAATTATTTATTTTTCCCAAATTTCTAAGTGAATGGATGAACAATGCACATATGATTTTACATAATTAATGAGTGCTTAAAATTTTAGTAAGCAACTTATATTTGAGCATTAGTTGAGTACAAATATTAGTTATTTATTAATGTTAATGTGAAGATTATAGATCCAAATAATATTAATACATTGATACTTCAATGATAATTACGATATTATGTGATTTTGCATGAAAAACTTGCTTTGCTTGCTTGTTTCTTTAATGTAATTAGTAGTTGCTAAGTGTTAAGAAATAATGCTACCAGGTCAAGCCTTAGGCGTCGGATTAGGCCGAACTTTTTCCTTCAAACAACGACCTCTTTAAAGTCTTCAGGTCGGGCTTGACTAGTCCAAGCCTTAATCAGACCGGAGTTTGATCAGGCCAGGCCAATGCCAAACTACGGGTCGCGGACTTTTTGTGCCCCTCAACACACTATGTGTCGTTTAAAAATTAATATAATTAAAACTAAAATTAAAAACTAATATAATATCTTAATAGGACTGACACACACTAGTTTTATAGATGAGAGATTTAGAAAAAATTAAAATTAAAATTAAAATGGAACATATCAAGAGAGTAAACACCTCCCCCTCTTTATATAGGAATTTCTTAGCATATGCCTTTAGGACACATGCTAAGTATACAGTTCAAGAGAATATTCTCTTAAATTGTGTGCTTATTCTCTTGAACTTGGTGCAAATGCAAAAATTAAAAGAATATGCACACAGTTCAAGAGAATATTCTCTTGAACTGTGTACTTAACATATGTCTTTAGGGCACATGTTAAGAGGACCCCTTTATATAATAGATGCACAACACTTTTTCTCATGTATGACTATTTCCAAGTGCTTGGAAACTAGGAATTCCAGAATGAATGAATGAATGAATGGGCTATTCACTAACCACTGAATCCATATTTTAAACTTGACTAAATTGAAAGTTAGGCCCCAAAGTTTGACCGAAAAATCGATTTGTACCCTAAACTCTTTTTACAATTAAAAACACCCTATATTTTAATAACGCATACAAAATGCACCCTTCGTGTCATTTGCTGCCCATTTCATTACCAGAGAGTACGTGACATCAACAATATTAATTGTAAAAATGGAAAACAATAGAATTCATTAATATAAACTTTAAAAAGAATAAAACAATTCATATTTTGTAATTAACAAAAAAGTTCATATGCATACACTATAATAGAGGCTAAATTGAAGACTAAAAGGGAGCCACCATCTTCTTCCCCGTTGGTCTTCTCCATCCATACAAATTAGAAACATTGAATGTCTCAAAAATTTCAACTAATCTCCCAAAAATAAAATAAAATTAAATGGACGAGAATATTGAGGAAACCTATGGTCAACCTTTATTGGTCGTGATTTGGTGGGGATCAAAATTATCGAAAATATTTTTTTGGTCCCTCCTTTTTTATGAAGATTACGATGATTGTTTTTATTTTGCGCTTTGCTCATCCATATAAGGATAATCAATTAAATGTTTATCCAACACAAGTATATATACATGTGTAGGGTATATACATATGGAGATAGTGAGATTGTGGTGGGTTTGGAGACCCACAAGTCTTAATTGCTCATTTCAACTAAGTTTTTAAACTATTGCATGAATATTTTAGTTAATTTTACACTTAGTTTTGAATTCAATTCTAATTAGGGGTCAAATATTTGTTCATCTACTCTATTTACACACATTGGAACTTGAATTTGGAGTTATGTGTGTGACCCATTATTATTCAAAATGTGTTTTCTCATTTCCATATTCCAATTTTTTTTTGCAATTTTAGTTGTGTGCTTATTGCTCCATATATATAATATAACCTTCATATACTCAATTTGGATTAAAAAAGAGATATTTTATCTGTGCGTGTAGGAGAGAGAATGGACAAGTTGAATAATACAAGAAGAGGAGAGAGAGAGAAGATGAGTTTAAAGGATTTTTTTAATGTTTTGACTTAAATGCCCTTGTTCAAATTACTTTATTTGTTTTCCGGTTAAAAATGGTTTGAAATGGTAGCTGAGTGTGCTTTTTATTTACGAAAATAAAGTTTAGGGTGCAAATCAATTTTCCGATCAAACTTTGGAGTTAAACTTGCAATTTAGTCTTTTGATTTCTATTATAAATGGACTTGTCAACATTGGAGTCAGTTTTACAAATTCACCCTTAATAATCTAAGGGGAAAGTAAGTGCCCGTTTGGTTCAAAGGTTTTAAAAAAATTTAATTAAAAAAGCAACACAAGAATACATCCAATATTGCATTGACATTTTACTTATAGCTAATATAATTGACCAATTATCCCACAAATTTTGGAATTTTAGTGAAATTTTTCATAATTAGAATTGTTTCTCTCTCTATATATGCCCCGAGTAATTATGTTGTTATGTATTACGAAAGTTTACAGTCGAATAATAATTGTCAAAAGAGAATTATTATTTACATAAGTATAAATTAATATTTCTATAAGATCCCTCTTATATAAATGTGAGACCTACTTAATATTGATATTTGAGTAATCTTATGGAACTATCATTCGAGTGATATTAGGAGCAGATTTAACAAAAAAAAAATAGGTTTGGATCGATTTTGAGTTACATAAAATAGTCATATAACCTATATTTGATATAAGTTATATGATTTGGGTCTAAATAGTTATGGTTGTTATCTAGATTAACCCCCAACGAAAGGTGGAACATTATCAAAATTCTTGTTGGTGCTTTGTTTTTTATTTTTATTTTTTTTGAAACAAACCTCTTGTGACATAAGGCAGAAAAAGTAATAATCTTTGTTTCAATGTTAAAATCAATACTATTTCTTAAAAATTAGTTTAAAATATTTTAAAAAATTATCAATATAACTATGAGTATTAAAGTCTATCTTAAAAATACTATTAGTTATGACATTTATTGTATTTAAAATTTAAATTAATAATATTAATTTTTAATCTATAAATGTCTCATATTAACGTTTAAAATTTTAAAGTGAAGCTTGAAACTAAAAACTGTAATTCTCTAATAAAAGTTTAAAATGACATTTTTTTTTGTTAATATTTTGCACATGGCTAAGTATTGAACAAGAAAACTCGAACCAAGGTAAAATCAAAAGAAAATGTCATTAAATTTAAGAATGCTGTGCCATTATATTATCAATAAAAATAAAATTATTGCTTTGAAATAAAATTAACAAAAAAACACTTTTTCTGGAACAAATTGAATTTTCCAGTTTGTGATTAAATTTTAATGCCTTGGTGTAAAATTCTAAACTTTAAATATAATAAAAAATTTAAAAGTTAACTAAATTTTAAAGCGAAACTAAAAAGTTTAACATTGCCTAATTTAAATAAAATTTTCAAAGTTAATTAAATTTTAAACTAATTTCTTGCGTCGGTCTATTCAATTAAACAAAATAAAGTTATTTTTGTATGATAGCTCACACAATTATATGCGGTGTCTAGATCTCTCAGCTACCTATTTATCTAATTTAAATAACTTATAATAATTTTAGCACTTGTGTAAAAAACTGTTTTAAATATGCTGAAATAAATGTGACATGTAATTTTATTTTTTTTGAACATTAAACCACACACCTGTAATTATTATTTATTAATAATTCATTTTTTTGCTTTCCTGTATTGGCTCTGCAAAGTGCATAGTGCAGTTAAGATCATCAAATCATTTTCTTCGCAAAGCTATATATGTACATGTTATTTAAAGTCAGTATGGATCAAAACTAAACTATTACTACATCCGTCTCTAATTATTTGATATTTTAAAATTTTTTATTTATTTTTAATTATTTGACGTTTGTTTAAATTTAGAAGAATTAATAATAATTTTTTTAAAATTACCCCTCATTATTCTACCTATTTTTTGATACTTTAAACTCTTTCTCTTCTTATCCCAACAAAAGATTTAAGAGTATTATAGACAATTGAGTACTATATTTAATACTTTTCAATCATTATCTTAATTCTTGTGCCCACCTCTAAAACGTAAAATAATTAGGGACGGAGGGAGTACTACTATACTAAGGAATTTTTTAACATATGCCCTTAGAACACATGCTAAGCATGCAGTTCAAAGAATATTTTCTTGAATTGTGTGCATATTTTCTTAAACTTGGTGCAAATGCAGAAATCAAGGGAATATGCACACAGTTCAAGGGAATATTCTCTTGAATTATGTACTTAGCATATGTCCTTATGGCACATGTTAAGAGGATCCATATACTAATATGGGTCAAAACTAGCTAAACTAGTTTCGACCTATATTTGTAATTTATAATACGGGTCTGAAACTAAACCAACATATAACAGGAGTCTCAAATTTTGATCTAAAAAAGTATCCCAAATGATGTGTCACCATAACATTGGTTGGATAAATCTCATGCGATTGACTATGTATAAAGAGTAATGCTAGGGTCTCAAATTTTTGGTTTCAAATGGGTCTCAGATAACATGTATTGAATATTTTAATGATAATTTATGGTATAACCAATCACATGAGATATACCCAACCAATGTTTTGATGATACATCATTTGAAACCAAAAAAATTGAGACCTCTTGCATCACCCGTGTATAAATTATCATTAAAATATTCAACGTCATGTCATTTAAGATCAAAAATTTAAAATCCATGTCATTATTCTTTTAACTTTTACTTGTAAAAAATATGAAAACATGAAATTGAATCGAATTATAAGGGTAGTCCGTTATATTGTATATATCTCTAAAAAATTATCACATAAAATCGTAAAATATATCTGTTATTTTTTTCAAAAAATTAGAACATTAATCACACTATTAAATAAAGTTAAAGAATACCTAATCACCATATTTAATGTTAATTCATACATCATAATAACCCTCTCATATTAGGCAAGCAGAAACCAAATGGACCTTAGACAGTGATAGAATGTGGTCATACTCATCCCCACTAACAAAATAATATTGAAAAAAGTGACCAAAATAATTACAGAGAAGCTGATAGGTGACAGGTGTATGAATCTGAGAAATCCAAGGGACGGCCCGGATTCAATCTCAGCTCCCTTCTTTTGCATTTATCTTCACTCACCACCTTCCATTTCCACTCCCCACTCTCCGGAGTCCACACCTTTCACTCTCTCTCTCTCTCACACAAACAAAGAAATTTCAGATCATATTCATAGTAATGGCGGGAAAGCGTCAATTTAGGAGGACAACAAGCATGACCGGAATCACCGTGGACTTGGAAGAACCAGCTGGGCAACCGTTGGGTTTTCAGATCAGCCCGATCACAGGTGACCCAGTACGAATGGATTCGGGCGCCGGTGGGCCGCGGGATCACTCTTTGATGGCGGCCATGGTGTCCCCAAGACACAATAGGAGGAGGAATAATAATCCAACTGATAATAGTAATAAGTGCGCAGAGACGACGGCTCATTTCTTGAGAACTTGTGGCCTATGTCAACGCCGTTTGGCACCTGGGCGTGATATCTACATGTACAGGTATACCCAGTAATTTTATATGGAATTTCTTTACATATTTTCTTGAGACATACGGTGAGGACTCAGTTTAAAAGAATACTCTTTTGAATTGTGTGCATATTCTTTTAAATTTGATATAAGAAAGAAAATATTCTGTTAAACTGTGTGTTTAATATATGCTTTTGTTTAATATATACTTTTTGTGCACATGTTACCCATTTTAGATATTGCAAAAAAAAAGTGTCTTTTATTGTGAGTATACACAATGATATAATTCTAAAATTATTATAGATGCTGCATATTGAATAAATCGACATTTTTTATACTCGCAATATAAATATTTTTTGTAGGTATATATATTTTATTCACCTTACAAAAAGTGTCTTATATACAAAGTTTACAAATGTTAAAAAAAATATTTTTATTTCATATTTACGCATAAATTAATACTCTTCCGATCCCATAAAACAATACTCTTTGCAAATTTTAAGGACATATTTTAGTTTCATATTTACTCTAAAAATACAAATTATTAGTTAAGTAGAGCTAACATGATATGAAATTATGATAATAAACTTGAGAGCGATATGTCATTTTGTACTAAGAACTCTCTTTTGATTTTATTTATATTTTGTATATGATTTTTTTTTATGAAACAGAGAAACTAAAATTTACTTTTATTTATATACACTGGTGTTTGTGGCACGTACACAATATGTGTAAAACTGTAAATCAAACTAAACAGTTCGGGCTCGACTCGAAAAAATACGAGCAAGACTCGGATTCGTTAATAATATGATCAAAATCTGAGCATAAAAAATAATTCAAATAATAATACAAGTAGAATTTAAGTAAAGTTATACTCGACTCGTTTAAAATCAAGCTATTCTAATTCTCGATTATGATTCGATATATACTTGATTGATACATATTCAGTTAGATACTCGATACATTTTCTTCTAATATTTACAAAGTTAAATCAAATTAGGATAATTAATAATTATTATTTTATTTTTAATTTTAATTGTAATTGGGATTTTATATTTGTAAAGTGTAAGGAGTAGTAAATATATATTTTTTCTCATTAGAAAAATAATAACTTAAATTTATAATTATATTTATTATAAAGCTAGTTATTATGTGAAGACTTCAATTCGAGCTTGAATTTTAAGTTCACGAGTAGCTTGAATATAATTCGATTCGAGTCGAATCGAATTTCAATAATGAATATTCGAGTTGAGACTAATTTGGGTAAGAGTTTTTCAAATACAATTCGAATCCGAGTCGAATTCGAGTAGTTCTCTGTTTGGTTCAGTTCAACTCGTTTACACCATTAATTATACGTGTGTTGTTCAAATAAGTAAATATATTTTTAATAAAAATTATAAATTATGTATTATGTGCAATTAAAATAAATAAAAAAAATTCAATAAAGTTGTAAAATATGAATGAGAAAATATAGGAGAGATTATAAGGATAAAATGTCAGAAAAAAAAGAGTTAAAACTTAAATGCCACACAATTTCAAGGGATACATGTATTTTCACTGCCCTAGCTTAATAATATAGATATTTAAATTTGCGGTTTTTTTGGGATTTTATAAGGGATTCATGAATTTACCTTTCTAGTGTTTAATTTTCATATTTAAGAGTATATACATACATACATACATACATACATACATACTTATTTCTGTCTCACAAACATGCATAATTCTATGTGATCTTTAGCATGGTTCATTCCTTCTATATACGCACAAAAGATCTATCTATCTATCATGATATGTATGTCTGCATAATGGCGAACAATTACCAGCCGTACCCTCCAACAAAATAATTAAGCAACAATAATTCATTATTTATTCTTTAGAAGTAATGATACTTAATTAACTTTATTAGTAAAAACATTAATATAATGATATATAATTAATTAATTTACTAATGGGGTATATCTATATATGTACGTACAACAGGGGTGATACAGCATTTTGTAGTATAGAGTGTAGGGAACAACAGATGAAGCATGATGAGAGAAAAAACAAGTGTCTCATGGTGGTGGCGCATAACGCATCTTCAATGACTAAAGAGGAATATCATCATCATAATCATAATCATGCTAATTATTCCGAAACTTCCACCACAACCTCTGATGCTTCCGGCAACACTCAGACCTTCGCGGCGGCCTGAACTCGATCCTACCATATATATATATATATATATATATATATAACTGTAAATGAGGAAGACTATATATACTCCTTAATTCCGTTCTAAAAAAAGAGAGTCGAAATTTATACAATTTGATAATATTAATTAATTAATGAATTATTTTTGTTTTGTGTTTAATTATGTACTTCTAAAACTAACAAGTTGGCATGATAATGAAATTATATGACAACCTTAAAGATATTGTGTAATTATATATTATTATTAATAAAAAAAAAGACTCTTTTTGTGAAATTAAATATTTTTATAAATAAAAATTCTTTCTGTAGAAGGGAAAGAGTATTATGCAAGAAGGTGACGGACGGTATATACTAGAATTGATGATGCATGTATATACTGAACATAAAGAATGTTCATGCAGTTATATTAGCTGTGTGATCATGTTTAAAATCAGAAACAGTTTTCAACTTTTTTCATATATGTTGGCCGTAATCTTTTGGGCCGTTTGGGTCAGAATTAATTGGACCAGTCGGGTCATATTCGGTTTTTTTCTTAGAGTATTGGGCTATTATCTAATTGCTTATTAACATAAAGCTTGGGCTGGAGGTGGTAGTGGAGGACAGGTGGCAGTTTGTGGGTGAGTAGCTTATTGAGCATCTTACATCGGAAGTTATGGTGAAAAGTAAGACGATTACAGCTGAAGGGCAGCCGACGACGGCCAGTTCTTCCTTGCAGAGGGTTTCGGTGAAAGATAGGTTGGGTCCCTCAAAAAGTATTCATGATAGACTCGGGTCACAGGAGGCTCCGGGAGGTTCTTTGGCTAGAGACCGTGGTGATACCAAGAGGAAGTTATTTTCTACTGCTAGTAAAGGTACTGTCAAGGATCGGAAAAGGGTGGTAGGCACACCGCCTAGGACCCAACACCGAGAAGGTCAGGCAGACAAAATTTCTACCTTAGTAAAGATGGCACAAGAGACCGACACGGCTTTGAAAACACTCCTGCAGCAGAGGGAGGAGATCTCTAAACAGATAGTTCTTGTGGCTGAGAAAGAAGATGAGGCATCCAGTTACACTCGACCGGTAAGACGGGGTAAGTCACCAGGTCGAAGAGCAAGGAGAGATGAATATTCTAGGCAGTCTGAAAGTGGGTTTTGTAGTCATTCTCCTGACAGAAGACGAAGTGGGTCACGAGAATATTCTCCCGAGGCTTTGAAAAAGGTGCCCCGTATTGAATATCGCAGGAACAGTAAAAGGGATGGGCGTCGAAGCCGTTCAAGAAGTTATTCTCCAAAGAGCCCGAAGAGGGTACACCACACTGGGGGTTCTCGCTCCAGCCGAAGTAACAGATAAAGTTATTCGAGATCGCCTAGTTTGGATAAAAAAGATCGAACTAAACATAAGAAGATGAATTCTCCAGTGAAAGAAGTTGCTTCGCCACCCGGAGGAGTAGAGGACTTAGCGAAAGAGATGAAAGAAGTTCGGAAGCAGCTAACAGAGGTTCAGCAAGGGAAGAAGACTTCGGACAAAAAGGCGTCTCCCTTCTCATCGGAAATTCTTAAGGAGAAAGCAGATCCTAGCAAGAAGCTGTCTCATATGGAAAGTTATGATGGTTCTGGGGATCCATACGACCACAGTCAAGCATTTGACAGACTGATGGATTATTACGACTATTCGGATGCAGCTAAGTGTCAGACATTCGGATTGACGTTGAGAAAAGACGCGAGGCAGTGGATGGGGACTCTGGCTTCGGATTCGATTGCGTCGTGGGCGGATCTGTGTGACAAGTTCCATGCTCGCTTCGGGAGCAATAAGAGAACGGGAAAGCCCACGGAATCGTTGACTCAAGTAAGGCAGTATTCGAGCGAAACTCTAGGGCAATACGTGAAGAGGTTCAGAGAAGCAGTGGGGCAGGTTTCAGATCTCAACGATCTTCAGGAAGTAGGATTGTTTCAAAATGGTTTAGATCTGGTGAAGTCAGAGAAACTGGTGAAGAAGCTGATGTTCAAGCATCCGAAGAGTCTGGCCGAAGCGTTTGAGAAGGTTGAAGGCTTTATCGTGGTGGAAAAGAAGATGGCTAGCTTGAAGCAGAGCTCTTCGAAAAAGGCAAAGGAAAAAGACAAGGAGAAGTCGGATGGTAATTAGAGGAAGAGTAGTGGCGGTAATAACCGGTTTGAAGGGAATCAAAAGAGGTATAACAATAACTGGACACCCAGGGGAGATCGTCCGCCCGTTCCGACTCAGCAGGTGAATAAGGTGTATACGCAGCTCAACGCAGATCGGGCTACTATCCTGGAGCAGATAAAGAACCAACTATACTTCGAATCACCTAGAAACAATCCCAGGCCAAGGTCCGAAGATCCCGCTTTGTATTGTGACTACCACCGGGCGGTCGGACATGATATGAATTCTTGCTGGAGTTTGAAGGAGTTCATCGAGAGAAAAGTTCAAAATGGTACTCTAGTACGGTATGTAGCAGGGCGAGAACAACAGAGGGATCAGCCGAGGAATAGGGAGTTAGTACAAGTCGCCCAGCCGGCTCAACCGATGCCGAACCAGGTGGCAAGGCATGTTGTAGATGTGATCTTTGGAGGTAACATAAGCATGGTTGCAGGAAAAAAAAGACGGGGATATCTGGACTCGGTGATGACTCTGGCAGATAAACCTCTGAAGGCTAAAAGGGCGTACTAGGGATCCGTAATCTCTTTCACAGATGAAGATTTCCTTCGAAACCTATTGAACCACATGAGGGAGCCTTGGTGATCACTGCACAAGTTGGTTCAGTGGATATGAAGAGGATGATGATTGACAATGGCTCTTCGGTGGATATTCTATATTCTCATGCTTATCACCGGATGCCTTTGGATGGTCAGAAGATGGAAATTGGGCAGAAATCCCCTTTATATGGCTTCAGCAACGATCCAGTCAAAGTAGCAGGGACCATTGAGCTGCCTGTTGTCTTCGGGACGGTTCCCCAACAGGTTCAAATTATGTGTAAGTTTTACGTCATACATGTAGATTCTGCATATAATGTCATTTTGGGGAGACCTACTTTAACAGCTTTACAGGCAGTTACTTCAATTCCCCACTTCAAAATTAAATTTCCTATGCCCCATGGAGTTGGCGAAGTGGCAGGAGATCTGGACCTTGGCGAGGAGGTGTTATCGAAATGCTCTGATCACTTCGGGAGTGGGAGTCAGTATGCAGAAACAGACCATGGCTATCGAAATTGAACCATTTACAGAAAGCAGAACGGAACCATTGGTCATGCCAGCGGAGGAGACTGAAGAAATCGAGTTGGTTCTGGAAAGAAAGAAAAAACTATGAAAATCGATTCGGGACTGCCAGAGCCTTTCCGGACAAACCTGATGAAGCTGCTTCAGAGCTATGCTGATGTATTTGCTTGGGTTCCTAGTGACATGCCTGGGGTGAGCCGAAAAGTGGCTGAGCACAGATTGCAAGTAGATCCAGCTAAGAAACCAGTTCGGCAGAAGAGGAGGCTTTTTGCCCCAGAAAGGTAGAAAATAATTGACGAAGAGGTCTCCAAGTTGCTGGCTGCGGATTTTATTTTCGAAATTAATTATCCGGAGTAGGATGGCAAACGTGGTTCTGGTGCAAAAGCATAATGGGAAATGGCGAGTTTGTATAGATTATACTGATCTGAATAAGGCATGTCCGAAGGACTTCTATCCTCTGCCTCATATTGACCAACTTATTGATGCAACTTCGAAGTAATGCGTTGCTGAGCTTCATGGATGCTTTTTCGGGATATCATCAAATTTCTATGTGCAATGAGGATATTCCAAAGACATCTTTCATTACTCATCGGTCAGTGTACGCCTACAAGAAAATGACGTTTGGTTTGATAAATGCTGGAGCTACGTATCAGAGAATGATGAACCACGTCTTCACAAAGCAGCTCGGGAAGAATATGGAGGTATATGTTGATGACATGATTGTTAAGAGCATGTCAGTTCGCGGTCATCTGGACGACCTAGAAGAGTGCTTTCAGACGGTTCGCAATATGATCTGAAATTGAATCCGACTAAGTGCACTTTCGGACTGGGAGCAGGCAAGTTTTTGGGATATTTGGTCAGCCAGAGGGGTATCGAAGCTAATCTAGAGAAAATCCAAGTTATCTTGGACATGAAATCCCCATAGTCGTACAAAGATGTCCAACGTTTGACTGGTAGAATAGCATCGTTGCGAAGATTCATGTTAAGTCGGCGGAAAGGTGTTTGTCGTTCTTTAACACATTGAAAGGGCCGAAGAATGCGAAGACATTCCAGTGGACTTCAGAGTGTGAGGAGGCTTTCCAAGGAATCAAGAGATATTTGTCTTCGGCGCCTTTGTTGGTGAAGCCAGTTCCTGCTGAACCTTTATATTTGTATCTGGCTGCAAGTTCGTTGACATAGGAGCAATTTTGGTGCTTGAAGTTGGGGTTAAGCAACACCCGGTTTACTATGTGAACCATGCCCTTAGGGACGCAGAAACAAGGTATCCAAACCTTGAGAAGTTTGCCTTTGCCTTGATTATTGCTAGTAGAAAGCTTTGGCAGTACTTCCAAGGTCGGGTAATAGTGGTATACACGGATCAGCCACTAAAGAAGGTGTTGGGGAAGCCAGAGTTTTCGGGGAGACTTGCCGCATGGACGATGGAATTATCTCAGTTCTTCATAGAATACTATCCACGGACGACTATTAAAGGTCAAGCCTTGGCCGATTTTGTAGTAGAATGCTCGTTTTCCGAAGCTGATGAGAGTCTGAACGAAGTGGAGGGATCTACCAAAACAGTGGCCACACTTCAGCAGATGCACGATTCTTGGGCATTATATGTTGATGGATCTTCTACTTCGGACTTTAGTGGTGCTAAGATCATTCTAACGAGTCCGGAGGAATTCAAAGTGCAGCAGGCAATCAGATTCGAATTCAGGGCAACGAACAACGAGGCTAAATACGAGGCGGTGCTAGCAGGGTTGCGTCTGGCCAAGAGTTTGGAGGTTCAGAAGTTGATTATTTACAGTGATTCTCAGCTGGTCATCAAACAAGTTTCAGGAGAGTATGAAGCTCGGGGCACGAAAATGGTTAAGTACCTCGCAGAGTTAAAAGATCGGCTTTCGTACTTCGACTCTTGCGAGTTTCAAGGAGTTGGCCGAACTGATAATTCAAATGCCGATGCCTTATCAAAATTGGCTACAACTGAATCAAGTGCTTTTGCTGGGTCAATTTATTTGGAGGTTTTGAAGCAGCCCAACATACAGCACGGGGAGGTAATGTGCGTCGAACGATCTAATTGTTGGATGACACCATATATAAACTATTTGGAAGATGGCGTACTACCCTCGGATCAAATGTTAGCCAAAAAAGTGAAGTACAAAGTGCAAACTTCGTGCTTATTGATGGAGATCTGTATCGAAGGGCTTATTCCTCTCCATTGCTGAAATGTTTAGTTCCGTCTGAAGCCGAATATGCCCTTCGGGAAGTTCATAAAGGTATTTGCGGTGATCATATGGCCGCGGAGTCACTAGCATATAAAGTGCTTCATCAGGGGTTTTATTGGCCAACAATTTTCAAAGAGGCTACCGATTATATGAAGAAATGCCCGAAATGCCAATTGAACAGTCCGATCCCACATTAGCCACCAGAAGAGCTATACTCGATTTTATTTCCTATACCTTTTGCTGTTTTGAGGGTAGATATACTTGGGTCCACTCCCGAAAGCGAAAGGTCAGGTCAGTTTTGTTATAGTGGCAATTGATTATATGACTAAGTGGGTAGAGGCGAAGCCGCTTCGGCTGATCACGGAGCAAGAATGCTTGAAATTTCTGAAAGAGTCAGTAGTATTCCGATTTAGTATTCCTATGGTGGTAATTTCAGATAATGGGCGCCAGTTTGTGGGATCAAAGTTTGAGGCTTTCTTGAAGGAGTTAGGAATTCAACATTGGAAGACTTCGGTTGCTCATCCACAATCTAATGGGCAAGTAGAGGTGACTAACAGAATACTCCTGAATGGCATCAAAAGAAGGCTGGATGACGCCAAAGGAAGATGGCCTGAAGAATTACTTAGCGTGTTATGGGCTTACCGAACTACGTCACAGGACTACAACGGGAGATTCACTATTTAGACTAGCATACGGTTCTGATGCTCTAGTTCTGGTGGAAATTGGGTCTACAAGTCTTCAGGTCAGTCAGTTTAAAGAATTGTATAATGATGAGGGACTCAAAGCCAATTTAGATCTGCTTGAAAAAGTCCGAGATGCTGCCTTGGTAAAATTGGCTACATATCAACTTCGTGTGACTAAATACTACAACAAAGGGGTAAAGCTTCGGAGATTCGAAGTTGGGGATTTTGTTCTTCGGGAGGTAGAGGCTTCTACATCTCAGAATATGGTTAAACTTATGCCAAATTGGGAGGGCCCTTATGAAGTCGTTAACGTACCAAAGCCCGGAACTTACCTGTTGCGAGCCTTAGGTGGGTCTGAGATTAAGAGTACTTGGCATGCTGGAAGGCTCTGCAAATATTTTTAGTAAAGCCAATGTCAAAGCCCGGAAGTCTGTAATTACTACGACAATTATCAATAAAAGTGGTTTTTTTTCTCCAATGATGGCTTTTCTTCCTGATAGTTATAAGGTTGGATCTCTTCGACTTTTCTGACAAAGCGAAGAGGAATATTTTTGGGTTGAACCTGTTCGGCTCTCGGAGAGAACGAGGTTGCCAGCTTGGTATAAGGGTGGATTCCTTCGTCTCCTCGTAGCGAAGCGAACTATTGATGGTCCAACCCGTTCGGCTCTCGGAGAGAACGTGGTCACCAGTTATAAGGTTGGATCCCTTCGACTTTTCTGACAAAGCGAAGAGGAATATTTTTTGGGTTGAACCTATTCGGCTCTCGGAGAGAACGAGGTTGCCAGCTTGGTATAAGGTTGGATTTCTTCGTCTCCTCGTAGCGAAGCGAACTATTGATGGTCCAACCCGTTCGGCACTCGGAGAGAACGTGGTCACCAGTTATAAGGTTGGATCCCTTCAACTTTTCTGACAAAGCGAAGAGGAATATTTTTTGGGTTGAACCTGTTCGGCTCTTAGAGAGAACGAGGTTGCCAGTATGGTATAAGGTTGGGTTCCTTTGTCTTCTCGTAGCGAAGTGAACTATTTATGGTCCAACCCGTTCGGCTCTCGGAGAGAACGTAGTCACCAGTTATAAGGTTAGATCCCTTCGACTTTTCTGACAAAGCGAAGTGGAATATTTTTTGGGTTGAACCTGTTCGTCTCTCGGAGAGAACGAGGTTGCCAGCTTGGTATAAGATTGGATTCTTTCGTCTCCTTGTAGCGAAGCGAACTATTGTCGGCCTAACCTGTTCGGCTCCCGGAGAGAATGGAGTTACTTAATTGTTATAAGGCTGGATGATATTATTAGTTCCTCGGAACAACTATTCTCATTGAGAGTTCGGTGATTTATTCATTCTAACAATGGTATGTAGCATTCTTCGGCAATAAGTAAGTCTCGTCTTGTATTATTACTTGACTTTATTCGAAGTGTTGAAGTTAAATCACATGCTGTTTGAATAACAATATAACTTAAACTGAAAAGGAGTAAAAAGGGATAAGATATATTTCATTAAACATAATAAAGGAATTACATTATCGTTAAAATTTGTACGAGTTTATAAGGGATAGATTATCTTCGCCATCACTCTTCGTCTTCGTCATCGAAAGAGTCAAGGAGTAATGGATTCAGAGAGGCAGCAGCTAGTTTTGCTTTGCCTTTGCTTCGGGCCTGTTCGTAGCCCTCGGCATACATCTGAACTATTTCATTTGTTAACTCGGCGGATTTACGGTATTCAGTTTGAATTTCTTTCTGAAGCTCCTCGGTAAGAGGGGGCCCGGCCAATCTGACGTCACGAAACTCCTTCTCAGCTTTGCCCCGTAGGTCAAATTGTCGTTCTTCAGACTTCTTGGCCTCGATGAACGCCTGGGTCAGATTTTTATTATTTTGAGTTAGTTGCTCGTTGGCCCGTCACAACCCTTCATTTTGTTCAGCAGTCCTTTGTTGAAGGGCTTCGGCTGCTGCCAGTTGTTCCTTCATCTTGGCAAGATCACCTTGGAGGCCTTTGCAGTCGAAACGAATATTTTCATGTTCGCTTCTCTCCTTGGCCAACGCAGACCTTAAAATGACATTTTCTCTTCGGGCCGCCTCTTCTTCGGCTTCTTTATACCTTTGATAGAGACGCCCGAAGATTCCATTTGCCTACAGTTATCCTGAGTTAATAAAATGCCTAAAGAAGATATTTATAAGCAAAAATGGTTAATAATACTTACTCTAGCCTGGTTAACCATGCCTTCTTCCATCAAATCAGCAATAGAGCTGTTGCCAAACCGATGGTTGTCTGTGTCCAGAACGAAAGAATTATAGAGATGTAGATGGAAGTCTTGTTATGATCAGGCCATAAGTTAGGCGATCGAGAAACTCCAGACGTTGACCCAAAGAGAGGAGGGTTTAATCTTTGTGGAGAGGGTATTGGCTGGTATTCAGCTAAGGATTGGTCATCCGAAGGATGTTTTTTCTTTCGAATAAAAGGAGAACTGGGTTCAACCTCGAATTCATCAAGTTCGGTGGGTGAAGTTGGAGGTGGAGGTTGATTCGATTCAGAAGGAGGTACTCTCAATTCTTCGGTTATGAGAGGTATAATTTTCTCTTTAGCCTTTCGCTTCTTAGTAAGGAGGACCTTAGTGCGATCAGCGATAAGCATGTCGAGGAGGCTCTCGGTGAAGACAGGGGCTAGAGTATGTCTAGGCCTTCTGGCAGCCCTCTTCTTGCGGCAAAGATGGCTTGGTCCTACGGGAGAGTGGGATTCCGTAACTGGGGGGTCGGCAGTTTGGTCTTCGGTGAGTTGCTCTTCGGTTTCTTGAGCCTCGCGGGGATCTTGGGCTGATTCAGCAGAAAGAAACTCCTCCAATTCTTTTCGATCGGAAGAGGTAGGTTTGAAAAGAGACACTGAAAAAATTGAAGGAAACTGTTTCAGGATAGTTATTGAAAGAAATTTGAGAAATTAAATAGGTGTTAGCTTCGGACTTACGTTGGTGGTCATACAACCATGCTTGCTTGCTCAGAAGCATGAAACTCCATTCTTTCAGGGGAAGTTTCTCTATAAGTCTCGTTATCTCTCTTATACGATCCTCGAAAAGATCGCCTAAGTCTGCAGTGGTGTGTGCAGCGGTAGTCCAGTCGGGGATGGAAGAAACTTCGGGTCCTTTGAAGAAGAACCTATTTCTCGTACCATTTTTTGTTACTTGAAGGAGTATCCATTAAGGGGCGTTTCTCGAACCTGGCATTGGGTTTTGGGGCCTGTTTACCTAACACCTTGAAACCCGGTTCGCGAGATTTGCCCGAAGTAAAAAGACTAAAAAATAAATCAATAGAAGGAGAGACCCCTACCTCGCTACAGAAAGCGATAAATGCAAGGATGTGAATATAAGAGTTAGGAGCTAATTGGGCGAATCCCACTCCTATAAACCCTAGAAGAATGAGGATGAATGTGTGAAGGGGAAAACGGACACCTTTTTCCAGAAAGGTGGGGCATGGCAGTCCAGCCCTCAGGGCGTTGATACATTCGCTCCGTGGAGGTAGGTACTCTCAGTTGATGAGTGTCTGGAAATTGATAACGCACACGGATGGTGTTGATATCATCCTCTGAAAGAGTAGAGGGGCTGTTGGCGATAGGGTGTTGGTGTTCATCCGTGAAATCAAAAAGGGGGATCTCAGGAATAGGAGGGGGGAGACTTTTGCCAGATGAGGGTTTTGGTTTGGGATTTCTCTTCGGAATGGTTTGGGTACTGGTGTTATCGGAGTTCTGTGCAGCCATTGATGACAATTTGCAGAAAGGGAAAACTGAAGGAAGAAGAAAGCTAGAAAATCTTGAGATTCAAATAAACAGGTAAAGCTATCCAAGTTGGGAGTTTGGGGGTTTTATAGTGGAGTCTTTTCAGTAATTCTCGAAACCCAAAGGCTGCACATTAAATGAAGGTAATGATGGAAAGGGCAGGCGTCCGTTATTGGAATTGAAGAAGCTGTCGATTGCTTTTTGAATTTGAAAGTTTGGCGTGTGTTTCTGAATTTGGGGGATCTGTATCCGGACATGGGCCTTCTGTTGAGTGAGCTTTGTCGAGTCTATTTGGATTCTTTTTGGTGGTTGGGCCGGACTCTTATACTCTTTCATCAAACACTCTATTTAATAAAAGACTCGGGGGCAATGTTAGGCCGTAACCTTTTGGGCCGTTTGGGTCAGAATTAATTGGACTAGTCGGGTCATACCCGATTTTATTCTTGGAGTATTGGGCTATTATCTAATTGCTTATTAACATAAAGCTTGGGCTGGTGGTGGTAGTGGAGAACAGGTGGCAGTTTGTGAGTGAGTAGCTTATTAGAGAAGGGTTAGCTAAAAAGGAGTTTAGCAGGCGGCTGATTGATTTGATGGGCTAAGCTGTTTTAAGCCTCCTTCATTAATGAGGAGTGGACAGAATATTGACTTAGTGGAGAGCAAGGTATGACAAAGCCTGCATTCAGCCAGCTGACGTAAGCATCGGGAGAAAACATGCAAGTTGATGAGATAATATATGAGTACAGAGCATTACACAAGGGGGGTAACGTAACATTTTTTCTCTCTAAATACTAGAGCACACAACCTCCATTGTTAACCCTTCTTCCGGCCTGTACTTATTCTCACACCGGAGAAATCCCCGGCGACCCAAGACGTCGAGATCCAGTGCTAACGTGTTCATTGTGCAGGATTAGGCGCTCTTTTCGTGATTGAGGCGCGTGACAAGATCTTGGCGTTAACAATATATATATATATATATATACCATTTTGTGCTGGTGTTGTTACCACATACTACAATTCCATTCCATTATTCCAAAGTTGGCCCATAAACTGATCATATTTGGAATTTCAATTTCCCAGAGCACATACTAAATTACGATACAAAAATAATTTAAGAAAAAATTTCAACTTTTAGGGACTGTTTGATAAAAACTGAATGAATCTGAATGAAAAAAATTATTTGATAATCGATACGTCTGAAATATCTGACTAATTACAATCTTTTACTATTTTACCCCTCTAAACTATGCTGAACAAGTATATAATTTTGTCTGGACGTATTTAAAAAAATTAAATACAAATATTCATTGTACAACAAATAAAAATAAATAATTCAAACAAACCCAAGTTTCATAAAAAATAAGAAATGTAACGAGTTAAACAAACATGTCAACATAATAATAAAATTACATTAATGTCGGAATCTATAAATATAGGCGGAGAGTCGGAGATGATGGGTTGCATAAATGATTTTTTTTTAATATATTTTTATTTTTAGTATTGGTGGAACTATGAACAATAACGATCAACAAAGATACCATTTTAAAAAAAAAATAACTTAAAACAGAAATCGAATGATCCCTGGTCAAAAGAATAAGTATTAATTGAAAAAATTCATGCGAAATAAAAAATCAAAATTTGCTCAAACCATGTTAAGGTGGTCATTAGTTCAGTGTACTTTCTATACGTACCCTCACAAATATAATGATAATATAGGTTATTCTATTCAGATCGCGTCAATATTGTAGCTCTATTTATTATACTTCTTAATTTGCATGTTTAAAAATTATCATTTTCTTTGCTATTTTTTCTTCACCATTTTTATCTTTAGATGGTGCATTGTGTATTTAATTGAGATATCGGAGAATACTAAAGAATTGTCTATTATTATTGGTGACATGCATAACTCTTTAAATATTAAACTAAAAAAGAAGAAGAAATTTTGAATGTTTCGATTTGAAGAAACAAAATTTAGAAAGGCAAAAGAACGGAAATACACCTTCAGGTAATTAGCGGAGAAGAGATGGAGATGGAGATACGGAGCAACGAGGCTATTTGGTAAAACACGATTATTCAGCCCATTCAGGCGAATTTTTTTAAAAAAATTGCTCAGTTGTATTTAGCCCAATTCAGATTTCAAAACTTGTAAATAAACAATCTGAATGGCTGAATCGCTCAGATTCAGAACCATTCAGCCTTATTCAGACATTATCAAACAGACCCTTAATAGACTATTATATATGAATACTACAATTTGAGTAATGTTACGGTAACACAAAATATTTTAACAGAAGATTTAATATAATGAATATGATTCTTGAAATGATAACTTATTACTCCTTCCGTCTCTTAATATATATCATTTTAGGTGATTTAGAGGAGTAATTATAATCTTTCTAAAATTACCCCTCATAGGAAAATGTTACAAATGAGAGAGAGAATATGAGATAAAATATTGTACTTACGAGAATTTAAGGGTATTATAGATAATTGATATTATATTTAGTGTTATACAATTATTTTCTTAATTTTTGTACACAACTCTAAAATGACATATATTAAAGGACGAATGGAGTATATCTCTTGATTCTTGTATTGTCTTTATTTTTCTCCTTTAAACTTTTCCACATACGAGAATCAGATGTTCAACAATGATGAGTTGAATGTGCAAGTTGAAGTCCTTCCTCCTGTTCAATTGAAACCCATCCAATACATAAAATCAAGGTTCTCAGAATCGGATCATTTATCGAATTAAAAAAAGTATCAGGTGGATGGGTTACTAGTTCAACCAGTGGTCGAACCGTTATTGACTAAATAATGTCATTAATTTATAAAAATATATATTATTAGTAATTAATAAAAAAATTTAAAAATCTCATTTTTTATGAAAAACATAATAAAGTTGAGTTATAATATTAATAAAAGTGGTTAATTTTAATATTAATTTTTTTTAATAAAAAAAATTAAAAAAACCAAATCAACTGGGTATCAATTAACCGAATTTATCAATTAGACCGATGGTCAACGGATCAATCCGAATTTTGACCAAAATCGGGTCAATAGTCCAAATCGAACTAAAAAGCGGACTGATTTTAATTTTTATCAATTCGACCACCGTTTCGGTCCGAATTTTAAAACACACGTAAAATCGTATAATTTTTGAAGAATGCCGAAGCGGACCCTATGGGGATTCCTAAAGGAGCAGCGGTCTCTGTCTCATTCTCAGTCTTCTTTTCGTTTTAAAATTAGGTATAAATTTGTCTTGTACACTTTGTTTCTGAGTTTTGGATTGAAAAGAAAAGAATAGAAAACTTAAATTAGAATAGAAAAGAAAAGAATAGAAAACTTGAAGTTTTTCTTTGTGTTGTTTCTGAGTTTTTAATAGAAAAGAATAAAAAATTTAAAAATTGGGGACATGAATTGTAATTTAAAATTTATTATATTGAAAGTTGAGGATAATATAGGAATTATAAAAATATTATTTATTCTAATTTCTTTTCCGTCCAAATCAGGCCAATTTTGGACGAAAAACTTTGACAGAAAAAGTGGCCAAATTTTTTATTCATTTCTTTTTTTTCGTTTATTAAACAACTCAATAACATAAGAATTGAAAAAAAACTTAAATTTTCCGTTTTTTTTTTTTTTTTTTTGTCCATTTTAAAACTCAAAAACAGAGCTGTAGTGAATTATGAAGGAAGACATGCGTTGATATAAATGCATGATAGTAAATCAATAATGCTGGTACAGCCAATTAGATATCATGCGTTGATATAAATGCATGATAGTAAATCAATAATGCAGGTATAGCCAATTAGATATGAATCCAGTACTGTACCATGAGAACAATTAAAATCAGTGTGGACTGTGGACCCTATGAATTAAGCTGCGTGTGGTAAGGGGCGGAGCCAAAAATAATAATCGAGAAGGATTAAAAATATTATAATATTAAAATTATATATTTGAGTTGAACGGATTAATAATATTATAATGTTAAAATTATACATTTAGGTTGGACTGACCAAGACTATTTTAATTTTTTTTACTTTAAACTACATAATTATAGTATATATAGTACAAAAAAATAAAATTAAGCCGGACTATATCCCCGAAAGTTGACTCCACGCTTCGCCCCTGCGTGTGGTTAGATTTATTAGAGTTTAAACACAAAATTATTATGGACAAAAAAAATTAAATAAAAAAAAGTTTAAAAATCAAAGATGATAACGGTTATAGTTAGATATTTAAGGAACTTTGTAGCATTTAAAGATCATTCTCATGGATGAAAATATTAGAGCATCTCTAATAGTTGTAGTTAAAAAAAAAATTTAAAATTAAAGTTTGTTAACTTACGTGACAATTTAAAGAGTATTATTTGCTATTTTTATATTCTGTACCTCATCAGTCTATTCAATTCAATGAGCTATACATCAAACTCATCAAGTGTAATAAATATTTTTAGCATTTAATTGTAGATTTGAAAAGTGAGAAGGAGGTTACAGATTTGATGACTAAGGTTAAAGATGCTGTTGGAGATGATTTTTCTGATGTGCCTCACTTATTTGAGTATTTCAAAGTGGTTGAAGAGGCTGTTGGAGATGCTCTAATGACGTTGATAATATCATAAGAATAAGGAATTTCTTCACATGTGCCCTTAGGGCACATGCTAAACACACAGTTCAAGAAAATATTTTCTTGAATTGTATGCATATTTCCTTGAACTTGGTGTAAATACAAAAATCAAGTGAATATACACACATTTCAAGAGAATATTCTCTTGAACTGTATACTTACAAAATGGCATTAGGGCACATGTTAAAAATTTCTTATTCTATGATATTATCAACGTCATTAGAGCATCTCCAACAGTCTCTTCAACCACTTTGGAATACTCAAATAAGTAAGCCACATCAGAAAAATCCTCTCCAACAGCATCTTCAACCTTAGTCATCAAATCTGCAACCTTCTTCTCACTCTTCAAATCTACAATTAAAGGCTAAAAATATGTATTACGCTAGATGAGTTTGATGTACAAGCTCATTAAATTGAAATAGACTGATGAGACACAAAATATGAAAATAGCAAATAATGTTCTTCAAATTACCACGTAGGTCAACAAACTTCAATTTGAAGAGTTTTTTCCTAGCATTTATATCTTAAGTTCAAACAGGTAGTAATAGGATTTATGATGTTCTTCAATCCTGTTCCTTCTTTATTGAACGTTTGAGTATATATAGTTATCGAATTTAGCTCAAGCATACAGTGTATGTTTGGTTATTCGATATTTGTAGTGTTTGAAAGTTTAAATATATTTAAAATATTTAATTATTATAGTAATTATTTATTTTAAATATAATTTATTTAATTTATAAACGTAATATTTAAAACTCAAACGCAATCCCTATTTTTGCAAATAATTTATATTTATCTTTTTGTTTTTACATTTTCACTTTGTTACCCACCAATCTTGTCATTGTCGGCCCAATAAAAATGGGAAAGAGATTCATTGAGTTTTTGGAGGATTGAAATGGGTAGATGTATAGCTGTCTAACTCCCCTGTTTCCTTCTAGTACCAGGTATGATATTTCTTGACCAAAAAAAAAGTATTTCAGTTTGGGTAGTATTAAAATACTTGTATATAATTAATATACTCCCTCCATTTCAAAAAAAAAAATATATAATAACTATTACGAATGCTTATTTCGACTTTTTAATAAACATTCAAGAAGCAAGAGCAAGAATATTATTGAGCATTCAAAAAGCAAGAGCAAGAATACGAAGATCGGAGTTTACCCAATTTTTGTGGAAATTGTTAAATATTACGAATGTTTATGTTGACTGAAAATAGTATTTTTTTTTATTCCGAGTATATTTCTGCTGCATCAACCGTATCATAACTTAATGGTTAAGACTGAGGTTCTTGAGCTCTCAAGTTTGATTTTCATTTTGGGTGAATTTATTTATTCAGTTATGTGAAATTTGTTTCCTCTTTATATAAGTTTGTTTGTGAGTTTATTTTTCTTTATCCTTCACGTAGTTTGTTTGGTTCTTGAAATTTTAATAATTATGATGATTTTTTATTATAAAATTATAGTAGTATTATATTCCCTAAAAAGTGGGGTTTTCAAAATATATATATATATATATATATAACTAGCCGATACTATTTTTCAAAAAAGTGTCAACATTTCATTAGAAGAATTAGTATAAAATAAAGTTTATCCACTTCAGAAGAAATTTATAATATAGAAAGATTATCTTGTTTTGGGTGCAGGAATCGTTATCACATTATTTAAAGACCATGAATAAGTGTTCATCTGAACACCTAATGAATTATTATTATTAAATTAAAGAAAGAAAAGAAAGAATGTACACTCATTTAGTTCTCAAAACATCCAATCATCCAACAACTTGACACACTAATTAAGTAATTACGATTATAATTAAATGTTATCTCACTCCCCCAGTTAATTAGCTCATTTCTCTATCGGGTGCTATAAAAAATACCATGCATTAAAGCTTTAATAATTATTAATTAATTAATTAATTAGTTCATTTCTCTATCCGGTGCTATATAAAAATACCATGAAATCTTGAAATCAAAGATTTATTGTGATTATATTTCCTGTCAATGGCCCTCCAACTCATAATTTTTAAAAAATTGGGTGAACACAAAATTCTTTTCACCATCGCCGTCATTAGATAGGTGATTTGGTTAAGCTAAATTAGCAAGAGAGTTTGGTCATCAGTTGCTTTCAAAAGTTCCTGTTGGAAATTAGGGCGTCATAACTCGTACGAACTGATAGGAGGAGATTAAGAGTTGATTGGTAGCCTAAAATGTGGTTAATCTTACCTCTTTTTCCTATTAATTTTCGACAATTGTAAGATTAAAGTAATTCAAGGACCGATAATGATATATGTTGCTATTTTACATGTCTGACCTTTTTTTATTCTAATTGCTAATATTATTACGTTGTATTTGATATAGTGGGCTATATTTATAATCATATCCAATTTCATGCATTGATATACGTCACAATCGTAATTCGGTAGAAATCTTTCGCAATATATACAAGGATTTTTAAAGGATGAAGAGTAAAAGAAAAGAGAAATAAAGAAAAATCTTTCGTAATATATATCATTTTTCAATAATTACTCTCCAATGTAGCTAGTCTACCGGCACAATTGTTAGCCCATCTTTGTTAACATGCAAGGGAATAATTACTGAACCGAATCAGACCGAGTATTGAAGTTGCTCAGATTTGGTTCACAAAAGTTATCGAATATAAAATAAAGTTTGATTGAGGCTCGTTTAGCTACTGAGTCGAACACGATCTTAAATCGAGCCCGAGCAGTTTGAACTTTTCGAGCGAGTATGATGTTAGTATCAATAGAAAATTACAATTGAGGAGGTTTGAGTAATTTATCGAATTTTAAAATTTACTCATATTTGAACTGTTTATATTTCGAATCGAGCTTGAAACGAACTTCTAGTTGAGCGAATACAAATCGAACCTGAATTGTTGCTCATTTTACAGCCATACATATATGTCTAAGTTTAATGGTGGAGTTTCGATTTGGAGGAAGAAAAGGGATGGAAAGGGAAAGTTCTATTTTCCAAATTTCACACACCCCGAAACCATTGAAGTCTAATAAATAATAATCAATCTATATTATAGAACAAATAAATTGTGGTTTGAATGTGTCTTATGCCAAACGGCCCAAACCTTAATAATCTTATAAAAGAAAAGAAAATGGAGGTATTTGCTGAGAGATCGTTTGGGTTGGCTGGCAGCCCAGGCCCATCTGTATAAGATCCACTTTGTCTATATAAGTTTCGGCTTATATAAATAAAAGAGAGATTTGTGACAGAACAAAACTGGAGTAATATCATTTAGGCTCCTAGCCAAGTGAAAGATTTTGAGTCCAATGGGCGATCATATGATATCCATTTCAATGTATTTAAATTTTCATAGCGATTGCCATTGTTGATGAAAACTGAAATTTAATGTCTGTGGTTTAATCAAAAAAATAAAATTATATATTTAATTTTTGAACACAGAGAGAGAGAGTACTTCTTTTCTAGAAGCTCATAGTGAAATATTGTAGATATATAAAGTTTTATAATTAACATTAATTATCGCATTCAAAACTACAATAATTACTAACTCAATATAAGTATGGTGATTTTGGGTCACGATTGACCATCTTCTTCTTCTTTTCTTCTGTTTTATTTTTCATTTGCCCCTAAAACTTTAGATATATTATTATTTTATTATTTTATTTTAATTTTTTAATCATATTTCATGTGATGACTGATGACAATTTTTTTCTAACATCAAATTTTGAGTACAACAATGTTACTATCGTATAAAAAATCTCACATAACTCTCACATACACATATATGCATATTGTAAGTTTTCGTCTGACATATAGAGCCCGCAATATATATATAAATATTATATGAAATTATTTATGTGATAGTAGCATTATTTTTTTGAATAAATTATGTTCGTATCTATATTAATCAATGTTCTCTAGAATGTTCAATAGCAATATTGCATGCATCTCCCCTTTTACTATAAGACAAATTATTTAGTCGGCCCCACAGTAAAGAAAATAAGAAGGGACAAAAGGTAAACAAAAAGGAAAAAGAACAGTTTTTGGCCTCCAACTTTTCTACTTATATTAATTGGAAATTGATATTTTTACATAATTTTTTAATATTTTTACATGAAAAGTATCGCTATAGATGATATAGCGACGGTAAAAATTCTCACTATAATATTTATAGCGACACTTTTTCATGTGAAAATATTAAAAAATCATGTAGAAATATCAGTTTCCATATTAATTCTCCCTCTGTTCAGTTTGTCAATATTATTTTTTGTTTCAATCTTTTTTTTAAAAATATTACACAAAATATTCTTAAACAATTTGACTAGAAAAATTAATCCAAGCCAGTTTTTAAGGAGCAAAAGGAAGTATTATTGTTTAAGAATAAAAATACATCTTTGACACTTGTAGTTTTGCAAATAAAATTATTTTTGTGGAATGAAAGTTGAATATTATTTGAAATAAGTCAAAAATATATTATACTGTATATGTCACATTTTTGATGAATTTTATTGTAACAAATGGAAAGAATACAAAATGGGGAAAAGAAAAACAGAAAAAGAATGAAAGGCCATATTTATACACATGATGCAATGAAACTCGATTAGATTGTTTACCTTTTTATCTTATATATATACAAATTAATAAATAAAAATTTAAGTATAAGAATAGTTAATCTAGAAAGAAACCAAGAGATCCAAATTACAATCATTTTCCCATATGGTCCATTATTTAAATGACCTTTTTTATTAGTGTGTGTGGCTGTGTGCACATGAATGTTGCTCTTATTAGAGGTGGACATTTTTTTCCAATTGTCAGTTCGAATCGGTTTGTTCAGAATGATGTAAAATCAATTCGAATTCGGTATTTTTAACCGGTATATACCGATTATTTAGGACCAATATCCGGATGTTGTTTGACTTATTTGGTATATACCATATCGGTCCGGTTATACCGGTTCATTTCTATAACAATAATAATAGACTCTAATTCTAATTGTAATAAACTAATAATAGACCAAATATTCATATCATACTTAGACGCTCCCTTTAATCTTCATCTCTCAAATCTCCCAAATTACAAACCCTGATGAGGAAATTCCTAGCGCGACGAAAATGGATGGCCCCCAAGAAGCAGATTCAGTGCAGCTACCAATCGGACCCGTGACGAGAGCGGATTTGTGTGTGTGTGTGTGGCTGTGTGCACATGCATGTTGCTCTTATTAGAGGTGAACATTTTTTCCCCATTTTTTCGATATTTAACCATACCGAATTGGTTCGAATCGATCTGTTTGGGGGCGAAGTAAAATCGGTTCGGATTTGGTATTTTTAACCGGTATATACCGGTTATTTAGGACCAATACCGAGATGTTGTTTGGCTTAATCAGTATATATCGTACCGGTCCAGTTATACCGATTTATTTTTATAACAGTAATAATAGACCCTAATTCTAATTGTAATAAACTCATAATAGACCAAATCTTCATCTCATATTTAGACGCTCCCTTCAATCATCATCTCTCAAATTACAAGCCATGATGAGGACATGTCTAACCCGAGAATAGATTACCACCAAGGAGCGAATTTAGTGCAGGTGTCAATCGAACCCGTGACGAGAGCTTGAGCTAAACGTTTTAAAAAAGGGCTTAACGGACTTATTCGAGAAGCTTAAAGTGATGAAGGAACGAGTTTGAAGACCTTGAAGTTGGAGTCTAAGCTTATGAATATGATAGAAGTGTTTGATCCAAGCCAAGAGTCTCTAAATTTGAGTGAGAGTGTTTTGACCAATCAGCGCGCCCATCGTTGGTTATTACTAATACGGGCTTGCCCAGCGCTAGGGCATCAGAGATTCTATAGGAGCAGCGCGCCCCGCGCCAGGGCATTAGAGATTTTGCAGGAGCAGCGCGGCCCGCACCATGGCTAGGCCAATTCTGGAGCTCCCCACGTTAGGGTGGCAGAACTTCAGGCGCATTTTTCAAGACAACATGTTTTTTCACCATATTTCTTTCATTTTTTTTGGAATTGTTCATATCCTTCATAGTTTTAATGTATTTAGCATACTTCTAGATAGGATTTTGATTCCAAATCAAATTATTAATTCCTTATTGGATTCTAGAGTTTCTTAGCTAATATAAATAAGCATGGATAAATGTAATTCACACACACTTCAGATTATTAATATACTTGTGAGTTTATTATCTACTTTTGGTTCTTTGAAGAATTCCTGAGTTATTTTCATAATTTTTCTTTAATATTCAACTTTGACTTATCATACAATAATACATAGTTTTGTGTGGCGTTTTCTACCGTATCAATCGTCGATTGTACCAAGATTACCGCTTACATAAGAGTCGTTGGTGTACAAGATTACTGTCTACATATAGGCGAGGGGTTAAGGTGTTCTGAGCGACTCATCATACAATTTTGCTAGAAACGATTCGGGCGACGACCACCTCACTCAATCGTATCGTGGAATCTATCAAACCCTCACACTCAGACGTTCCCTTATCCTTTCAATTTGCATCTCCCTTCATCTCTCTGAGTCTCGCTCAGACGCTCACCATCCATTATTAACCTGAATGGTACTTGACGAACAAGATCCGATGGTGGTGCATTCATCTGACGTTTCTGTGACGTACAGGATGCTTCCGGTGCTTGCCGATAAGGCCGTGACTGGCGCTCATGTGGCCTCTCTTCTTCATATTCTTCTTGAACCTTGTCGTTATGGCGGATCGATTGACTCTCTCAAACACAATTACTATGTGTTTCCCTCAGCGGTTGAGATATAAAATGATAGCTAGGGTTTTGTTGAGTAGACCAAAGCTAAGAGGCTTAGGGCTTATAATAATAAAGTGAAATGGGCCTATTATGGGATTCTTAGAGTGTTGTGCAGTATAATATCTTTCATAACTTGGTTTGGTATTAGAGACTGTTTTGGAAGGTAAACAATTGGGTTTATGGTGAATATTGACATTAAATCAAATTCTCTAATTGAACTATGGGCCACTTGGAAATAACTACAATTAAGTTTGGACAAAGAGTATCAGATGGTTTGACTCGAATCAGTAAAACTAGTATCATGTCGGTACTAGACCGGCTAACCAATTCGAGATACCGGTCTAGCCGGTACTGGTATCAATACCCAATTTTGGATAGATTTGATAACCTGTCTGGTAAGGGCCGGTTTATTTTTGATAAACAATCCTAATTGTTAAAACGCTGAAAGGTGGCGTAATTTACAGAGACTCGAGGAAATGAATCGAGTCTAAAAAGAAGGAATTAAATAACTAGGTTAATAAAGTACCTCATAAAGAATTTTTTTTCATAATTTATTGCAAATTTATCAGTGTGAAGTACTTCACTCGTTCTCAAAAGAATGACTAAAAGTATAAAATTTTTCTGCTTAAAAAAATGAGATAAAGTACGTAAAATGAAAGATAAATATGTCATTTAATGAGGTCTATTAATATAAAAAAAAATAAAATATTTATTAGTTTATATAATTTTATGAGTTCACTAAAGATAAATTTATTTTTTTATAATTTTTTTTAATATGTGCACAAGTTATATTTTGGCCGTATTTTTGGGACTAGTTTTTCTTCCTGGAGAGCAACCACTAATATGGACGTTGAAAAAGACTATGGAGCGAGTCACAACGCCAGAACGCCTCATAAGTGAAAATGAAATGAGTGGAGATAAAAACAGAGGAATTAATGTGGAATCCAAAATAGGAATAGTTGTTAGATTATGCATCTCGTAATTTGCCTTTTGCCCTGTAGGAAAATATGAGCATGCTGGCAGGGAGCTGGAAGCTACTTGGGATGACGATGGTCCCTCATGGCTATATCCCCAAGGACCACAAAACCATTTCGTGGGCAAATGGATTTTGACAAGTTTGTTTCTTCTTGTAACATTAAAACAATTTACTCGTACATAAAGAATTAAGTTATTAACAATGGTACCTTCAGTCATGATCTTTTGGGTGAACCTCTGGTAGGGTTAAGATGACTAAAAAAGATATTATTAGGCTGATGATTTAAGGTTTTGTTTGGATAAATTTGATTCGATTCAGACTTGAGATTTGATCCGAGATTTATTCCGAACTCGGGATTTGACCCGGGTTGTTTCACTCCTCGCCCCCTCCGTTTTTTTTTCTTTTTTTTTTTAATAAGAAACATATATTTTATTGCTATTTTAATAATAATTTTCAATTGTCTTATTTTGTTCTATATAAAAAAATACATGATTCATTTATGATATGAGCCTTTCCCACCGAATAAATTAGTTAGACTCATGAGGACCACAGTGGTTGTATCAGCATCATATATTAAATTTGATAAGAACAAATACGGCACTGAAACTTGATAAGTTGTTCTGCTTACGATCACCACATAATTAGACACGTTGCATTTGGTATACAAAATAAAAATATTTCTTAATATACAAATTTTTTCCAAATAGGACTATTTCAATGCCTGTGAATCTAAATTAATAAAAGAAAATAGGAATATTATGGTACACTATTAAAACTAATTCCTACTCCAAATAATAGAGGAAAATGGTAGATTATTTATTTACATAAATTTAAATTTTCGGCCCTCAGCTTTGGACAGCAACAATTTCAGCTAAAATTATTGAATACTTCACAACCATATTGGGAGGACCATATCAATCAACTGGGCTTGGCCCTGGAGTATCCCCACGCCACCCCACCCCACCCCACCCCACCCCACCCCATCATACATTCTGATTTCTGGGTGTTATTTTTGACAACAAAACGGATGCTACATGTGCTAAGTTTAATCCTTGTTCTTCTTCCTTTATTATTTTTGAACTTGTAATAATACACTGATTGATTTGCTCTCTCTCTCTCTCTCTCTCTCTCTCTCTCTCTCTCTCTCTCTCTCTCTCTCTCTCTCTCTCTCTCTCTCTCTCTCTCTCTCTCTCTCTCTCTCTCTCTCTCTCTCTCTCTTCAAATTTAGGAGTATTTCTTAAGGCTGTGACAAAATAAAGATCAAATTAAAATATCACTTGCACATCTACGAAAGTGTGCACCATAGCATTGGTAAGATCCCAACTTTTAATACATACAATTTTAAAAAAATTATAATTATTATCTAAACAGTCTAATAATAAAATTAAGAGTGATATGTGTAAATTATAAAAAGTATGTGGGAGAATATTCGTTCTGTCGGGTTATATTATGTAAAGTACGACGGCGCCGAAACAATCAATCATTGATGGGCCCCACAACGACATAACTGTTGGATACCGAAAACGACAGAAATAATATTTTTAATAAAAAAATTGTTAACGGCACTAACACTTTTAACTGTGAAAATACTCGGTAATAAAATAATAGTAGCACACGCTATTTTATAGTAACACGCGGTACTCCACAGTAGTACACAATATTTCATATTATTGATTCAATAATTGTTACAATAACAATTTCATAATATTAACTCAATAATTGTTATAGTAATATTTGCACAATATTTTCATATTATTAAATCAATAATTATCACGGAATAAAAACATATATTATTTATACCAATTAGTATTATTGACAATATTTAGAGAGTTCTGAAGATGAAAGTGTCAAATTAAGCGCCGTTTTTATGGAAAATTCTCTCTTTTCTGGAAGCGATCTGGTTGTCAGTCTTGTGAGTTTATAATATTAATTGTGAATAGTTGTTAAAAAATTGAAAATGTGTAAATAATTGATGAATAAAATATGTATGATTAAAGATAAATATGATAAGTGATGTGTAGTAGATGTTTGTTCAATTTTATATAAAGAGGGGTGTAGCATAAAGTGTTTGTTGTAAGTTTGACTTATTTTTTTGTAGGACCCACAACTTTATTTTTTATGGAACCCACAGTTTTCTTTTCCAATAATAATATTAATTAAAATATACTCCCTCCATCCCATAATAACTGTGGTTTTAGAAGAAATTTTTTTTCCAATTTATTTATCGTTTACAACTTTCTAGAAGAATAAATTATTTACTTTCCTATTTCACCCCTACCTTCTCTCATTGTCCCAAGAAATTCTCTCCCTTGTATTAATAGTTTTCAACTTCCCATAAAGGGGTAGTGATGAATTTTACACAAATTTTAATTAATAAATGATAGCATTAAATGACTTACTTAATCCATGTGCATGAAGCTAAAACGACAGTTATTATGGGATGTAGGTAGTATCATACAAGAAGTTTGCTACCTCTATGGCCATGTCTCACCGCCCTTGTTTCAACACATTTGTCTCAGTTACAAGGTAGGGTAAGGGTGGAGAAAGTTATCTGATGTATTATAAATTGATTTATTATAATATAAAGCTATCCATTTTATTATACTCCCTCCATCTCGTATTAAACGTCTTAATTTCGTTTTTAGGATGTTCCACAATAAATGTCTTATTTTTATATTTGTAGATATTTTTATCATATCTTTTCACATATACCCTCATAATCTTTTTACCCAACTTTTGTTAGAAATTGAAGAAATGAGAGAATGTTTACATTAAGAACTGATGACTTATTATACCACTTTCTCTCTCATATTACTAGTATAACATGTAGTACTATTCTATTTAATGGCTTTTTAGACTCTTTTTCCTTATTCATTCTAATTTTTAGTACTTATTGAGAATATATGAATAACAAAAAGAATGATCTAGAGAACGTAAGAAGTAATACTTCATAGAAAAGTAGGAGAAATATTTCAATTAATAAGTAATTTAAAACGACAAATTAAGTAAAAAAATATATTATTAATTAGTGTGCCAAAACTAATTAGGATATTTATTTTGGGACGGAGGGAGTAATATATTATAATCATATAAAGTTATTTATTTTATTATAATATATATAAAGATATTTGTTTTATTATAATATATATAAATTATTTGTTTTATTATAATATTATATTATTATAATTTAATCAGACGAACAAAATTTTTAAACTTGACGTGCCAAGTTTCGTCTGACGATTTTTATTTTCAAACGTGGTGTGTTACCATTCTTATATAAATAAGTTGTTCAGTTGAATAACGAAGAACACACCAGAAACACAAAATTATTTTATTACAATATTATGAGTATTTATTTTGAGTATAAGGATACTCTGAATATTGCTAACATGCAAGAATTGCTCAAATTAATCTCATACATTACCAACAATATTTGGTCTCCTACTAAAGTAATGAATATCACTTTCTTTCATATTCCTATATTATGGTCAAAAAGTATTATTTGTTCTACAACTTTATTATTAAATGGTATTTTTTAAAATAATTAGAAATTCTTCATTAATTATCTTTTGAGCTGAATTTTTCGATTAAATTTTATTCGTTATATTTGAATTGTGAATCGTACATTTTTTAAATTTTTTGTTTTATCAAGAACTCTAATCGATTTTCTGAATATCGTATTGACAATTTGGACTATGGATGAATTAAATTACAAATATCTAATGTTTATTCTTGATTTTATTATTTTTATTCATCCTTTATATTATTGTTATAATCATCAAACTTAAATCAATAATTCTAGGGGTCCAATGGCGACCGGTCCAAAATATTTTTTTCCTATTGTCTCTCAAAAAATGTATACTATTTATTTCAATTAGAATTTTTATAGAATTTAGTGTATTAGGTGTAATTTGAATACATATATAAAATATAATTGTATATGTATCCAAATTATAGCTAAAATATTAAATTTTATAAAAAATTTAATTAAAATAAATATTATATATTTTTTGAAAAGTAATAGAAAAAAAAAATTGGATCGGTCGGTAAATCTTCTCTACTTAAATTGCGGGGAAAACTTCCTTTTGAGAATTTTTTTTTTAAAATAGTGTCCCTCTAGTTTCATCTAAAGTTTAGAAATTAGAAGCGTCACATGGTGATAGGTGGTACGTTTTAGTAATTTCACTGGTGCCAAATGTTATTCCTACATGTCATTTTAATAATCAACAGAGCGCCACGCCTAAAGTACTACTGCCCACATCCTACCAGTCATCTCTCTTCACACGTTTTACGTACTTTTTCTTTTTTTTACATTTTTCTCGCTCCTATTATCTCTCGCCACCTTCTATTTTTTAGCATCTCAATTTCCCCCTTTAACACATACGCAGTGTGTGCTTTGTAAACTAATTTATATATATAGAGATAGAGTTACTTATAGCGTCTTCAACAGTTTTTTTAATTATTTTGAGATATTTAAATAGGTGAGACACATCAGAAAAATTCTTTTTAACATTTTTTCAATCTTAATCATCAAATTTGCAACCTTCTTCTCACTTTTCAAATCTGCAATCTCCTTCCCACTCTTTAAATCTACAATTAAAGGCTAAAAATATTTATTACGCTAGATGAGTTTGATGTATAACTCATTAAATTGAAGAAACTGATGAGACACAATATATAAAAGTAACAAATAAATACTCTTCAAATTCTCACGTAAGCTAACAAACTTTAATTTGAATTTTTTTTTTACTACTACTCTTGGAGATGCTCTTAAGAGCCTGACCGCTGTGTTTTAATTTTTTTTTTTTATCATTTTGTATCCTCCCCTATATTTATGATAAAAAGTTATATAAATAAATAAAATAATAAATAACATCTAAAATTACTATGTCTGGATTTCTAGAAAATCCCTAAAAAATTTACCAACTTCTCTCCTGTTTACATTAGTACTAATAAATTCATATTATTTTTTTTTACTAATTCCCACACGCACCCAAAAATTGAAAGAATTGAATCCCATAAAATCATAAATTAAGAGTTATCGCTGAGCCAGAAACCATACAACAATTCATATTAATTTTGCATTGGTTATATACAAAATGGGAGTGGTTAACATGAGGGTTAACTTTGATCAATTGACTAATACAATATCGAGACACATGCGAAAGATGATATTTTTATATGTCAACACTCTATTGATTAATTGACCAACCTACAATTAACTTAATTTTATTATTACCCGATCCATACAAAACCATACGCATTGGCATTATATACAAGCTCCAAAAGAGCCAAGTACACCCCCATAACCATACGCATTGGCTATATATACAAGCTGTTGTTAGCTAGCCAGGTGACAGAGCACACAAACTTCACTCACGGAGCCACCTCATCTTTCTTCCTTTCTCTCTCTTTCTCTTTACCACTCAAAAAAGAAAATTGTCAATTTTTTTTTTTTTTCAGATTGAGAAACGAAGAAAGAAAGAAAGATGTTTATTGAGAGCTTTAAAGTAGAAAGCCCAAATGTTAAGTACACAGAGAGTGAGATTCAGTCTGTGTACAACTATGAGACCACCGAGCTTGTTCATGAGAACAGGAATGGTACCTATCAATGGATTGTCAAGCCCAAATCTGTCAAATATGACTTCAAGACTGACATTCATGTCCCCAAACTAGGGTTTACTTCTAATTTTCTCTAATGGGTTCGATTGATTGATTTTGTGGTTTATGATCTTATTTTTGATTTGGGCGTAATTCTTAATTTGTTGATTTGTTTGACAGGGTTATGCTTGTTGGGTGGGGAGGCAACAATGGATCAACCCTTTCTGCTGGTGTTATTGCAAATAGGGAGTGAGTAATTTCTTCCTTATTTCCCCCTGTAGATCTCGTATCGTAATGTTCTAATAATACTCCGTTACGCGAAAAGAATCTAATTTGCAACATTTATGAATATTAAAAACATATATTTCTTTGATTTATACAATATATAAATAGGGAATTAATATCACATTAATAATAATGGAGCCCATATATCTATAGAGTAAATATATGGGCCCATATTTTTATCCGATAGATTGTGGAAATATTAATTTTTTATAAAAATAAATTGTTAGTTTAATTGATTATTGTGACTTGGGAATAAAATTAAGGGAGCATTATTTGCACTATTTCTTTGATATTTTCATTTATATAATATATAAATAGGGAATTAATATCACATTAATAATAATGGAGCCCATATATTTATCCCACCGTTTGTGGAAATATCAATTTCTTATAAAAACAAGTTGTTAGTGAGGTGGGAATAAATTATTTCCACTATCTCACATGAGGATGGAGTCCATATCAAAAATACATGCAGAAATATCATTTTTCTAAAATTCTGATGATAAATTTGTGGACTGTGTTTTATTTTATATTGCTAAAAATACTCTTTTTGTGAAAAGAAATTGATAAATGAGACTCTTTTTGAAACAGGGTAGTGTTATGTTGTTTGAATTTGGGGTTGGTAAGATTTTGGATGGAGTGGGTATAAAAAATAGTCATAAAACAAATAATTTACTATAAATGTTCTAAAAGTGTGGTTTTTGAAGTTTGGTTTATGGGTATTGAAAATTGGCAGAGGAATCTCTTGGGCAACCAAAGATAAGGTGCAACAAGCCAACTATTTTGGCTCACTCACCCAGGCATCCACTATCCGAGTTGGATCTTTCAATGGAGAGGAGATTTATGCTCCATTCAAGAGCCTGCTCCCCATGGTAGGTACTTGTGTGTGTGAATGTGTGTTTAATCCAACTTAACTCCCTCCATTTTGTTCAGAAATGAGTACTCACTTGTATATTTATACTTTTCAGTGTCATCTGATTATATATTTTGGAACAAAATTAAAAATCATTTTGATGTCAGGGAGTCTATTTAAAAAAATAATTTTGATGTACTTTTTGATTCCCCTGTTTTTATTTTTAATCAATAAAATATTTTATTTTCAATAGGTTAATCCAGATCACATTGTGTTTGGAGGTTGGGACATAAGCAACTTGAACCTGGCAGATGCCATGGCCAGGGCTAAGGTCTTGGACATTGATCTACAAAAGCAGCTGATTCCCTACATGGAATCCATGGTCCCACTCCCTGGAATCTATGACCCTGATTTCATTGCTGCCAACCAAGGGTCACGAGCCAACAACGTGATCAAAGGCACCAAGAAAGAACAGATTGAACGAATCATCAAAGATATTAGGTACTATAAGTATATATTATATATTAATATTCCACGGCCAAGTTTTGTTATTTTTCTGGTATAAACTGCTAAAAATTGTTTCTTTTTCTTTTATTTAATATAATAGTATGGTTAATATGAATAATATGTGAAATTAAATAGGGAATTTAAGGAGGCAAGCAAGGTAGATAAGGTAGTGGTTCTGTGGACTGCAAACACTGAGAGATACAGTAATGTAATGGTGGGGCTAAATGACACTGAGGAAAACCTTTTTGCTTCTGTGGAGAGAAATGAAGCTGAGATTTCTCCTTCCACTTTGTATGCCATAGCTTGTGTTCTTGAAAATGTGCCTTTTATTAATGGAAGTCCACAGAACACTTTTGTTCCAGGTACATAATTAAAAATTTAAAATATAATAAGAATTCCAAAATTTTGTTACATCAATTTAATTTTGAGATTATATAAATTTTCAGGATTGATTGACTTGGCCATAAGGAGGAACAGTTTGATTGGTGGGGATGACTTTAAGAGTGGTCAGACCAAGATGAAATCTGTTCTGGTTGATTTCCTTGTTGGTGCTGGTATTAAGGTATAATCTTACTAATTAACTACTTAAAGATTGGGGTATAAGAACTCAAATTGTATGGCATGTTAATTTTTAAGTATATATGGTATGATATAGAGTTCAATTTAATTGTTGCAGCCGACATCAATAGTGAGCTACAATCATTTGGGAAACAATGATGGAATGAATCTGTCGGCTCCTCAAACCTTCCGCTCAAAGGAGATATCGAAGAGCAATGTGGTGGATGACATGGTCTCTAGCAATGCTATTCTCTATGAGCCTGGCGAGCATCCTGATCATGTTGTTGTGATCAAGGTAAAAACGAAAACTCACTCTCGAGTATTTTTACATGCACCTACTTCTTACACTTGCAGAGGATGTAGGGTGTTTGGGAGCGACTTATTAGTAATTGAAATTATTTCTAGCTGAATGGGAAATTTCAGCTTATAAGTCATTCTAAAATAGGCATACCATGTCTGTTTGATCAAATGTAAAAATTACTTGCACCCTTTATTTTAGTCATTTCACGTCATTTTAACTTAATGAGTCATCATTGGCCAAAGACTTTCACAATAACTTAGTTTTACAATTTATAAGTGCTCCTAGTTAATAAATCATTCCTTTATTCGACTTCATGCAGTATGTGCCATATGTGGGAGATAGCAAGAGGGCAATGGATGAGTACACATCAGAGATATTCATGGGTGGGACTAACACCATAGTGCTCCACAACACTTGTGAGGATTCTCTTTTGGCTGCTCCCATTATCTTGGACTTGGTCCTTCTTGCTGAACTCTGTACTCGCATTCAGCTTAAAGCTGAAGGAGAGGTTTGTCTACATGAAAGCCTTCAATATTTGCCTCCTCCTTTTACATTAAATATTTTGTTAACTGGAACTAATTTTATAACATTATGTTTCTTGAATATATTTTCAGGGTAAATTTCACTCATTTCACCCTGTGGCCACCATTCTCAGTTACCTCACCAAAGCTCCTCTTGTAAGTTATCTTTTTTTTTTCCCCCAAGTCCCAAACTTTTAGGCCGCTCGCTGATATATGCAACATTCTAAATTTATTTGTATGATTGTACTGTACAATCCAACTATTATTTATGATGTGCATGTATGAGAACCCAACTTTTACTAACATACTGTGCATGCATAGAATATCCGAGTAGAATTTAAACAGAAAGGTAGAAAGCCATTTAACCCCCCAACACATGAATTATTGGACACTTTTTGCCAGAGCATGTGATAATAATGGTAGTCATACAAGTTATGATCCCATATTCATTGCCAAAGACCATGTGGTCCAAGTACTAGTTTATAGGGGAATTAGGAGGACCCCAAATACTTTCTCAATAGATGTATTCTAATTCTAAGTTAAGAGAACTCCATTCCTTGCACAAGATATGCAATGTGAAGTAACTATTAACATATACATGCATCTTTGTGCATCTGAATATATACTTGATGATTTGTTGATTTTGTGTGGTGTTCCAAAAATTAAAATGAAAAATCAGGTACCCCCAGGCACACCGGTGGTGAATGCCCTGGCGAAGCAAAGGGCGATGCTCGAGAACATACTGAGGGCTTGTGTTGGACTGGCTCCGGAGAACAATATGATTTTGGAATACAAATGAAAAATGTTGTGAAGAAATCAATCAAGGAGAAGAGCCTTTTTATTTCTTTTCTTAATTCCTTCTTTTATCTGCCTGCCTGCCTGCCTGAAGTCGTGTAAACCAGAAATGAATTAAACAAATTTGAAGCAAGACCTACTCCTAGTATAACCATATGTATTCAAATTTTCCACTGCCTTCTCATTTAGGTTTTTGGTTGGTTTGGTCGTTAAGAGTATGTGTTGGTTAATAAGTTGAAGCCTCTTATATGGTTTTATTCAGTTCAACTGATACGTTGCCCAAATTTTTCTTCTTCTTTTACTCTTTGCATGGACTTGGTTATACTCCAATACTATTTTTCTCTAAATTCCATATAATATACTAAATATTTTTCATAACATTTTTGTTAGAACTAATTTAATTTAATTAATAAGTTTGATAATATGCAAGGCACGGGTTAGTACTCGCTAATAATTAGGATGACTCGACACAATTAATGTCAAATTGTCGTCTTAGACCCTATGCCTCGTTATAGATAAGTATTGGCATAATTTATTATGTTGAAAACAATTCATTCATTTTTACCGTTAAAAATTAATAAGAATTTTTCAACCATTAAATTTTGGTAAAAAATGTACATGTTCATCAAATAGAGTGAAAATATTGGATTCTAAATACAATATTGTCATTACCCCATTTTAAAATGTTAGGTGCAAGCCCTTGAAGCCCACACACAACTCATCAACCAGTTGGTCTAATTATGTCTTTATTTATTCCGACCTGATTTGGGTAGTGCAATTTCCAAATAAATAAATAAATAATTCAACAGTTTGCGTGTTTTTTTATTATAATAAATCTACTATTACATAAAAATCGCTCACATACACTCACATGCATATTGGTATGGCCCACATGTAGAGCAAATCATGTGGGTCATACCAATATGTATGTGAGTGTATATAAGCGGTATGTGAGCGGTTTTATGTGATAGTAGTATTACTCTTTTTTTTTAATAAAAAAAAGTCTGCTTGTACTCGCAGATAAGTGTGTAAACGAATCGAATCGAGTTTAATATTGAGTTGTTCAGATTTGGTTCATAAAATTTATCTAGTACTACCTCCGTCCCACTAATAAGTGATTTTTTAAGCTTAATATTTTTTTCCAAAATAAGTGATATGTTAGAACTCCAATACAATTTTTACAATATTTTTCATATGTGCCCTTATGCAGCCAATGATATTTATTGAGTATTTATTGGGAAGTTGAAAGGTTGAAGAAAGAGAAAGAGAGACCAAAAGGCAATAAAAAAAGTCTTAAACAAAACAAAGAAAGTATATTAAGGGTATTTTTATCATTTTAGTCTGTGTATTGGTATGTGTGATTTAAGCTAAAAAAACACTTATTATGAGACGGAGGTAGTATAAAATAATGTTTGATTGAGACCCGTTTAGCTACCGAGTCGAGCACGATATCGAATCGTGCCCGAGCCATTAGAACTTTTCGAAAGAATATGATCTGAATATCAATAGAAAATTACAATTTTAAGAGGTTCGAGTAATTTATCAAATTTTAAAATTTATTCATATTTAAATTATTTATATTTCGAGTCGAACTCGAATTGAACTTTTAGCCAAGTATGAATCGAGCCTGACTCATACTTGAGAAGGAAGTCTTACACTAGCACATGCAAACTGTTTTTTTTTTGGAAACTTAACGTGGACATGTAAAGGCC
This sequence comes from Panax stipuleanatus, assembly GCA_020205555.1. Taxonomy (NCBI): domain Eukaryota; kingdom Viridiplantae; phylum Streptophyta; class Magnoliopsida; order Apiales; family Araliaceae; genus Panax; species Panax stipuleanatus. The sequence goes on from CM035117.1 coordinate 25,088,091, forward strand.
AATGAACCCGCATTCGCACATTAAGATTTTTAGGCCGAAAGTCCAATATAGAAACTTGGCCCAACTTATTCCTTTGGCACATCTCATATGTGTGAGCCCCTTTCAATTCTCAACACATTACTAGAAGTTTGTTCAACAATAATCTGTTTTAAAATAATTTATAAGTTAAAATTAAAGTGAATTATAAGTTATTATTTGTTATGATTTATAAGAAAAGTGTTTGACACTGATTTGACTTATATGTTAATAATTAATTAAGTTAAAACATGATTTGAAAGTGTTTAAGACAAAAATTTATTTTATTAATTAACTGAGAACATGATATCCATAATCTAAAAGATTTGGATCATGAAAAGATATACAAAGGTGAAATCACTAATACATAATGAAACTAATTTTATGATATCATCTTCAACTGCATGCATGTTAAATACCACCATGAGCATTGTTGTGAGCTTGTGTAGATGACGACTTCAATGAAGATTTGCTCGACTAACTCTGAACTTAAATATTCATCATTTGAATATTCATCACCATTTTTTGTTTTATCTGAATATTCCAACATGGCAAGAATATATATATATATATATATATATTACAAATAGTATTTTAGAAAATTGGATCTTGAAGAGATCATGCGGATTGAACTGAAATGTAACCTTAATATTAATTAGTATCAATGACGCTGCCAAAGGATTTATATATATATATGCAAGATTTAGTGATATCAAATCAAATCAAGTGTGTGGGTAACTTAAACTGGAAGGCCTGAAATATGGGATATATAGCCACAGCTTGTCTTTTCAACGTAGATGCTGAAATTAGGGTTAGGAAGATGTGGTTGAGTGCAGATGCTTGAATTTGTATGCTAGCTACGTACTAAACATGCATGTGAATACTAGAATGATCCAAATTTCCTAAAAATCATCGATCGTCAATTCTTGTTATTATTATTCAATGACTAAAACTTTAAAAGTTCAAAAATTCCTATGTACAAATATATAAATATAGGCTCATAGGAAAGAGCGAGGAAATTAATCTAATCTGTTGGCACTAAAAATTGTGAGAAATTAACTAGCTAGAAATGTGTTTAAGCCTGCCAAACAATCTCATAAATATTGGCAAGAGAAGAGGTCGAAGAAATAGTAATGATGAGAAAGAAAGCAAAGGGTTATTAGGGAAGGAGATTGATAGATGGAAGAAGCAACAACAGGAGATGATGATAGCACAAGAACAAGATCAACTTCATTCTTCCAATCCCACTCATTGATTCCTTCTCTTAATTCACTTCAAGATTCTCATATTCTCCTTCCTTTATGTTAATTAAACATATGATCATGTAAGTATATATATATTTGCGGATTTCTTTGTTGTAATCAATTTAAGATCATGGTTATTTAACTCCCAAGCAAAACACGGTGAATATTTGTGGAATTAATTATTATAATTTCTTGTTGCAAATTGTTTTAAGTACTATATATATGTATCTATGCAGAAATATGTATGTTGCTTTGATTTTGTTATTACATTTTGGAAAAATTTGATATATTCCATAAACTCTCTCTCACTTGAATGTGAGAACTATTTGAGATCTTGTAAAATTATATCTTTCGTCTATATTTTTTGCTGCGCAAACGACTTATCTACAATGGTTTGAAGAAAGTACAAAGAATCATGCATGATGAGAAATTCCATTATTACAAGAAAGAAAATATCAACCAATATTTATAATCAAAGAATAAACAAATTAAATAAATAATCCTTGTAACTCAATGTTTACAAAGTAATCAAGCTGGGGCCTTCGCACCAATCTCCAAGTTTTCTGGTTTGAATTAGGCACAAGCTACTACAATTAAACTCTTTCATCTGAGCAATGAATGAGAATGCTTAAGTATGTTATTGAGTGGTTTATTTTGGGCTTTACACAACATGTTCTTCACTCTTTCTGTCATCTGCATTTATTTAACAGTAATTTTCCATAAGCAAATCCATATATATGCTTAAGCTTTAAAACGGAAAACTTTAATTATACCTGTCCAAGACTTGACCCCCTTGCATAGGGAAAAGCTCTTTGATGACTATTAAGGCTAGCCGGAGGAGATTTCCGGCTAGTTTCTTCTCTGCACGGCAGTTTCCCATTACCCTGGCTTCTTCTTGTAATCATCGGAGAGTTTTGCCATCCGTCGTTCAAATTGCCAGACGAATTTGAGTCCTAATTATGCACAACATGACATGCAAGGAAAAAAGTAGTACCATAATTAATATTTACCTTCCCATGGGAAGTTTGAAATACTAAAATAGAGAAGTTGAATTTCAAAATTTTCTATGAAGAATACCAATAAACTTCTGCTTCTGGTTGTAACAGTTGGAGAATTATGCCAGTTCCCATTCAATACACTTCGGAAGGCTTGATTCCTAATTCCAAGAAAAAAAAACTTTGAAATTAGAGCTAGGATTAATATTAATATATGGAATATACATACTGAATATATTTAATTTTCTGAAAAATATAAGCATGGGTAGTATTTTAGAAGTTTTTAAGAGATATATACCAAGAATAGCACAGGTAGCACAATGCTTGAGGACTTCCAAATTCATGCGCACATCATCTAGACTCCTGTAAAAGGAAAAGAAAAGAAAAAAGTTTTAGGGTATTAAATACGTACTTCAAAATCCAACTATGAACAAAAAAGTTTACCTGTGCTTTTGCTGTCCAAGCCCAAAGTATGTCGCCAAGGATGCCATCTACAGACCGATTATGGAAATTAATTAATTAATTCTGGTTGCATGCATGTTGACAAATTAATTACAAAAAAGAATTGCATGCATCATGTTATAATTATTACATTTTTCTAATAATTATTGCAACTGATCCACACATACATACATACATACATACCTTCATATTACCAGCTCTTCTCCCAAATTTCTCCGTCAATACTCCCAAAGAATCAATCATGGCAACTGGCACCGGCGCAGGCCTCCCAATGTCGGCAAACGCCTCTCTAATCCGAACGCAATCAAATCTTTGAATATTATGCCCAGCCCATACTCTGCCATCAAGAATACCAAACACCTTATCAGCAACATCTTCAAAACAAGGTGCATTAACAATTTCTTTACGCGTAATCCCATCGCTACGCCCTGATCTCAACGCCACAACTGACAAATCCCCCGGCCTAATGAGCGTTACGTAGCTCTCTAGCTCCACAAGTTTTTGAGGGCAAACAACCATGGCACCAAACTCCAAAATCCAGAACCTTTCTCCTGATCTTTTAGGTACGTTTGTTTCTAAATCGAAGAACACAATCGAGTTGGAAAAAGACATTTTCTACTTGAATTTTAGTATGTACGTATCCCTACGTGGTTTTTATTTTGTTTTGTTTGGAGATATGATGGTATTTGATTGAGATCGATCAACGTTGTGTTGTATATAAATGTCTTAACGCATGCATGCATGGGGATGGACGGAGAAGAATATTTGTTCGTGTTTGGAGATCATTAATTAATTGTCTTGTGGTTCAAGTTAAAGTTTGGTTTGGGGTTTGGGCAAAGGTGTCCTATGCCAGTTAGACAGGAATCCTAGCTATTACAAGGAATGACAAGAGAGTTGCATTTCTTTTCTTTTGCCTTTTGAGCTTGAAAACATTTGGACAGGTTTTAGCTTTCTTCATCCTGATCTTTAGTTTATTGGTACGTGGTACTTTCCAAGCAAAGCAAAGTCATGCAAAGAGGCTGTAATGGATTCCATGTTAAGTTGAGTCCCAAAAATGGAGTTGTATGTTGTACAGGATTCAAATCTGTTGTTTCTTTTTATGTCTCATTTCGTATATTAGTTTCAAACTTGTACATTTAAAAAATTAACTGCAAATGGGTACTTGCGCTCCATTTGACAATGGAATAATGCTACAGACAAATTATTCTATAAACATTTTACAAACGGCAAATGTGATATACTCCATCTCAGCTTTTTATATGGGGCCGAATACTACATTGAAGCAATTTATTAATCAATATATTGAAGTAAAGTATGTCACATCAATAATTTATAAAATATTTATATAATAATTTGTATCTATAACATTGCTCTCGACAAATAATACATGACACGGGATAGGAGATGAGATAAAAGATTTGAACTCTTTAATAAGTCACGCCCATTCAGTAACATACAATAAAGAATATATTATTAAAAAACAGTTGTCCCTTCTGCATTAATAATTGTATATTTGTGTAGGGTTGAATAAAATCATAAAAGTTCCTCATATTAATTACGGTACATTTGTTTGGAATCAAAATTGAAGAGAAGGGGTAGCGACGGGCCGACGGCCACGGTTCCGGGATTAATTGAGTTAGGCTGGGTTAAATCTAAAATTCATTAATTAGGCTTAGTCTTTGCTACTTTTCCAAAGCCCATAATTAGTTATTAATCTCATTCTTATTTTGGGCCATCTTCAAATTTTTGTGAAAAATATTACCATTTTCTGTGTCTAATTTGTTGTCTAAATGGCGTTCAGAGTTGCTTGAAATAAATAAATAAATGTTGCAACACTATGTGTTGTTTTTTGGGTTAAAAGTAGTGGAGACACAAAAATTTTCTAGTCTTAGGAACAAGATGTATCTTTCCAAGTTTGACTACTAGTAATATCATGGGTTGGGCTTAACCCGGGCCTGTTTTTTAGTCAAAAGTTGTATCAGACATGGCGATTTTCCAGTCTGCAAAGGAAAATGACCCTGTTTGGTTTAGGTTTTTTTTTTAAAAAAAATAATTATTAATTTATAAAACTTTGACTTATTTGCTTCAGTGTTTTGAAACATAAAGCACTAATACATATGTAGGGAACTCAACTTGATTCAAAAGTTTACGCTATTGATTCTTGAATTAATTTATGTATATTAGTCGTTCATTCTTTAATTCTGATTTCTCTAATTTAGAATCTCAACTAACTTGAATATGTCACTTCTATAATAATATCAAGAATATACCTAAAGTATCTCTTTAATTTTGATTTTTTTCAGCTTTTTAAACATGTACACTCAAACATGATTTTTCTCAATAAGTTTTTTCAATCATAAAGTTTAGACTTTACTTTCAAATTTAAAATAGAAGCCATAAATCAAAAAATTATGCCTTATGTTAACCTTAATATGCATAAAGGGAAAAAAGAAGAAGTTAGAAGGCAAGTAGGACTTGTATTTAGGAAGAGAGGGAGTATGCTAGCTTAATATTTTTCTTTTGTAACCACTGAAACATGCTTGTATATATTTGGGCAAACATAAACAACATAAAGTATCATAGGGTTATTCTGAATACCTCATAGAAGCTCTCCCTTCTTCTTTTTTTCTTTTTTTTTTATTTTATCTATAAAAAACCCTAGCTTCCATCTTAGATCTTGGGAATGCTCTCTTTATTTTGGAGAGACCCTTTCCTAGATCTCTTTTCTTCTGCTCTAATAATTTCTCCTTTCTTGTGGAGTGCTTCGTGTTTTCGTATTGATGAACTATTCATATCTGCATTTTCTGTTATTAGTAATTTGGAATTATGACTGTTTTTTAAAAATATATTTGGTGTCCACTAGTTGTTGCTGGTACGATGAATTATTTTCCTGATTATTTGTTATTATGTTTGAAAAGATTACTATTTCAATTCTTTATATTGTAATCTTTTTATTATTTGTAACGGTTTACAATTTTAATATATTTTAGTCGATTTGACTATTTGACAATAAAAAAACGACATCAAGAAAAGTACTCCTGTGCATTAATTTTTAGAAAGGGGGAAGATAGGGAGAGGGGGAGGGAGAGGGGGGGCAGCAATAATAAATTTAAAGTAAGTCATTTATATATTCGAAGAACAAATAAACAATGATCCCACCAACATTTAAGAAATATAATAATTCTGAACAGATTTAGTACGAAGCAAATTAAAATTCTAATTAAGCAAACAGGCCCTTAACTCCGTGTAGAAATTTCACCGGTCACCACTTCATACAGCAATATTATAACTTAATTTCAGACCAAAGTGACAGTGTATATATGACACGAGCCAGGTAGATCAGCTAAATTAACTTTAAGTGTGAAGATTGAGATATTGTGGACCTTTAGGTCTCAAGTTTAATTATTATTTAGGAGAATTTATTTTTTCTATTATTCTGTTATGAGAAGTTTGTTTTCTCTTCGTGCGAGTTTTGTTTGTAAGTGATGTGAGGTTTGATTGGTTCTTGAATATTATATTTTCCACGTGATGTACTTGATTATAAAATTATATTATATTCTTTAAAAAGTGGAAAAAAGATTCAACGAAAGACAAAAACAAATCCTCTATATATTTTACGTACAATCAATACGCTGAATAACTCCTGATATAACAGTAAAAGCTTTCAAAAGAAAAAAAAGAAAGTTAAATATGAAGTTTCATGCATGCATGATGCATGTAGTAGTTAGTTTTATTTTATTTTTTTTATTTTTTTGGAGGTTCTAATTATTATTAGTATAACTCAAGTTGTTACTTATAACAGCATAGACTGCATTAAACAGAGTGCAAGTATGTTGAACGGCTTTATTTAGTTTTCTAATGAGTTCTTCTACACAGATAGAAATATTGAACAGGAGATGTATTAGATTTTAATCTATTTATATTTTTATCTCATTAGAGGTCAAAACATAAATAATTAAAAATCTAATACACTCCTGTCTAATATTCATGTCTTATATTACTGTCTGCTTAGACTTTTAGTTTTCTAATACTCCAGTATTTGATTGCAGTCGGCAAACGTACAAAGATTGAGACCGCAGATTGATGGATAAAAGTAGACCATGTGATTTATAATAAATATTTGTGGATATGAGAGAGACATGCACTTACAATATTAATTACTTGCATGGAGTAATAAATAATTAATTGAAAGAGCAAAGACGTGTGGGAAGTGGGAAAAAAAGAAACAGAGGGAGGGAGTAGTTCAAAAGCAGATGCCTCAACGCGGAAACATAAAAGCGCACGTAAAGAAAAGAAAAAGGAAGCTTATTATGCGTGTCAAGTTTTTTTTTTTTTAAAGTATTGAAGTTGTTTAGTTTTGATTTATAAAATTTATTAGGTATAAAATAAAATTTGATTGAAACTTGTTTAGTTATCGAGTCGAGTACGATTTCGAATCGAGTCCGAATAGTTTGAGTTTTTCGAATAAATATGATCTGCGTATCAATAGAAAATTACAATTTAAATAGGTTCGAATGATTTATCGAATTTAAAAATTTATTCATATTTAAATTATTTATATTTCGAACCAAACTCGAATCGAACTTTTTAGTCAAATGAGTACGAATCGAGCTCGAACTATTTACTCATTTGAGATCGTTAGCCTTAATAAGTATATGATACGAGATCTTCTTCCGTAGGATCAGTCAGATTTTTTAAACTAAAAATAAAAAAACAACCAAAAGTGAATTGCATAGCCTTAATAAAAAATAAAATAATGTTACTATCACATAAATAATCTCATATAATACTCACATACACATACATACATGCTGCAAGCTCCATATATTAAGCAGGGGCTCACAAAATATATATATATATATATATATATATATATATATATATATATGTATATATGTATATGTGAGTATTATGTGAATTTTTTTTTTTGTGATAGTAACATTGTTGTAAAAAATAATAAGTGGCAGGTGTTTGTTTCTCGTTTAATATCGTCACGTGGCCAAATCACAGACAGTGAGTTTTGAGGACAGGAATAATGCAGGGCCTTGGTAATTCCTGACAATTGCCTATTAATAATGGTTTTAATAAATATGGTGGACCTTCAAAAAACACGGTTTTCACTAACCCCACTGAATTTGTCATTGATTTGTAATGAACCTTTATATAATGGGCATGTCATTCCTATATTACAAGACAAGTAAAAGATTCTTATAAAGGACAGTATTATGTGATATATACTCAAATATTAGTTAATATTGTCGTACACTGTTATGTATATTTTATTTGTATAAAGTTTATTAAAATTATATCGTTTTAATAGATTTTTTTTATTTTAAAAAAATAGTTTTTTTTTAAATTAAAAATTAAAAATAAATATATCAAAACGAAATAGTTTTAACAAACTGTACACAAATAACAGCTGTGTATGACCATTATTCTCTAATTAATAGTATTACTTGAGTAACTATGTAGGAAAGAAAAATGAAGCTTAAAAGAATCATTTACAAAGCTTGAAGCTAAAATCAGCTCTTGAAATTAAGTGTGCACTCTTCACATAACTTTTTCATATATTTTAATTACTGGAAAAAAAACTTTTTAATATATCACCATATATATTTATTTTTTTGCTAAATATATCACCATAATGATTATATATATATATTACCATCCTAAAACAAAATATTCTCCTTCGTTTATGTTTTTATCTCAATTATTAATTACAAAACTTTTTTAGTATTACAAAAGTTATTGGAAAGACCTAGCCCCTAGGTTACTTCTTGGAAAATTAGTCAAAGTAGTCAACGACGAATATTTCTTTCAACATAGACGCGGCTACGTTTGACCGTTCCACGATCCAGTTGGTCCATATATATATATATATATAAACAACAAATACACATAACGATGCAATCTAAGCAAAATCCAACCCATTGAAGTTTCAAATTTTCAATCAGCTATTTCATTAACTTGGCAGTTCTAATTAAACAGCCCAGCCATGGCTGATATTTTCCGGGTCAGAGCAGCATTTCTACTGGCGGCTTTTTGCGTCTTTATTTCTTTAACAACTATGATTCCTTCCGTTGAAGCTCGAATTCGCCGGTTTCAATGGGAGGTGAAATATGAGTACAAATCTCCGGATTGCAACAGAAAACTTGTCATTGCAATTAATGGAAAAACTCCCGGACCAACCATTCGGGCAACGCGAGGCGATACGATCGTCGTTGAGCTCCATCAACAGTTTGTTAACTGAAAATGTCGCCATTCATTGGCACGGAATCCGTCAGGTGAATTGAATTTAGGGGAGCGGTTATCAATACAGTATCGACACGCAGGCCGAGAGGTGATCTCTGTGTGTCAGTACTGTATTTGTCAATTAATCTACTTACCATGAAGTTAACGGACTGAATTTAGACTCATTTTGTTGTATATTGCGACAAAAACATGTTGACTATAGACATCTGATTAATTAGAACAGTTGAATTTGAAATGTGTAGTTATCTTCTTCTTTTTTAATTATCTTATTACAGATTGGAACACCTTGGGCCGATGGAACAGAAGGGGTGACACAATGTCCAATTTTGGCCGGAGATACTTTTACGTACAAGTTTGTTGTTGATAGAGTAAGTTTGTTTTTCTTTTGGCAATTGTATGATGATTTATAATTTGCAGCAACAATTAATATTTGAACTTTATACACAGGCTGGAACATATTTGTACCATGCGCATTATGGTATGCAAAGAGAAGCTGGGTTATACGGATCCATCCGCGTGGCGCTTCCCGGCGGGGAATCCGAGCCTTTCTCTTATGATTACGATCGGAGCATTATTCTTAACGATTGGTTCCACAAGAGCGCCTATGAACAGGCCACGGGTCTGTCTTCAATTCCCTTTCAATGGGTTGGGGAGCCTCAGGTAAAAAAAAAAAAATTACACTGAATATTGAATATATTTGTTACTGTGTAATTATGTAAAAATATTGAATGATTTTTTATGTCCATTCCATTTCAGTCGCTTCTAATACAAGGAAAAGGAAAGTTCGATTGCAGTTCACCAAGTCCGGCAACTGGTGTTTGTAATGCTACTGATCCTGAATGTTCACCTTATGTACTAACCGTTGTTCCGGGAAAAACATACCGGCTAAGGATCGGAAGCTTGACTGCTCTATCAGCTTTAAGTTTCGAAATAGAGGTAACCATTTGACAAACATCTAAGAATCATATTCAAGAACATCATAAATTTATATCTAGGGATGGATTGATTCTGATTTGATGTTAACTTCTTATGCAGGGCCATAACATGACAGTGGTGGAAGCCGACGGCCATTATGTGGACCCATTTGTGGTAAAGAATCTGTTTATTTACTCCGGCGAAACGTACTCAGTCTTAATCAATGCCGATCAGGACCCTTCAAGAAATTATTGGGCGTCTTCAAAAATTGTTAGCAGAAATAGCACCACTCCAAATGGCCTAGCCATCTTCAATTACTATCCTAACCATCCAAAAAGATCCCCTCCTACGGTGCCACCTGCGGGTCCAGCTTGGAACGACGTGGGCCCGAGATTAAGTCAAAGCCTGGCAATTAAGTCTCACCCGGGATTTATCCACCCTCCACCACAAACCTCAGACAGGGTGATTGTGTTACTCAACACACAAAACAGAGTGAATGGCAATGTGCGTTGGTCCGTAAACAATGTCTCCTTTAATCTCCCTCACACGCCTTATTTAATCGCGCTTAAGGAGAAATTAGGCCATACGTTCGGACAAACGCCACCTCCCGAAGACTATGACTCCACAAACTACGACATTTTCAAGTGTGGCGAAAAATGTGAATGCGACCACCAGCAACTCCATTTATAGGCTGCAGTTCAACACCACAGTGGACTTGATACTACAAAACGCAAACACGATGAACCCAAATAACAGCGAGACCCACCCGTGGCATCTCCACGGGCATGATTTTTGGGTTTTGGGCTATGGGAATGGAAAGTTTAACAAGTCCAGTGATCCAAAAAGTTACAATTTGGTGGATCCAATTATGAAGAATTCAGTGCCAGTTCATCCTTATGGGTGGACTGCATTGAGGTTTCGGGCCGACAATCCGGGTGTCTGGGCTTTCCATTGTCATATAGAGTCACATTTCTATATGGGAATGGGAGTGGTGTTTGAGGAAGGCATTGAGAAAGTGGGAAGATTGCCTTCTTCTATAATGGGATGCGGTGGAACCAAAGGCTTCCGTAGGCCATAAAAATGTGTGTTCTCATACCAAAAAAATTACAGTGTAGATTGTTATGCAATTGTATTATTATTGTAAGTAGTACTAAACATTCTTTCTCTAATCATTTGTTTCCACTTTTTATGTTCAAGAACCTTAGCAATGAAAACGAAGAAGGAATTACTTGTGTTATAGTACCTTATTACTTGTATTCTAGTAGCTTAATTGTGAAGTTTATCAGTGTTCAACAATTTGAGAACTTTGCACATGATTTTGTTTGTTGCGAGTTCAGCGTCGTTACTGAGATTTTGGTGGTCCAAAGCGAAAAATAAAAACGAGACCCTCTTCGAAACATTGTCTTCACCCAAAAAAATATAAAAATAAATAAATAAAAAATACAAACTGTATCCAAAAATATGCCTTTTGGAGCTTAAAATATAATAGTTCGACTATAAAAAATATATAAAAACTTCGACTTAAAGCAAAATATATGAGTAGTTCGACTATAACAAAATATATGAGACCCTTCTGATTGGGGGTCCAGATCGATCGATCCTCCCGCCCGTACTCAGGAACTGCTACGTGTGAGTTATATATTTTGGAATAAATTAAAGACTAAAAAAGACAATAAACTGCCTTTCTATAAGCCAATCAGTACTCTAATGTTAGTGTAAGGATATAAATAGTAGAGAAATATCTTTATTAGATACACATTCTTAATTCTAGGAAAATATATGAAATTGATGTCATTACTTATTATACTCTGAATAAATTATGTATTATTATGTGCTCGCTAATTTAATATTACTATGACTAATACATGATAACACACTGATTATGTGTGTGTCCCTTCGGGGACATCCGATAAAATTAGAACGATACTGATTATGTATGTAAATTATACGAAATAATGTAAAATGTTTTCAAACGTCTACTTAAAAAACAAGGATGCAAAAAAATAAAAAAATGAATGCTATAATGACAAAAGATGGTATCCGGTTTTTAATCACCAAACATTATTAAAAATCAAATTGGCGTGACCTAGGTCGGCACAGCCAACGTCACCCATGGAAACCCCGAGTTCGATCGTCAAATAACATTAATTTGGACGCAATCCTCTAAAGACTTTTCCTTCTTGGTTGACTTTGACCAAATTGGCATGCAATTTGTATATATATTTGACCGTCAAAACTTAATTGACAAGTAAGGGAATTAATGTTTTCATATGTATTTTTGATATTTTTATATGATTTTTTTTTCACATGAGTATAGAGTGGGTTTCATCTTCTTGAAAGAAATAATTATATAAAAATATCAAAAATACATTTAAAAATTGAAATCCCTGAATTCAAATGAGTTGAAAATTAAAGTTGTAAATAGACGATCATAAAAGGATATGAATGAATATGGATTAGTCCATATATCAAATTTGAGTATAAGAATAGATTTATAATTTATATATATCTATGAATAAATCTCATCTTTTAATTTCTCTCTCTAAATTTACTTTTTCCGTTCTCAAATTAGAGATACATTTTGATTTTTTAGAGTTAATTCGTAAAATTTTAAATTTTAAAATTGATATAAAATTATTTAATTTTAGTACAAACAAATATAATAGTTGTAAACTAACTATAAAGTACTACTAATTATCATCTTTGTTGTTTTTAAAATTTAAACAAAATTATATCCATTTTAAGTTTTAATATTTTATAAATTGACTCTAAAAAGTCAAAATATATCTCTAATTTTAGAAGAGAGAGGTAATAAAACTTATTAAAGGACTCCATATATGGATAACTTAATTTGGGTTTGGTTTTAATTTGATGAAAGTATTATCCGCTAGCTGGTTCTTGATGCTGCATGATGAACCAATGGCGACTCTACTACTTACATAAATATCTCAACTTAATTACTACCTAATAACAAAGTTTGTTACTCAAAATAAAAGTAACAAAGTTGACCTAAATTGTTATTTTATCTTATTTTTTGAAATTGATTATTCACCAACGCCAGCCAGCCAGCCAGCCTCGATCACAAACCTTAACCAAAGGTTAAAAATTGAATACTTTTGTCATTCAGTTAATTTCATTAGTAATGTTTGTTAGGACAAATGTATATTTGATTTGATGATGAGATAAATGAGATAATGTATATTTGTATCCAGTAGTTGATTGTACAGAAAAGACTTGAAATAGAGATCAAACTTGTTAAGTTGAAGAGTGCAGATCCCAAGATGGTTGCTGAATATCTCAATGTTTGAAAAGAAGATCAGATCTAAGTGTGTTTAAACAGTTAGTTCGATGCAGTGACGGCGACCCATGTGTAGGTCATCGTAGCAGTCTAATGTGACATATCTCATCCGAAAACAAGCTGACATATACTCTCCTAAAAGTCAACAACTAGACATCCTCTAAGATTGGAACATTAAATGAGCAACGATAACTTTCAAACGGAACAATTTGAATGGCATCTATAAGAGGTGCGCAGATTCAAGACGGACATATGTGAATCTGGAGGATAAACCACTTATTAATAAACATGGGGCATGGGCTAGAGGGTTCCGTTGTTGAAACAAGTTTGATTGTTTCTATATTCAGTATCTCGTTCCTTGCGGATCTGGGCTGGGCCTTATTGTTTTTTGTTTTTTGTTTTATCTCAATATTTCAATAATCTAACTATAAAGATTGCTCTATTAAATTGAAAAATTAAATATTTAAATGATGAAAAAGAACAAGTCAGAAAATTAAAAACGACTCCCTTTGTCTTACAATGAAGAAAATGATTTATATTTCATATCCAATATCCAATGTAAATTACGACTAACGTAAAATTGAAATCGATAAAATAGAATAGTAATATGTGAGTTCATTCTATTATATATCTCTTATATCATGTATTTATATACGTCCATATTTAATACTGTCATAAATTTATTTTCATATATAGCAATTACCAACATTACTACATATTCCTTTATAGGTAATTCCAAAAAAAATTGTAACGTTTCTTTTTTTAGTAATGTTCGTGAAGTTATGACTAATTTACTTAAAATTGTATCATTTTAATATATATATATATATATATATATATATATATATTCACATTTTGGAGCACTCTCAACCACCTTTTATATGGACAAATTTAGAAACTAAATAAAAATTTAAAAGCTTTTTAAAGAGCGTTGCTATGTATAACGACAAATTTATTAACATATTAAATATCAAAGACGTATATGAATACATAAGACAAGAGAAAATAAAGAAAGGACCCACAATTATTATTTTATTTTATGGCTTAGGATTCCACATTAATAGCAAATTCCTCATTAAATTAGTCGTTATATATAAACCATTTTCCTCTGTTAAATTATTGTAATATTTATGGCACAAGAGAGTATATGAATTTGCACTTATTTCAGGCACTTTTCATTGAGAAGCATGATTAAATAATTTGAGTTGCACGAATATGAAGAAAAAATAAAATGTATTACCATAACTTTTACGGGCATTATAATCAAAATCTCATTATTTGGTCGAAATATGTCATATCCAATGTTTTTTTTCCTTTAAAGTAATTCAGAGAACTCAAGTTATGGCTCAATTTGAATTCTTGATTAATGTTAAAATAGTTTCTCCCACTTTATTACTCCATGCGTCACATAAAAGACGTCCAAAATATTAAAAATAAGAAATTGATATTTTTATAAGCAAAATTGTTAGTTTCACAAATTTTTTTACTCACATGAAACTAACATATCCACTTGTGAAAATATCAATTTTCTTAAATAAAAATATTTATTTTATAAAAATTATTTTAAATACCCAATTTAAATTTGAAATATTATATTAAAATTATTTTATTCTTCAAAGTACTCGAGTTTGGTCCACTACTAGCTTTAAATGAAATGAGAATATTTAGTATACTTACATGCATGAGGTCTATATATTGTGGATAAAGTTAAGGCTTTAAAATGAATAAATAATTTGGGTTCGATTCTTAACTTAAAAGTTTGATTTGAACTCTATTCGAAATATAAATGAGTCAAATATGAGCAAATTTTAAAGTTCGATAAATTACTCGAACCTCCTCAAGTTATAATTTTCTATTAATACTCGAATCATATTCGTTCGAAAAATTCATACTGTCCGGGCTCGATTCGATCGGGATAATGCTCGACTCGGTTGCTAAATGAGCCTCAATCAAACCTTATTTTATACTCAATAAATTTTATGAAACAAATCTGAGTAACTCAATACTCGGCTCGACTTGGTTCATTTACACCCTTAAGATAAAGTAAGGACATTAATTTATATTCTCTCTTTTATTTTTATTTTGTTTAAATTGTATGAAGAGCAAACTAAAGACATTTGTATGACACAAAATCAGTAAATATTAACAAAATTTAATTATTTGGTTGAATAAAGCAATTCAAAGAGCAGAAATTATGATAATACATTGCTGCAAACATTGAAAATTCAAAAAATCTAACTATAACAATTCCCCTATACTACTGGCCCTATAGGATACATAATATTAGCCCCTAGTTCATGTTAATTATTTTTTAACATTTGTTATTTTTAAAATAAATAAAAATTCCTAGTTAAATTGTCAGTTGGGGATTTCAAACTTTCAATTGTCTACATATATTGATTGAATCACATGTCGATATAAAATTTATTTATTATTCAGTGCGAAAGGAATGTTGTGAAGTTATGATTCCATAGTTAAATTGTCAATTGGGTTTTCAAGCTTTCAATTGTCTACATATATACTGAACCACGTGTCACTAAATCATTGCCGATTCCAATTAAAATCCTATCCCTAGCTAGGACCAAACACATAACAAATGTTCCATAAATGTACCCCGACTCTCTCTCTTTTTTTGGGTCCAAATAAGTCAAATGACTAGAGTTTCAAATTAATGTCCCCACACAATTGTCCTCCTCCTTCTCCTTCATGGCCTATTATTTATAAAATGGCCTGCTTGGATTGAACATAAGATCACCAAAGCCTTCAATTTCGCACTCTCTCAAATCTCACCCCCCCCCCCCCAACCCCACTCCCACTCCCACTCCCAAATCAAGAAAATTTAGAATTAATTGATATATATATATATATATATATATATATATATATATAAAATTTTAATAATTAAAATGGCTCCTAAGATGGAAATAAAGAAACTTGATGACAAAAAAAGATGTCAAGTTATATTCTCAAAGAAGCGAGCTGCATTCAAAAACCAAGCACAAGAATTCTCAATTTGGTGTGATGTTGATCTTGCATATGTAATGATTTCGCCCTGCGGTCGTGTTCACAATTTTTCTACCAAAACCAGGTAATTATTTTTCTAATCCTAACTTAGAATTTTATGTCATTTTTTTTACTCTAGCTAGGTAATTGAACTATATATATATATATATGAACTAACGTGCTTACATAAATATTTACTACTAATTAATTAAGTTGTAACTTTTTATTTACATGATTATTTTTTCAATGCAGTATTGAAAATGTGATGCTCAGATATGTCAATCTGCCTGTTGATGAGAGATTGAGGTATGAAATTGTTTTCGATTACTAATATTCTTTTTGTTTATTTCTTTTCAGATATGAACAGCTAACTATATATTTCTTTTTCTTCCCTTTTCTCTTGTTTTTATATGGGATCAATTGACTTGGGCCGATGATTATTTTTAACTTGCCATGAATGGCTAAACAGTCAGATAAGCAATGTTGAGGTACTTTCATTACTTTAATTGAAATGTAAAGGCTATGACTTGATGCTAGCTGAGACCAAGTGTGTGTGTGTGTGTGTGTGTATATATATATATATATATATATATATGTGTGTGTGTGTGTGTGTGTGTGTGTGTGTGTGTGTGTGTGTGTGTATATGCAGGAGATGAGGAAGAAGCTAGAGAAGTTGAGGCAGCGAGAACATAATGAGGGCGATGGCAACAAATTGGAGCATCTTGATAAACAGTTTGGTTACTTCTTATCTCTCCATATAATTATGAATGACTTTTTTTTTTTGGTTAGTTTTTTGCAGTAGCGGACCCCGTTGTAGCTTGTGTTTAACCTATATTAATGTTTATTTTGTTCTAAATATTGATAAACAATTTGGTGACTTCTTATATATATATCTCTCCATATAATTTTGAATGACTTTTTCTTTTGTTAGTTTTTCGTAGTAACGGACCCCGTTGTGACTTGTGTTTATGCTATATTAATGTTTATTTTGTTCTAAATATTGAAGTAATCACCATTATATTGCCTTGCTCGAAATCATGTCAAGCGGGGGATTAGATGCAATTTAATAGTTGTGCTATTAGAATATATTGATAACTATATATACCCATCTTCGTGTTTGTAATCTTAATCCAAGTCTTTAGGATTTTATTCTCGAGTCAGCCGAATTACGATTGCAATGTATATCAATACATGATATTGAAATTGAGTAAGATTATAAGGTTGATGCACTATATACTAAATAAATAGTTAAAATATTACCAACTATAGTTATTCACGTAACCGGCATCATAAAAATCGACATATAAAATCGCAAGATATATTATTTTCCTTTATTAATTAAAAGATATGCTAATCTTAATATATTTAATCAATAGATATAGACAATCTTATCATTTTATCATATTTTTTAATATACACAAAAAGTCAACTATAACTTTTATCCCGGGACGGGAGGAGTAATAGTTTTATAATAGCATTATCTTGTTAATTTGTCTATATAAAATGTCAGAATTGATTGTTTTATATTCACAATATTTTCCTTGAAATTACATTAATAGAGCAAAAGAATCTTGTTTGACCAGTTTAGTATAATAGAAGATAGTCATAATGGGATTATCACTTCTGGATATATAGTAATAGCATGAATCTTTTTGAATCTGTTTGAAGGATAGTTGAGAATTTGTCAAAAATATATATAAAATAATTGCAAAATCTACACCATGCTTTTTATTAGTAATTAATTTATGATCTCGTGCAAAGCACGAACTTTGTTTTGCTATAAATTATTGTATTATTTATATTTTTTAATATTAATTATACTATACTAATATACTAATTCTATTAATAATTGATTAATAATATGTACAATAATTTTTAAACAAAGAAAATATTTCCTTCTTACATATCCTATTTAAATAATAATGTATAACTAATTATTGATTAAAAATTAAATAAATTTAAAAATCTGTAATAATAATAATTCTTCTACTTATATAATACAAATGATATTATTCCTCTTTAAAATGATTTGTTTGTTTCTATAATCTTATGTTCATCTATTGATGCAATAATATAATCTTAATTAAACTCAAATAATCATACTTATAACTCAAATAATTATACTTATATAATTTAATAATAAAAAATTATTATATAATAAGATATTAGTGTTATCAATAGCATGAATTTTTTTAAAAAACTAACTAAATTAGAAAATGTATAAGAATAAAAGATAGTAACAAATAAATAATTATGACAGTAAGAATGTACGTAGATGAAAATATTTTAAAATTAAATAACAAATAAAAAAATAGTTTATTTAGGTTGTAGGACCATTCCCAAGTTTTAGGGTTGAGAAGCTATTTTGTGCTATTTATATATATATATATATATATATATATATATATATATATATATATATATATTATTTATAGTTATGATTTATTGTAAATTCTAGTGATGAAAGGTCACTCCTAAAATATAGGGTTGAACAACAATTTTGTCCTATTTAATATATATAGATATAGATATTTAGTCTTGAAAGATAGGCTGTGGTGAAATATAATTTTTTGTTAGGGCTAGAATTTTATTTATAGTTATAATTTATTGTTGTTAAATTTTAGGGGGTCACTCCTAAAAAGTAGGGTTAAACAACGATTTTACTTATTTATTGTATATATAGATTAATAAGACGCCCAAATAATCTTAGTTTATTTAACTTTCAAATATTAAAAAATAATAAATAAATAAATAGCAAATGGTAAAAAAAAATTCCCTGATACATTGGAACACATATATATTGAGTAAACCAAAACAATACTTCTTGCATTTTTCCTTATTTTCAACCTGCAGTTTACGGGTACTAGAGCTTTCAATAGGGCCGATTCGGCCAACGATCCTTTCACTTGCGAGTGGGGGATCGATCTAAGTCTATTGAGCGTGTTCATTCATTTTTACTATTTTAGTTTGGCATATTTTATCATATTAATTTTGACTCTATCATTCTGGAGTTCATTCTCCGAGGAACTCCGTTTAAATTATTCTGGTGAATTAATTCTTTTCAATCTACTTCTTTTACTCGCCCGTTTGAACCTTTGCGAACCGTTGCGAGCGCCGAAAAGCATACCGGCAATTTGAGTCGTGAAAGTGCTGCTTGCTTACTTCCTTCTCAAATTAGTAAGGGTTTAATTTTTGATTTCAAGATGTTATTTCAATTTAAAATCATCGTAGCAAATCTTAGAATAATTTTGTATAAATTAAATGTGAATAAACAATTGCGCATAAATAGTAGAACTCATGTAATAAATAGTATTAAAATAATGTCAAGATTCAAATATATAGGATCCATGTACTAATTTATTTATTTTGTTTTGTTTAATATTTGTATATTGTATCTAAGGGTGTAAATGAACCGAATCGATTCAAGTATTGAGTTTGTGGTTCATAAAATTTATCGACTCTGAAATAAAGTTTGATTGAGATTCGTTTAATTACTGAGTCGAGAACGATCTCGAATCGAGCCCGAACAATTTGAATTTTTTGAGATCCGAGTTAAACATAAAATTGTACTCCCTCCGTCCCAAAATAACTGCTCAGTTTTGACTTTTTTTAGTCAAATTGACTATTTTTAAAATTAATAATTAAGCATGTGTAAATATATTTTTAACATTATAAAAATTGGTATTAGTAGTAAATTGTATATACTTTTTTTTGTTATAACATCTGTACCTATATTATGGCAAAAATGGTACAAAAAATAGTTTTAAAAAATAGTCAATTTGACTTTAAAAAGTCAAAACTAAGCAGTTATTTTGAGACGGAGGGAGTAATTTGAAATGCTCGAGTAATTTATCCAACTTTAAAATTTACTCATATTTGAATCATTTATATTTCGAGTCAAGCTTAAATCAAACTTCTAGTCGAACGAATACGAATCAAGCCCGAAACGTTTAGTTCATGTTACAGCCTTAATTGTATGTGCACACAAAAGTGGATTATATATATATATATATATATATATATATATATATATATATATATATATATATATATATATATATATGTTCTCTACCTAGCTATATATATATGCTGTATATATTTATTAATTTCCATATAGATATTGCAAAATTGTGTACTAATTAATTCATTTGCTTATGGCTCATTGTGCAACTAATTCTTCCGCTTCAACCTGGTGGAATCAACCAAAATCCAGAATTGAAGTAAGTAAAAATCTTTACATAAACTGTTTGTTTTACACTTGTGTTATAAGTATATCATATTATCAGGATATATATATATATATATATATATATATATATATATATATATATATATGAATAATAAAACCTAGAGAGCAACATAATCTCTAGCTGAAAGTTTGTGAGTTTTGATTATTTGTTTCTAACTGTGTTTTCACTGTAGAATCTTGAACAAGAAATGCAGAAGAGGCAAAAAAAAATTAAATGTTTGGAAGATGATATAAGGTAAAATATAACATGTACCTAATCACTTCATAACAATAATGTTATTCATTTTTCATTTTAACCATTAGGGTAAAATTAAATTTTATTTCTTCTTTAGGAATTATGAGCCATATCTGGAAAAGGAGCGCTTTCTTCATCAATTCTCGTGGAGTGAGAGAAGGCTAAAACAATCATGGGAAAGGGTCACCACTAGAAAAGTTGGTTCTGCAACCACCATTCCGATCCCCCCCCCCCCCCCCAACCCTTTTTTCTTTCTGGATTTTGGCATTTAATTTACTAACCTATATATATATATATATATATATATTAGCATCTAAGAATTTTTCATAGTTCGTTCATAATTTAAACTTTTACAAGTAAAAATTTATCTGTTTTTTTGGACAGACAGCTTTCTTTGCCAGCCGTTCCTTTTCTTCTACTTCTTCATCAGATGATCAGTACCCAATTTCTCAGGTTTATCTCTTTTTTTAACTATTATTATTTAAATCATGTGTATGTAAACCATGTTAATTAGAACATTCGACTCATGATACTACAGGTGCACGTCGCTAATGTGAATAGAGTAAATTTAAGCATAAGCTTGTGTAAAAACTCCTTCAAGTTGATCATATTTGATATATCTAACGGTTAGGATGAAGTTAACACTAATTTCACCGTAATAAATTGGAGTATAATTTTTTATTACATTCGTTATAGAAAATGCTGCATTAATCAATATAATAAAAAACTATGGAACTTATATACTAACTTCATCCTAACCGGATTAATTTTTTTGCTTATTATTAGATCAGTTTTGAACCAATTTAAGCATTACTCTTTTTTATTTCTTAGATTATGATGTGGTGGTCAAGTACTCTGGTGGTTCATCTGTGCAGGTTAGAACTAACCGCTGCTCAATCCCAAAGATACGAACCTCTGAAGTAGCGCCACGTCAACAATGCCTAACCGGAATGATAGATGGAAATACAGAGACGGCCGGGACTGAACGGGGGATGCCGGTTTCACACAACAACACAGGGAAGGAACTTGTGATCAGCAATTTAGCACCAAACCCTAATTCTAATCATAACCACCAGCTTGTTATGCAGCTTGATCCTTGGATCAGCCCATACAGGTCGTTAATTAATTGCTTTATCAACTTGTATATATATATTTATCACTACTAATTAATATTCTCTCCGTCCAACTTTACTTCTTCTAGGTTGACTTTACACGTACGATTATTAAGGAAAAAAAATTGATCTTCAAATTATCCATCTTAGTTACTATATATATATTATTATTTTTTTGTTTTATTTAATCTCCCAACTCTTTTCTAAAATAATAAAATAGAGGAAAGAAAGGTAGGGGAAACCGGGAAAGGGGACAGATTTATGAAGAAGTTAAATTTAGTGGGGCAAAAAAAAACTTAAACTACTACGTACTACTTTTAAAAAAACTAAATTAATCTTCAAATTATCCATCTTAATTACTATATTATCATTTTTTTTGTTTTATTTGATCTCCCAACTTTTTCCTAAAATAATAAAATAGAATCATATGAATGAATTAAGCAATATGTTGACATGCAAGGGTTTTTGTTATCAAGTGTTGATCTTGTTTTATGCAAGCATGCAATTGGGATATATGTTTAAGGTTTTTATTTTAATACAACTATGTTATGCATGGCCCTTTTCAAATCTTTTAGATTTGTCACATTTGTACTACATTGGTTATTAATAAAATTTCTTTTTTTGATGATAAAAAATAAAATTAAAAGGAAGGCAAAGTAATGCATGATTATGATCAACTGCTATATATATATACATGCAGTTCCCGGGTTCGCAAGAGTATACTTAATGAGCTTATTGGCAAAGGAAAAGAAAAGCATATTGCTTATGAAGCACCACCTTCTTCAGCCGCTGGGACATCCAAATTTCCTATTCCAAGTTTCCCAACTACGCCATCCCACCAATATTCAGCAGAGGATGATCTACAAGCCCTATTTCCACAACCTCATATCCCAATGCAGGTACTATATCATAACTAGCACGGGTTGTGTTATAACATTTTTGTATTATTATTTATATTTTTTAAATTATATTATTTTAATATATTAATTATAACAATAATAAATTAATATTGCGTACGATAATTTTTATTAAAAAACTATTTCTTACTAATAAAATATATTATTTAAATAATAATGAATAATTAATTATTGATATAAAAAATTAAATACACTTAAAAATCTATAATAATAGTTCGTCTATTTATATAACATAAATGATATTATTCAACTTTAAGTTAATAATCTATGCAGCTTCAACATCTCCCGGCCAACGTAATTTTTTTCAAAAAATTTTGCCTATTTCTCTGTATCTCATATAAAAAGAAAATAATGGGGAGGTGTGAGAATCAGATACATTCGTTGGGCTTCCCTGTTTGGGAGTTTGTGTCCCGGCGTTTTTGTACAATAATCTCCTTCGGGCGAAAACTAGTGGTAGGTGGTCTTGCAAAAATTGAAAATGGATATTCGAAAGAAACGATTGCTTGATTATAATATTGATTTTATTCATATATTCATCTATATATTTACGGAATAGTAAAATCTTATTAAATTCAAATAGTTATACTTAATTATGTAATTCAATACTAAAAAATGTTATATTATCAAGAATTTGAATTTTAAAGAATACTAACTAAATTAATTAATGTATGGGAATAAAAGATAATGATAAGTAGATAATTATATGATAGTAAAAATGTAGTGAAAAGATTTTGCAATCAAATAAAAACATGAAAAATAGCTACTTTTCTAATTTTTTGGTTTCTATTCCTAGATTTCAGGGTTGGAGTAACATTCCTAGATTTGGGCTTAATAGTAAAATTTTATTAAAAGTCAAACCGTAATACTTATGTGATCATTTAATAATAAAAAATATATTATATAACTAAATATTGTTATTATCAAGAATTTTAATTTTAGTGAACACTAACTAAATTAATAAATGTACGAGAATAAGAGATTTATAAGTAAATAACCATATAATAATAAAAATATAAATGAAAAGATTTTGAAATCAAATAAAGATGAAAAAATAGTTACTTTTCTAAATTTTAGGTTTGTAATTCTAGATTTTAGGTTTGAGAGACCATTTTGTGCTATTAATTATATACATAAATTATTTTCAACAAATACGTTGCACTATAATTAAGTTAATCCTTTAAATTTCTCTAATCTCTCTCTCTCTCCCTCTCTCTCTCCCTCTCTCTCTCTCTCTCTCTCTCACTCTCACACACACACATATATATAGGGAGCATTTCATGAGCATAACTCTTAAAAGACATAACAAGCATAATACCTTTAGCGACAGACCAAACCGTCGCCTGTCCATCGCCATAGGTCTTATCCGACGGACAATATATAGCGACGGATGGACCTATGGCGACGCATTTAGCGACGGTTTAGTCCGTCGCTAAAGGGGAGTTATGCTCTTTAAGGAGTTATGCTCTTGATCCTTGCTCTATAGATATAGGGGAATGATCCATTGACAACGTTGTAAAAAAATGTTTATCCTTACAACAAATTTCGATCGTTCATCTGGATATTAATGACCTATATTGCTCTCGTTCGCAGTTTAATCTCCACTATTCCGCATTTTAAATATGCGGATCGGACAGATGACCAAAATACTCCTTGTAAATTTGTAAATGTCCCATGTCTACAGTATTAAACTGCGAACGCTAGGACGTATGGCCAAATAGCCAATTGGGAAACGATGTCGTTTGTAAATAAGCTTCGTCCGCAGTATTAAATTACAGATGTAAAATTCAACTTTTTTTAATTTTCAAGTCTCACTCAACTCAGCGCCGCAATACTCAACTACTAGATGAACAATAATTCGATTCAAAATGAAACAATACGCTCAGCCAAATTCTGTAGAACAATTGCAGGCAAACACAGTACACAGAGAAGCTCGTCAAAGTAAAGAAAATTCCATATATACACACACTATACCTAGAGAAAGTAAAAAAGAAACATTTAAGCATGTTCTTCTGTCTAGTATTATATTATGAATCCCATCATAATATATATAAACAAATGTGTATCTATATATAGAACATATATATATATATCTATATGTCTATCGGTAAATACTTACACGATCTACTCCGCCAAAATTACAGCAAAAATCGGCCGAATATGATTACAAACAAATGTGTCATCTTGGATCTCTGTTTCTGAGTCTGTAACGATGATGCAAGCATTATTGATCAGAGACTTGAAAATTAAAAAAAAATGAATTTGACATCCGTTTAATATTG
The DNA here is from genome assembly GCA_020205555.1 of Panax stipuleanatus. NCBI lineage: Eukaryota > Viridiplantae > Streptophyta > Magnoliopsida > Apiales > Araliaceae > Panax > Panax stipuleanatus. Next base: position 25,113,067 of record CM035117.1, read on the forward strand.
TGGATGAGAAATTATTTACAAACGGCGTCGTTTTCAGTTGGTTATTTGGCCATACCTAATGTCCGCAGTTTAATACTGCAGACGATAAAATTTTTCAAAGAGGGGTATTTCGATCATATGCCCCGTCCGCAATATTAAACTGTGGAGTACTAAAAATTAAATTACAGACAGAAGCAATATAGGTCGTTACATATCTGGATAGACGATCGAGATTTGTTGTAAGTATAGATACTTTTTTACAATGTTATAAATGAATGATCCCCACATATATATATATATATATATATATACACACGACTCATTGTTTAAGAATAATCACCCGTAATTCAATCATTAATTCTATGAAGAAATCAAATGTGGTTTATTTTTCAATGAAAAATTAACCTTGGTTTTTTCACAAGGCCGTGAATAGTGACAACAGCAGACCATTTGATGTTGCTGAGCCACAGTTACCATGTACTATGGCAACAGGGGGTACAATAATCTCAATTAGCATGATTTTACGCTTCAAATATAAATAAGAAATTATTGGATTCTTTGATTCTTTACTTTGTTTACTGTTTGCTATTGATTAATTTCTTTACCTAGTTTTTATTTGCCTTTTTACTAATTATAATCTTACTAAAACACTAGGCACATTTATCAATAATACTTCCTCTATTCTAAAGTATAAGACTAATTTTAACTTTTTTTGAAATCGATTTAAGTATTTTTAAATACAAAATTGATACAAACATGTGTTTAATTTTAGATAATACTAAACTATCAAAATTACTAATAATTAATTTTTTTTCTTTAGTCCTAGTGTGTTTGTGAGTTTTATTTTTGGGAGAATGAGTTTTTTTTTCTTTTTCTAAAATTACAAACAAAACGTTCAACTTATTTTCTTCTCATCCCTTCCATGTCCCCACAAATTAAAACTCACAATAACCATATATTTCCAAACATGGGTAGGCCGTATTAGTAAAAATTTAAAAGACAGAGAGAGAGAGAAGAGAGTAAAAGGATAATTCTTTTATAAAAGATAAAAATTAAATTAAATACTAAAAGAAATCATTAGCAAACGAGCACAACAAAGTACAAACTAAATAAATAAATAATTATTTATTTTTTATTATTATTTATTTTTTTGAACGTGCATGAGGCCTAATAATATAACATATATAAATCTTACCCCGCTAATAATATATATATATATATATATATATATATATATATATATATATATATATTGTACGATCCACATCCTACATCAAACTAGTCCAATAAGCATGTTAGACCACCTCATTACCTAAAAGGTTAACCTATTAGGTTGAGCCTCCACCATACTTATTAACCCATCTACACTCTTGAATTTATCCGATATGAGATTCATGTGAATTATCCCAACAATCTTCACCTTTCACTTAAATACACATCACAAGTATCATATTAGAATATTCACCATTAAACACACCTTCTTTGAATCCTTCAAGAGCTCTCCGTTCGACTCTAATACTACTCTACTGCGCCCAAGGCACACGTGGGATCCTGAGCATATTTTTCAGAGCCATCCCCGAGCTCGCTCCACCCGACTCAAATTATTGTGGTCCACCTTGATTCAACTCTATTTGCTCCACCGCACCTGATACAGGGGCCCATCGAAATCATGAGCTCTGATACCATTTGTAGTGTTATTGTACGATCCACATCCCACATCAATTCTCATCATATTAGCCCAATAAGCATGTTGGACCACCTCCTTACCTAAAAGGTTAACTACAAATGGTATTAGAGCTCATGGTTTCGATGGACCCAAGTATCAAGTGCGGTGGAGAAAATAGAGTTGAATCAGGTGGAGCACGAGGTATGATTTGAGTAGGGTGGAATGGGCTCGGGGATGGCTTTGAAAAAAATTGCTCAGGGTGAAGGATTCACAAGGAGTAAGGACGTTTGCCTTGGGCGTGGTAGAATAGTATTAGAGTCGAACGAGGAGCTCTTGAAAGATTCAAAGAAGGTGTGCTTAATGATAAATACTCTAGTATGATACTTGTGATGGGTATTCAAGTGAAAGATGGAGATTGTTGGGATAGTTCACATGAATCCCATATCGGATAAATTCAAGAGTGTAGATGAGTTAATAAGTATGGTGGAGCTTCAACCTAATAGATTAATCTTTTAGTTAAGGAGATGGTCCAACATGTTTATTTGGCCAGTCTGATAAATTAATGATGTGGGATGTGGATCGTACAATAACACTACAATATACATTATACATTATAGTATGTTGTAATTAATTTGAACAAGCTTTTATATATTTTCAACTTCTATATAATTTTCCTACACATCTCAAACGAACGTCCAAAAAACTTTAACGCGTTAATTCTTCTGTAATTAGTTTGTTTAATTATTCTTTCATGCATAAATAAACAAATTCTGAAACTAAACCCTTTCCACAGGGACAGAAAGCGCCTATTGGAGATCGTGGCGCAGGTTTATCAAGCATGGAATACCAGCTAGGATATTCGGCAAGAACTCGAGGAGCTCTAGTTCCACCATCTAATAATACTATCCAGATGAAGGTACGTACTAATATCTTTGGTCACACTTCCTTATGATTCAACCATGTTGTTAGGATCGAATCACACATACAAAAGTAAAGAATCAATACATAAATTTGTGTGGTTCTTCAATTTAGATATGTCCATGAGAACGCGGAGATCAGAGGTGTTTTATTTATTATCTGAGTACATATGATTTTACAATAGAAAGTATATATAATCACTGTGACGCACCCCAGAATAGGTCCATTCAACCCAACCCATTCTGAGTCGCCAAATACATGGTACAGAATTCAAATACAACTTTATATCATACGGTCGTGCAAAATACGACTACACAACTGTGATTCTCAATACAAATATGTAGAAAATATTAAGATTCAAACTAAGTCCTCATTACAATTATTATCACACTATTTATCAGAAATAGTGAGGACTACTACTGCTCTAACTCGGACCATCACTCTGTCCCCCGACTAGTCCCTGCGACATTCTCATTTCCTGAAGAGGACAACAGATGAAAAGGGTGAGCTCAACTAGCTCAGTAAAGAATATTATGACTAAGATAATGGAAAATAAATTATCGTTAGCCTTCAATAAATCAGATAAAATATAATGGACAACCAATCTTAGATCAATATTCGCAGCGGAAATAGCAAATCATTAGAAGAGTTAAGCAGAGAATCAAGTCTACTATCTTATATGATTTAAAAGTCCATCATCAATATTTTATCCCTGTAACATCAATCAATATACATCTCGAATCAATATTCATCTTTGCACTACAGGCCAAAGATATTCATTTGTATCATCAGTGGTCATATTCATCTCAACACCTGTCATCTTTGCACTACAGGCCAAAGATATTCATCAGGTAATCATTCATCTTTGCTCTACAGGCCAAAGATATTCATCAGGTAATCATTCATCTTTTAGGACTGAGGATGATGAAAAATATTTTAAAGAACGAATCCAGTGAGATAAAAGACAAAGATTAGGGATTCGTCATTTAGTTTATCCAAATCAAAAATACCTCGTAATAATCAATTATGGAGCAAAATTCAAGAATAGAGCTCAAAACTTGGATACAATCAAAGATAGTAACCTTAACAAGCAATTTGGACATATATAAGAAAATTTAGTTTTTCCGTGAATAGTGCCGTATACGTGAATAGTAACCCCGACGAAAAAAGTAAGAATTTCAACATAAAATCCATGACAATATTTTTGTATAATGATATTGAAAAGAATAACATCATTTACGAAAGAAAATAACATCCCTTACCTCAAAAGAACAGTATCTCTGACTGGAATATCGGATATAATACCGACGGAAGCTTGTACTGAATAGTAATACTCAAAGTATTGAAATACTAACAAAAATACGCTCGATATTATAGAGAGAGAAAACTTCTGATTCTGGTGTGATTTTCAATTCTAACCTAAGCACCCTATTTATAGGAAAAGCTTAGGATGCCAAAGGAGACTAAATGAATAAAATATTATTATTTTCAAAATAATTTTCGCGGCCGCCGGCTGCTGCCCAAAATCAGATTTCAACAAAAGTGGGGCCCACCCATTAAATAATATATATTTTTCGAAACTTCAATAATTCATAACAAATATCCCCTTTGTCAGAAAAATACAAATTCTATGTCCTTCCATAGGAAATTTAATTCTCTACAACTTTGCAGAAGGAAGTTTTTCCAAATTCCAAACATAAATTATCCGAAATCCAAAAACAGATGATTTCTCACACCAAAATATTGATAAAAACTCACCAGCGCCAATTCCTTCTTTAATATCCACAAAATAAATATTTCCTTATCATATAAATCAATAATTAATTATTCACAAATAATATTATAAAACTACAATATTAACAACCAGGTCGTTCCCAGGACAGAGGGGGCCTTCCGATAAGGACTTCTCCTTACTGGCGCGCAATTAAATAACCCCTCCTAGACAGAACTTCTTTAGACATTGTCAATAATGCTATCTAATAATATTATTCAAATAATATGAATTATTGAGTTGATAACGTGAAATACTGTGCAATACCGTGTGCTACTGCGCAACACCGCGTACTGTATTTTAACCACCGGGTATTTCAACAGTACTAACGGTAACAACTACTCCGTTATCTTGTAAAAAAGTTATTTCTGTCGCTTTCTATATCCGACAGTTATTCCGTTGTGGGGGCCCACAAATAGCTGCGCCGTCGTACGAATATTCCCCGACAACAAGAATATTCCACGACCAAACGAATATTCTCCGACAACAAGAATATTTTATAACCACTTGCTCATTTTAAAAATGTTTTCACATTTCACCCATAACTTTCATATTTATCAAATCAACACCTTACTATTTCGAAATAATATATAAAGAAAATTAAATCTTTATTCATAAAAGTTGGGGTCTTACAACCTCCCCTCCTTATGAAATTTCGTCCTCGAAATTGACGTACGTACCTGGTATGTCGAAAAGGTGAGGATACCTCGCTTTCATTTCCGATTCCAACTCCCAGGTCATTTCCTCAATTGCATGGTTTCTCCACAAAACTTTAACTTGAGGTATAATTTTCCAGCGTAGGACATGCTCCTTCCTATCCAAGATCTTGACAGGTACCTCCTCGTACGTTAAATCTTCAGCTATCTCGTCTGGTTCTAACTCAATAATGCGATTTGGATCCTTCACATATTTACGTAACACGGATATGTGAAACACATTATGAACACGAGACATGCTTGGAGGTAAAGCAAGTCTATAGGCCACATTTCCTACTCGGTCAAGAATCTAAAATGGACCAATGAATCGTGGGTTGAGCTTTCCTCTCTTCCCAAACCTTGTAACTCCTTTCCATGGAGCAACACGTAATAACACATGGTCTCTAACATTAAATTCCACGTCCTTTCGATGAAGATCTGCATAACTCTTTTGTCGATCCTGTGCCGTCTGTATACGTTGTCGGATTATTTGGATCTTTTCTGTAGTCATACGTACTAACTCTGGTCCCAACAATGTTGCTTCACCCACCTCATCCGAACATACTGGAGAACGACACTTTCTCCCATACAACGCTTCGAATGGAGCTACGCCTATACTTGCCTGATAACTGTTGTTGTAGGAGAATTCCACCAATGGTAAGTACTTATCCCAACTCCCTTTGAAGCCTAGAACACAGAGTCTCAATAGATCTTCAAGAGTTTGGATAGTCCTTTCCGATTGTCCGTCTGTTTGAGGATGATAAGCCGAACTGAATCGTAAATTCGTGCCCATAGCTTTCTGCAGACTGATCCAAAATCGTGAAGTAAATCTGGGATCACGATCCGAAACTATGGATACTGGCATGCCATGCAATCTCACAATCTCATTCACGTACATATGAGCAAGACGTTCAAGGGAATAAGTCTCTCGTATCGGCAAGAAATGAGCAGACTTGGTTAATCTATCAACAATAACCCAAATCGCATCTAAGCCTTGAGAAACCTTGGGAAGACCCGTAACGAAATCCATCGTAATGTGTTTCCACTTCCATTTCGGAATCTCCAGTGGTTGCAATGGACCCTTCGGCACTTGATGCTCCGCCTTTACACGTTGACAAGTTAAACATCTTGAGATGAACTCCGCGATCTCTCTCTTCATATTACTCCACCAAAATGTATGTCGAAGATCACGATACATTTTAGTACTCCCAGGATGGATTGCAAACGGTGTGTTGTGTGCCTCCATCATGATTCTATACTTCAAGTCAAAATCGTTAGGAACACAAAGTCTGGAGTTGACTCGAAGTATTCCCTCTTCATCGATTCTTGCTTCTGGAATTGCACCTTCTTGCACCTTCTTCTTCATCTTCATCAGCTCCGCATCCGTAGCTTGAGCAGCTTTAACTTTATCAATCAAAGCTGGTTCTACGCGTATACTTGACATCATCGCACTCGTTCCCACATATGATCTTCTACTCAACGCGTCAGCTACCACGTTCGCTTTTCCAGGATGGTATTGGATAGTATAATCGTAATCTTTCAACAGCTCAAGCCAACGTCGTTGCCGCATGTTGAGTTCCTTCTGAGTGAAGAAATATTTAAGGCTCTTATGATCCGTATAAATCTCCACTTTCTCTCCGTACAAGTAATGTCTCCAGATCTTCAACACGAAAACGACTGCTGCCAACTCTAGATCATGAGTAGGATAATTCCTCTCATATTCTTTGAGTTGTCGCGAGGCATAGGCTATGACTTTCCCATGTTGCATGAGAACACATCCTAACCCTTTGCCCGAAGCATCGCTGTAAATAACAAATCCATCTGAACCAGATGATATTGTCAGAACAGGTGCCGAAATAATTCTCCTCTTGAGCTCTTGGAAGCTCTTCTCGCATTCCTCTCTCCAAACGAATTTTGTATCTTTCCGAGTCAACTGAGTTAATGGAGTAGCGATTCGAGAAAATCCCTCTACGAATCTCCGATAATAACCAGCTAAGCTCAGAAAGCTTCGTACTTCAGTCATCGACTTAGGTTGCTCCCAGCTTGGTATTGCTTCAATCTTCGCCGGGTCCACAGATACTCCACGTTTCGATACCACGTGCCCAAGGAATGCTACTTCCTCAAGCCAGAACTCGCATTTCTTCAGCTTGGCATATAGCTTGTTCTCACGAAGCTTTTGAAGTACTAACTTCAAATGGTGTTCATGATCTTCACGGCTTTTAGAATAGATGAGAATGTCATCAATAAAGACAACAACGAATTGATCCAAATACTCCTTAAATACACAGGTTCATCATATCCATGAAAGCAGCAGGAGCATTAGTCAATCCAAAAGACATGACTAAGAACTCATAATGCCCGTACCGTGTTCTGAAAGCAGTCTTTGGAATATCCTCAGTTTTAATCTTCAACTGATGATATCCAGAACGAAGATCGATCTTTGAAAAGAATTGCGCTCCTTGCAACTGGTCGAACAGGTCATCAATACGAGGTAACGGATACCTATTCTTGATGGTGACATGGTTCAACTCCCGATAGTCAATGCAAAGTCGCATACTCCCGTCTTTCTTCTTTACGAATAAAACAGGAGCACCCCAAGGAGACGTACTAAGACGAATAAAACCGATATCTAACAACTCTTGTAATTGGACCTTTAACTCCTGAAGTTCAATAGGAGCCATTCGATATGGGGTTTTAGAAATGGGCTTTGTACCGGGCTCAAGGTCAATAAAGAATTCAACTTCACGTTCTGGGGGTAAACCGGGAAGTTCTTCGGGAAATACATCAGGAAACTCATTAACAACGGAAATATCATTCAAATCTGATGTATTCTGATTTAGATCAGTGACATGAGCTAAGAAATCTTGACATCCGTTTTTCAATAAACGAATAGCTTTATGACTTGAAATGATATTGACTGATTTTAGTGGTTTGGTGATTTGGATTCGCACAACAGGTTGATTAGGAATATGAAACTAACAACCTTACGAAAACAATCAATTTTGGCATGGTAAGTGGTTAACCAGTCAATTCCTAAAATCACGTCAAATGCAAGTATTTTCAAAGATATAAGATCAACAGGTAAGGTAAGGGTACCAATCTGAATCAAGCAAGATTTGTAAACTGTAGATGTAACAAAGGTTTCTCCTAACGGAGTTTCAACAGATAAGTCAAAGTCTAATTTATCAGAAGTCAAGTTCAAACGTTGAGCACAAGCAGGTGAAATAAAGGAATGGGTAGCACCGGTATCTAACAAGGTGTAAACTTCGCAAGAGTTTATGATCAGCTTACCCGTAATCACCTCGTGTGGATTCCTCGCGTTTTGGGCTGTCACGACAAACGCTCTTCCAGGAATCACCGACTTTGACTTGTCTGCAACGGCCTTTGGAATCACCACCCCCGCTGAATTTGGTTTCGCAAGAGGACAATCTCGAGCTATATGTCCTTCTTTTCCACAGTTATAGCATCCTTTGAATTGTTGTGGGCAGTTTGGGCTGATATGTCCCTCTTTCCCGCATTTATAGCATACGACCGGTGGTCGTTCTCCTCCCCTCGAAACAGTTGATGCTGGTGCTGATGTTGACATCTTCGCGTTCTCATTGTTATACCTTCTCTTTTTGAAATCTCCTCCCGATTCGCTTCTTCTACTATCATGGCCACGATTACCACCGGAATGGTTACCGTTTCTGTCATACTTTCCTCCTCGCTGGTTGTCATTGCTCCGATGACTGCTGCCACTAGTACGACCTTGGTTGTGGTCCCTCGGTTGAACATAATCATTATCACGTTCTAATAACTGGGCCCTGTTTACTACATCTGAATATAAAGAAAATTTATGAGAAATGAGGTATTGACGTATTTCGGGTTTCAAACCTCTTAGAAACATCCGCGTCATACGTTCCTCATTCTCCACCAAATGAGGTGCAAACCTGGACAGCTCCGCGAACTTAGCCTCGTACTGGGATACCGTCATGTTGTTTTGCTCGAGTCTGATAAACTCTACTTCCTTCATATGACGAATACTTTCAGGAAAGTACTTGTCATTAAACAGTTTCTGGAACGCTTCCCAAGACATCTGGAGTGCGGCAGGCTGGGTACGCTTCACGGATTCCCACCAGTAATCTGCCTCTCCACGGAACATAAACGTGGCGAATGGAACCTTCTGTTCCTCTGTACATCCCAAGACATTAAATATCTTGGTAATTTGTTTAATCCACGTCTCCGCCTTGATCGGATCTGGCTTTCCCAGAAACTCTGGTGGTCCCAATTCTTTGAATTGCTTGGCAGTGACAACTCGCGTGTTGTTATTATCGCCACCTATATGTTGCACACGAGTCTCCCTCGTCTGGTTTTGCATGAACTGCAGAAAACTTCTAAACATCTCATCGTTTATCGTCTGACCAGCGTTATTTTCAGGATGAACATTGCCTTCTTGTTACACGTTCTCCTGGTTAGTGATTAAAGGTGTCTCCACGGTCTCATTCACTTCGTTGTTAACATTCTCAGCTGCCATTCTCAAATACTGCCATAAAACAAGGGTTAATTAAACAAGTCAACACATCACATATTAACCCTATGCTCCGACTGACCAATTAAATACCACATAAGCTTAGGTAGGACACACTAGCGAAGGATTTACTCGTCTCTCCCCTCCTAGTTCTATTCCCCGATCTCCGCCAGAGATCATATCCCTATGCTCTGATACCAACTGTGACGCCCCCCAGAATAGGTCCATTCAACCCAACCCATTCTGAGTCGCCAAATACATGGTACAGAATTCAAATACAACTTTATATCATACGGTCGTGCAAAATACGACTACACAACTGTGAGTGTCAATACAAATATGTAGAAAATATTAAGATTCAAACTAAGTCCTCATTACAATTATTATCACACTATTTATCAGAAATAGTGAGGACTACTACTGCTCTAACTCGGACCATCACTCTGTCCCCCGACTAGTCCCTGCGACATTCTCATTTCCTGAAGAGGACAACAGATGAAAAGGGTGAGCTCAACTAGCTCAGTAAAGAATATTATGACTAAGATAATGGAAAATAAATTATCGTTAGCCTTCAATAAATCAGATAAAATATAATGGACAACCAATCTTAGATCAATATTCGCAGCGGAAATAGCAAATCATTAGAAGAGTTAAGCAGAGAATCAAGTCTACTATCTTATATGATTTAAAAGTCCATCATCAATATTTTATCCCTGTAACATCAATCAATATACATCTCGAATCAATATTCATCTTTGCACTACAGGCCAAAGATATTCATTTGTATCATCAGTGGTCATATTCATCTCAACACCTGTCATCTTTGCACTACAGGCCAAAGATATTCATCAGGTAATCATTCATCTTTGCTCTACAGGCCAAAGATATTCATCAGGTAATCATTCATCTTTTAGGACTGAGGATGATGAAAAATATTTTAAAGAACGAATCCAGTGAGATAAAAGACAAAGATTAGGGATTCGTCATTTAGTTTATCCAAATCAAAAATACCTCGTAATAATCAATTATGGAGCAAAATTCAAGAATAGAGCTCAAAACTTGGATACAATCAAAGATAGTAACCTTAACAAGCAATTTGGACATATATAAGAAAATTTAGTTTTTCCGTGAATAGTGCCGTATACGTGAATAGTAACCCCGACGAAAAAAGTAAGAATTTCAACATAAAATCCATGACAATATTTTTGTATAATGATATTGAAAAGAATAACATCATTTACGAAAGAAAATAACATCCCTTACCTCAAAAGAACAGTATCTCTGACTGGAATATCGGATATAATACCGACGGAAGCTTGTACTGAATAGTAATACTCAAAGTATTGAAATACTAACAAAAATACGCTCGATATTATAGAGAGAGAAAACTTCTGATTCTGGTGTGATTTTCAATTCTAACCTAAGCACCCTATTTATAGGAAAAGCTTAGGATGCCAAAGGAGACTAAATGAATAAAATATTATTATTTTCAAAATAATTTTCGCCGGCCGCCGGCTGCTGCCCAAAATCAGATTTCAACAAAAGTGGAGCCCACCCATTAAATAATATATATATTTTTCGAAACTTCAATAATTCATAACAAATATCCCCTTTGTCAGAAAAATACAAATTCTATGTCCTTCCATAGGAAATTTAATTCTCTACAACTTTGCAGAAGGAAGTTTTTCCAAATTCCAAACATAAATTATCCGAAATCCAAAAACAGATGATTTCTCACACCAAAATATTGATAAAAACTCACCAGCGCCAATTCCTTCTTTAATATCCACAAAATAAATATTTCCTTATCATATAAATCAATAATTAATTATTCACAAATAATATTATAAAACTACAATATTAACAACCAGGTCGTTCCCAGGACAGAGGGGGCCTTCCGATAAGGACTTCTCCTTACTGGCGCGCAATTAAATAACCCCTCCTAGACAGAACTTCCTTAGACATTGTCAATAATGCTATCTAATAATATTATTCAAATAATATGAATTATTGAGTTGATAACGTGAAATACTGTGCAATACCGTGTGCTACTGCGCAACACCGCGTACTGTATTTTAACCACCGGATATTTCAACAGTACTAACGGTAACAACTACGCCGTTATCTTGTAAAAAAGTTATTTCTGTCGCTTTCTATATCCGACAGTTATTCCGTTGTGGGCGCCCACAAATAGCTGCGCCGTCGTACGAATATTCCCCGACAACAAGAATATTCCACGACCAAACGAATATTCTCCGACAACAAGAATATTTTATAACCACTTGCTCATTTTAAAAATAGTTTTCACATTTCACCCATAACTTTCATAATTATCAAATCAACACCTTACTATTTCGAAATAATATATAAAGAAAATTAAATCTTTATTCATAAAAGTTGGGGTCTTACAATCACTACTTCTATCCCAACCCTAATTTACATTCGCTCTGCTTCGCTCGACACTGCCTTTTTCAGAAACTTTCTCAGTTATGAACCACAAATTCCAACACATTTTAATTTCTATCTATTTTGGCTTAAACATCTCAAAATTTTATGCAGCAATTTTGGAAGGCTAACCAATCACAGTCAATTACTTTCCACAATCAGCCACTGGTGGCAAGTCAGAGCTCACTTATGGTATGTTATTGCACCAAATCTAGTTAATTTGAATATGATATAAGGCTAAGTTCATAAACAAATGAATCAGAATCCAATATGCTGGACTCTAACACTACTAAATACAAAATCCAAGTCCAAAAGGGTTAGGCTACGAGTAAATACTCACTTCGTGCTCAAAAGGATTATATAAATATATTTTTTATACAAATTAAAAAAAGTATAAGATAGAGGGAAGAGAATAATTTTTTTCCTCATATTTATTCTTAGTAGCCCACAATATTATATAAAGTGATGTGTCCTTTTATTCATTTAATTACACGGCTAAATGACATACTTACCTCTTACTTTTTGTACCTTAAACCATTCTTTTGAGGACAATAAAAATTGTAACTCAAGTCATTCTTTTTTAGTACGGAGAGAGTACTACTTTTTGTACCTTAAACCATTCTTTTGAGGACAATAAAAATTGTAACTCAAGTCATTCTTTTTTAGTACGGAGAGAGTACTAGTTAATACCCTTATCTTGATATATGTTAAAAGATTTGTCGTCTTAACCAGGTTTTAGTTAGCATGTGAAATTAAAAGCACATTGTAGCCCTGAAGGTAACATGTGAGTTGAATTAGTCTCACATCAGTCGGAAAAGGTTGGATCCAAGACTTATAAGCTAAATTTAAACTCGTATGTTAAGCCGGGTGGTTCAACATGGTCTTTGAACGTTATGTACTTTCTGAGTTCCACTATATTTTTTTTAAAAAAACACTGTTAATTCTTCTTTTGTTAGTTTGTTTAATAATACTCTATCCGTCCCAGGATAAAAGTTCTTATTACTATTTTAGATAATCTCATGTTAAATGTCCACTTTCCTTTAATAACCAAATTTTTACACAATTTTTCCTATTATACCCTTGGCATTAAATATCTCTTATTTTTCTTATTCTAATTCTCTCTCCATATTCAATAAATAATTAGTTGTGCTGAAAATATTTTGAATTGAAAAGCTAGAAAGTCACTCTCTCACCTACATTGAAAATCTCTCATACACTTAATTTGTTTCATGATTAATGACAAATTATTATAGGGCAATTTTGTCATTTCATTTCTCTTCTTAATATGCGTGAAAAGTTCAACATGACTTTTATCATGGAACGGAGGGCGTATTATTCTTTCATGCATGCATACACGATTTCTGAAATTTAACCCTAGCTCCACCATATATAGGGACAGAAAACACCTATTGGAATTCAAGGGGTAGGTTTATCAAGCATGGGACAGCTAAGAAATTCAGCAGGAACCCTAATTCCACCATCTAATAATACTACCCATATGCAGGTACTAATTAATTATATATATATCTTTGATCACTTCCTTATAATTCAACCCTTTTGATATTTTTTAAACAAAATCTGAATCAGCAATGTATATAAACAGAAATTATTTTCAACACTTCCTTATAATGGCTTATTGACTCTTTTCCAATAGGAAAAAAAGGGATAAAAGCTATCAGCAGCAATGTATTTAAACATAAATTATTTTCAACATTTCTTTTCTACTAACAATATCTAGTCTGAAATTCACATAATAAATAATCTTATACAGGCTGATCAGTTTGGTCAGATTGCACTTCTTGGGGTTCAACAACGTCCACCACTGAACAATAATATGATAATAATTACCGACTCTCAGCAATTAATCATTTTTCTATTTCTAGATTTCCCTTTAATAGTGTATATATATATATATATATATATATATATATTTGTTGGGTGTGGGTCCTCACCCATGAGAATTAGAATCCAAGATAGAAAAGAATTTAATAAGGAGATGTGATCCCTAATTTGATTAGGAGAATAAATTGTTTCTAAATCCATAATAGGAATGGATTAGAAAGAGTACTATAAATAAGGCTATGGGGGAGTCTTATTTGACATATGAGAGAAGCTTGGTAGCAAGAAGGTACCAAAAGAATAAAGAGAGAGAATTACAGTTTGTGGGTATCCGGCACCATCTCTATTTAATAGAAGCTTGAAGACTTTATTGTTTGGAGTGTTTTTGGGTGGTGAAGTTAATTAGGTTTCTCAACCTAATTAAAGGTAAATTTGTATTCTCTTGATTTATTGTGTAACCTCAAGTTTTAGGGCATAAAACTTGGGAGGATTTTTGTAAGCCCATTATTAGTGATATAGTGGAGATTCGGAGTTTGACCCGTGGTTTTTACCTCTTAGTTTTAGAGGGTTTTTCCACGTTAAATATTGTGTCTTGCTTGTGGATGGTTATTTGTTATTTTTGTTCTCATAATTGGTTTTGTTGATTTCCTATTTAATTGCACAAAGACGGAAAAGTAATTCCTGGGATTGAGATTATTTTAGGCGTACTTTTCCCAACAGTGGTATCAAAGCTTGGTTATAAAAGTTACTTTGGTGAAGGTCAGTGGAAGCTCACTAAAGGGTCTCTAGTGATGACTAGAGGTAAGAAAATAGACACTTTTTACACGATGCGGACGCATGTGAGAGGTGTTGAAGATGGGGGAGTTAAGCGGAAAAAAGTGTGGTACAAAGCCATGCGAGATGGGAGAAAAACCTTGCATGAGAACCACGAGAGGAAAGCTCTTCGCTTTAAATGGGTACCAAAAGTGAAGAAGGAAAGTGACAGCTCGCAATCAGGTTACAAAGCGGTTGTGAATGAATTTGGCAAGCAAAAATCTGTCAAGTTTGAGTTAGATCCTCCCATCGAGAAGAACCATGCCGATGAGACAAAGCCGGTTATGAAGATAGTTGAAAATTTCAAGAAGCTTGAGTTGAGCCAAGACTTCGTTGGAATTAACTCCGAGTAAGGAGTTGTGGTTGGTGATCCCTTCTCTCATGGGTTCGGAGGGGGAGATTGTTAGGTGTGGGTCCTCACCCATGAGAATTAGAATCCAAGATAGAAAAGAATTTAATAAGGAGATGTGATCCCTAATTTGATTAGGAGAATAAATTGTTTCTAAATCCATAATAGGAATGGATTAGAAAGAGTACTATAAATAAGGCTATGGGGGAGTCTTATTTGACATATGAGAGAAGCTTGGTAGCAAGAAGGTACCAAAAGAATAAAGAGAGAGAATTACAGTTTGTGGGTATCCGGCACCATCTCTATTCAATAGAAGCTTGAAGACTTTATTGTTTGGAGTGTTTTTGGGTGGTGAAGTTAATTAGGTTTCTCAACCTAATTAAAGGTAAATTTGTATTCTCTTGATTTATTGTGTAACCTCAAGTTTTAGGGCATAAAACTTGGGAGGATTTTTGTAAGCCCATTATTAGTGATATAGTGGAGATTCGGAGTTTGACCCGTGGTTTTTACCTCTTAGTTTTAGAGGGTTTTTCCACGTTAAATATTGTGTCTTGCTTGTGGATGGTTATTTGTTATTTTTGTTCTCATAATTGGTTTTGTTGATTTCCTATTTAATTGCACAAAGACGGAAAAGTAATTCCTGGGATTGAGATTATTTTAGGCGTACTTTTCCCAACAATATTATATACACAAACAAACAAAAGTATTTCTTATAAATCATAATTAAGAAATAAAACTGCTTTTTATTTCAGATTTCTCCTCTTGGGGTTCAGCAACATCAACCACAGACATTTGACCGTAATATGGTATCGACTGACTCTCAGGAATTGATTTTTGTTTCCCTTTTAATAGTCTATACAAACAAAAGTACTTATGAATTATAAATCAAAAAATAAATTAAACTGCTTTGTATTTTCCGAATAATTGCCTGTAATTCATGCATTTTGTACATTAAATTTTGCCGGTATATATTTTGCTTTTTCATCTATCGAGTTAAGGATGCATGCCTCTTTATTTATTTATTTATTTATTTTAAAGCAGGACATGATCATCGGAAACAACACTTCATTTGGGGTTGATGACGTATCACTTTTATCACCTCCAGCACTTGGCCAACAGGGGGTAATATCTCAAATATTAACAGTGAATTAATTTACATTTGAAAATATAATTAAAAGAATTCATCTTTAATTAGTTTGCTACGAAAATATATGAACACCCATTTTTAATTCTACTTCAATATTAACGCATTACTTAAAAAGCTATTGCTTCTTTAAATGGCAGCATGGTGGAACGGTACAAATGAATGAATTTAACTGTAACCAAGAGCAGCTGAATTCATTTTCTGGTGGTAATAACAACTTATTTAACAGTTTAGAAGCTCACCCACTTTCAAATCTTGATCATAGGTATATTTAATTTATCTTTAAGCTTCACTCCATGAGTTTGTATATATATACGAAATTCTTCAGAAGCGAACCGGAGGGAACGATAGTGACGGTTTTTTCTGTCGCTATAACATAAAAAATCGGCTTTTTATGCTATAGCGACGGAAAAAATCGTCACTACAGCCGGTTCGCTCTTAGTCCGCTTCTTCCAGTTCGCTGAAGAAGCAGACTATATATATATATTTGTCTTATATTATATGGGGAGATATTAATTCATTTCAAAAAACATTGATCTGTTGTCCATAAGAGAAATTGACGGTCCAAATTTTAATTTTTTAACCTTTGCGCTTTTAATTATTAGTAATTGATAATATATATATATATATGTGTGTGTGTGTTTTTGATGATCAACTGATAACTTTATTATCATCATGGAATCAAGCCATCAACTGAAAAGGATTCTTCTTCAGGACTGAACAAATTAATCAGATGCAGCCACCTCCTCTTGGAATTGTCTTTAACAATCCACCAGCTCCGTTAGAAATTGATCCATCACCACCAGCTTATCAGAACTCGTCCGTAGGCCCTGTCAGTGAAGTAAGTTGAGAGTTACTCTCTTCCTTCCACATAAATAGAAGTCTTATTTTAAAATTATACAAATGAGTTCTTTTTATGAAACAGAGGGAGTAACTAAAAAAAATTACTAAGAGCTTTTGTTATATGTACATGTTATAGGACTCTCCATTTTTTCTTAAATTATATTTATCCAACACTTTACACTCGGGCAAGGGAATTAATAGATTACCTAACTTACTTGACAAAACCCTAATCTATTTCTATATATATTTTTACCTGTCAGGTGAATGGTTTAGTTGCGAACCCATCTAATTGGGCGGAAGGAATGCAAGATGCAGAGTTATGGGAATGGGAAGAGTTGCTCGCACAAGTTGGACAACCGGGCGGCCATTTTCCCTAGATCAGTATATAATATATATGCCTCATTTTGTGATGGCACAAAAATTTAATTTCTTGCCCAAAAAATACTACTATCTTAAGAATCTAATTGGGATTCTTAATAAGTTTTATTCACATGTCTGAAATGATGGATGCTGCTAATGTTTTTTCTCAATTGATGAACATATGAATTTTTCATAACAACTTTAATGGTTATTTTTTTAAAAAAAATAATATTTTGACAGTCAAAATAATTTTAATAGTTCTAATAGCGTCTAGTCGTTGGCCTTACTCAGCCCCCATCTATTTATCTTAATATTGTGAACTATTTATTAACATATTTTGATTATTATTGACAAAATAACTAAGATAAAACAATGTTATATTGGCAGAAATTGGAGAGAAAGTGTAATTCATTTTCCCTTAGGTTAGTGGGTATCTAACTAGTTGTATATTTAGATTAATTTTTTAAAGTCAATTTATAAAATTCTAAAATCTAAAATCAATATGAATATATTTAAATTCTTAAAAAAATACAAATATAATAATTAATTTTAATTTTATTTATACCAATTACAACTGTTTGTACTAAAATTTAAAAATTTTATATTGATTTTAAAATTTAAAATTTCGCAAATTAATCCAAAAAAATTGAAATGCATCCTAACTAATTCGAAACCAGAGAGAGTAGTTTATAAATTAAGATAAGATACTTAAGGTCATCTTTTTAGAAATATATATATCCAGAATATATATAATGAGTAATTTACATTAGTTGATTAGTGGCTGATCATGGGTTTTTAACTAGCTATATGAATTGGATTTGTTCTGGATATGTGGAGTAGTAATTTGGTTAAGAAATAAGTTGTCTTTTGACAAATAAATATTTTTCCTGTATTCAATTATCAAATTAAAAAAATATACATCACTACACATGTATTGATTCATCAGTTCTCTCAATTTCTTCTTCTCCCGTTTTCTGCAATTCGATTCGTAGAATTAGGGTGGCTTTGAAGTCACGTGAGACACATGTGCAATGGTAAATATTTTCTAATCTGATAATTGAATTTTGAAAAATATTTATTTAGACAAAAATGTTTGGTAATTAGACAAAAATAATTTAATTTATTTAAATAAAATATTGATAAATATATAATAGCGCTTCTCTTACTTATTGAACTTTAAACCGACGACTTAACTATTAAAACAAAATTGATAAAAGGCCATGTCAAATTAAATTTCAAAAATATTGCCATGAAATTAAGAAAAATCAACAACCACCAGAAATTAAAATCTTAATATATATATTAACGAGTGTCGCTTGATGTGATAAAAATATATAACTGCAAGTGCACAGTGTCAAATTGAAGAACTGACAAGTACAGGTCGAACCCACAGAGACTAGATTAATTTTAATATATCCTTAATATCTATTTTAGGCGACTTAGAAATAAATATTGAGAGTTGATTAATTAGAATATGAAAACTAATAATGAGGAAACAATCTAGGAATCCGAATCCATTAAATAATAAACATAACATATAATTCAATTTATTCTATTTTTATAACTTAATTATGATTTTGATCTCCCCTCCCTTTAATTTAGTAATTTTATAATTAACGTGGGCAAGCATAGACTATGAAAATTTAAGGATTAACTATAACCCATCAAAACTTATTTGAGCAAGCATGGATTATGAAAAACTCATATCTTAACAATAATCTATCAAAACCTCTTAATTAATTTAAAATTACATGAGAACTATAAAACGAAGGTATTTCAATAACGAAATATGAAGGCGAATTCAATTAAACATAAAAGCATAAATAATAGAAAAGATGAAAAATATTATCATGAATAATTATTTCATTTTATCTTCATCCTAGATATAAAAAATTAACTAGACATTAAAAATAAAATAACTAACTAAAATAAAGAAGAAGAAATAAAATAAGAAAACTCCCTTTATTGATGATTCTTCAACAAGCGTATAATGAAAAAGTAATTTAATCTACTTCTACTCCTAACCTAAACTAATACAATACCTAATAATCCTTTCTCTCTAAAACAAGAGACCTATTTATAGGGAAAATAAATTTGTGCCCTAATTTAGATACATTGAACTTGGACACTTTTGTTCCCATTTAGGTTTTAACTTCCTAGTGGCAATCAACTTCTCAAAGAGATCTTCTAGATAGAATTTCCTTTCTCTTGTTGAATTTGACTTGCACACCAAGATTGTTCCACCTCTTTCCTTCTCCTTGCAGGATTCTTCTTGGATATTTCTTACATGAATAAGAGCATTAAATATCGCTTGATCACCAAGATTTTGACTTTATTGCAATAAATATTAAACCCTACAAAATAAAATAAAATATATTAATTTAATAAACTAATATAATTAAAAGGACAAAATTAGGGATAATAAAATGTATGAATTATGTGTCTATCAAATACCCTCATACCTAGCTTTTGCTCGTCCTCGAGTAAAATAAAATTAAAAATAAAAATTATACTACCCCATTTTCGTAGGAGACACGATTGCACTTAGCATGTGCAACAAGCCTTTAAACCCCAAGGTTACCCCAAGTGGACGAGTTGTGTCTCGTGAGGGTTTGCAGTGAATATACCTACAAAATTTAAAAATATTTTTGAGTTCAATAAGTCATGAAATTGAATTAAAACTTCTAAATATCCATGGGCATACATAAGCAAAATTAAATTCAAAATCACACTTTCACCTTATCAAAAATTGTAACTGTGACGCCCCCAGAATAGGTCCATTCAACCCAACCCATTCTGAGTCGCCAAATACATGGTACAGAATTCAAATACAAACTTTATATCATACGGTCGTGCAAAATACGACCACACAACTGTGAGTGTCAATACAACTATGTAGAAAATATTAAGATTCAAACTAAGTCCTCATTACAATTATTATCACACTATTTATCAGAAATAGTGAGGACTACTACTGCTCTAACTCGAACCATCACTCTGTCCCCCGACTAGTTCCCGCAACATTCTCATTTCCTGAAGAGGACAACAGATGAAAAGGGTGAGCTCAACTAGCTCAGTAAAGAATATTATGACTAAGATAATGGCAAATAAATTATCGCTAGTCTTCAACAAATCAGATAAAATATAATGGACAACCAATCTTAGATCAATATTCGCAGCGGAAATAACAAATCATTAGAAGAGTTAAGCAGAGAATGAAGTCTACTATCTTCTATGATTTAAAAGTCCATCATCAATATTTTATCCATGTAACATCAATCAATATACATCTCGAGTCAATATTCATCTCTGCACTACAGGCCAAAGATATTCATTTGTATCATCAGTGGTCATGTTCATCTCAACACCTGTCATCTTTACACTACGGCCAAAGATATTCATCAGGTAATCATTCATCTTTGCTCTACAGGCCAAAGATATTCATCAAGTAATCATTCATCTTTGCTCTACAGGCCAAATATATTCATCAAGTAATCATTCATCTTTGCTCTACAGGCCAAAGATATTCATCAAGTAATCATTCATCTTTGCTCTACATGCCAAAGATATTCAGTTACATCACCTTTTAGGACTGAGAATGATGAAAAACATTTTAAAAAAAACGAATCCAGTGAGATAAAAGACAAAGACTAAGGATTCGTATTTTAGTATATCCAATTCAAAAATACCTCGTAATAATCAATTATGGAGCAAAATTCAAGAATAGAGCTCAAAACTTGGATACAATCAAAGATAGTAACCTTAACAAGCAATTTGGACAAATAGAAGAAAATTTAATTTTCCCGTGAATAGTGCCGTATACGTGAATAGTAATCCCGACGAAAAAAGTAAGAATTTCAACATAAAATCCATGACAATATTTCTGTATAATGATATTGAAAAGAATAACATCATTTACGAAAGAAAATAACATCCCTTACCTCAAAAAGATAGTACCTCTGACTGGAATATCGGATATAATATCGAAGGAAACTTGCACTGAATACTAATACTCAAAGTATAGAAATACTCACAAAAATACGCTCGATATTATAGAGAGAGAAAACTTCTGATTCTGGTGTGATTTTCAATTCTAACCTAAGCACCCTATTTATAGGAAAAGCTTAGGATGCCAAAGGAGACTAAAATAATAAAATAATATTATTTTTTTAAAAATTCCGCCGCCGGCTGCTATCCAAACTCAGAATTTTTTTCAACAAAAGTGGGTCCCACCCATTAAATAATATTTATTTTCTGAAACTTCAATAATTCCTAATAAATAGCCCCTTTGTCAGAAAAATACAAATTCTATGTCCTTCTATAGGAAATTTAATTTTCTACAACTTTGCAGAAGGAAGTTTTTCCAAATTCCAAACATAAATTATCCGAAATCCATAAACATATGATTTCTCACACCAAAATATTGATAAAAACTCACCAGCGCCAATTCCTTCTTTAATATCCACAAAATAAATATTTTCTTATCATATAAATCAATAATTAATTATTCACAAATAATATTATAGAACTACAATATTAACAACCAGGTCGTTCCCAGGACAGAGGGGGCCTTCCGATAAGGACTTCTCCTTACTGGCGCGCAATTAAATAACCCCTTCTAGACAGAACTTCCTTAGACATTGTCAATAATGCTATCTAATAATATTATTCAAATAATATGAATTATTGAGTTGATAACGTGAAATACTGTGCAACGACAATTATTGAATCAATACTACAAAATATCAACTGTAGTCGTTATTGAATCAATCATATAAAATGGCAACGTAGCAATTATTGAGTCAATAAAATATCAATGCAGCAATTATTGAGTCAATAATATAAAATATCAACGTAGCAATTATTGAGTCAATAATATAAAATATTGAACAGTAATTACTGTAACAATAATTGAGTAATGGCTTCTCACGTAAGACTCAATAATTCGAAATACTGTGCAATACCGTGTGCTACTATGCAATACCGCGTATCACTGTATTTTAACCACCGGATATTTCAACAGTACTAACGGTAACAACAACGCCGTTATTTTGTAAAAAAGTTATTTCTGTCGCTTTCTATATCCGACAGTTATTCCGTTGTGGGGGCCCACAAATAGCTGCGCCGTCGTACGAATATTCCCCGACAACAAGAATATTCCACGACCAAACGAATATTCCCCGACAACAAGAATATTTTATAACCACTTACTCATTTTAAAAATGTTTGCACATTTCACCCATAACTTTCGTATTTATCAAATCAACACCTTACTATTTCGAAATAATATATAAAGAAAATTAAATCTTTATTCATAAAAGTTGGGGTCTTACAACCTCCCCTCCTTATGAAATTTCGTCCTCGAAATTGACGTACGTACCTGGTATGTCAAAAAGGTGAGGATACCTCGCTTTCATTTCCGATTCCAACTCCCAGGTCATTTTCTCAATTGCATGGTTTCTCCACAAAACTTTAACTTGGGGTATAATTTTCGAGCGTAGGACATGCTCCTTCCTATCCAAGATCTTGACAGGTACCTCCTCGTACGTTAAATCTTCGGCTATCTCGTCTGGTTCTAACTCAATAATGCGGTTTGGATCCTTCACATATTTACGTAACGTGGATATGTGAAACACGTTATGAACACGAGACATGCTTGGAGGTAAAGCGAGTCTATAAGCCACATTTCCTATTGGGTCAAGAATCTCAAATGGACCAATGAATCGTGGGTTGAGCTTTCCTCTCTTCCCAAACCTCGTAACTCCCTTCCATGGAGCAACACGTAATAACACATGGTCCCCAACGTTAAATTCCACGTCCTTTCGATGAAGATCCGCATAACTCTTTTATCGATCTTGTGCTGTTTGTATACGTTGTCGGATTATTTGGATCTTTTCCGTAGTCATACGTACTAACTCCGGTCCCAACAATGTTGTTTCACCCACCTCGTTCCAACATACTGGAGAGCGACACTTTCTCCCATATAACGCTTCGAATGGAGCTACGCCTATACTTGCCTGATAACTGTTGTTGTAGGAGAATTTCACCAATGGTAAATACTTATCCCAACTCCTTTTGAAATCTAGAACACAAAGTCTCAATAGATCTTCAAGAGTTTGGATAGTCCTTTCCGATTGTCCGTCTGTTTGAGGATGATAAGCCTGTCCGTCTGTTTGAGGATGATAAGCCGAACTGAAACGTAAGTCCGTGCCCATAGCTTTCTGCAAACTGATCCAAAATCGTGAAGTAAATCTGGGATCACGATCCGAAACTATGGATACTGGCATGCCATGCAATCTCACAATCTCATTCACGTACATATGAGCAAGACGTTCAAGGGAATAAGTCTCTCGTATCGGCAATAAATGAGCAGACTTGGTTAATCTATCAACAATAACCCAAATCGCATCTAAGCCTTGAGAAACCTTGGGAAGACCCGTAACGAAATCCATCGTAATGTGTTCCCACTTCCATTTCGAAATCTCCAGTGGTTGCAATGGACCCTTCGGCACTTGATGCTCCGCCTTTACACGTTGACAAGTTAAACATCTCGAGATGAACTCCGCAATCTCTCTCTTCATATTGCCCCACCAAAATGTATGTCGAAGATCACGATACATTTTAGTACTCCCAGGATGGATTGCAAACGGTGTGTTGTGTGCCTCCATCATGATTCTATACTTCAAGTCGGAATCGTTAGAAACACAAAGTCTGGAGTTGACTCGAAGTATTCCATCTTCATCGATTCTCGCTTCTAGAATTGCACCTTCTTCTTCATCTTCATCAGCTCCGCATCCGTAGCTTGAGCAGCTTTAACTTTATCAATCAAAGCTGGTTCTACGCGTATACTTGACATCATCGCACTCGTTCCCACATATGATCTTCTACTCAACGCGTCAGCTACCACGTTCGCTTTTCCAGGATTGTATTGGATAGTATGATCGTAATCTTTCAACAGCTCAAGCCAACGTCGTTGCCGCATGTTGAGTTCCTTCTGAGTGAAGAAATATTTAAGGCTCTTATGATCCGTATAAATCTCCACTTTCTCTCCGTACAAGTAATGTCTCCAGATCTTCAACGCGAAAACGACTGCTACCAACTCTAGATCATGAGTAGGATAATACCTCTCATATTCTTTGAGTTGTCCTGAGGCATAGGCTATGACTTTCCCATGTTGCATGAGAACACATCCTAACCCTTTGCCCGAAGCATCGCTGTAAATAACAAATCCATCCGAACCAGATGGTATTGTCAGAACAGGTGCCGAAATGAGCCTTCTCTTGAGCTCTTGGAAGCTCTTCTCGCATTCCTCTCTCCAAACGAATTTCGTATCTTTCCGAGTCAACTGAGTTAATGGAGTAGCGATTCGAGAAAATTCCTCTACGAACCTCCGATAGTAACCAGCTAAGCCCAGAAAGCTTCGTACTTCGGTCACCGACTTAGGTTGCTCCCAGCTTTGTATTGCTTCAATCTTCGTCGGGTCCACAGATACTCCACGTTTCGATACCACGTGCCCAAGGAATGCTACTTCCTCAAGCCAAAACTCGCATTTCTTCAGCTTAGCATATAGCTTGTTCTCACGGAGCTTTTGAAGTACTAACTTCAAATGGTTGTTCATGATCTTCACGGCTTTTAGAATAAATGAGGATGTCATCAATAAAGACAACAACGAATTGATCTAAATACTCCTTAAATACACGGTTCATCATATCCATGAAAGAAGCAGGAGCATTAGTCAATCCAAAAGACATGACTAAGAACTCATAATGCCCGTACCGTGTTCTAAAAGCAGTCTTTGGAATATCCTCAGTTTTAATCTTCAACTGATGATATCCAGAACGAAGATCGATCTTTGAAAAGAATTGCGCTCCTTGCAACTGGTCGAACAGGTCATCAATACGAGGTAACGGATACCTATTCTTAATGGTGACATGGTTCAACTCCCGATAGTCAATACAAAGTCGCATACTCCCGTCTTTCTTCTTTACGAATAAAACAGGAGCACCCCAAGGAGACGTACTAGGACGAATAAAATCGATATCTAACAACTCTTGTAATTGAATCTTTAACTCCTAAAGTTCAATAGGAGCCATTCGATATGGGGTTTTAGAAATGGGTTTTGTACCGGGCTCAAGGTCAATAAAGAATTCAACTTCACGTTCTGGGGGTAGACCGGAAAGTTCTTCGGGAAATACATCAGGAAACTCATTAACAACGGAAATATCATTCAAATCTGATGTATTCTGATTTAGATCAGTGACATGAGCTAAGAAAGCTTGACATCCGTTTTTCAATAAACGAATAGCCTTGGGATTTGAAATGATATTGACTGATTTTAGTGGTTTGGTGGTTTGAATTCGCACAACAGGTTGATTAGGAATATGAAAACTAACAACCTTACGAAAACAATCAATTCTGGCATGGTAAGTGGTTAACCAGTCAATTCCTAAAATCACGTCAAATGCAAGTATTTTCAAATATATAAGATCAACAGGTAAGGTAAGGGTACCAATCTGAATCAAGCAAGATTTATAAACTGTAGATGTAACGAAAGTTTCTCCTAACGGAGTTTCAACAGATAAGTCAAAGTCTAACTTATCAGAAGTCAAGTTCAAACATTGAGCACATGTAGGTGAAATAAAGGAATGGGTAGCACCGATATCTAACAAGGTATAAACTTCGCAAAAATTTATGATTAACTAACCCGTGATAAATTCATTCGGGTTCCTCGCGTTTTGGGCAGTCTCGATAAACGCTCTTCATGGAACCACCGACTTTGATTTGTCTGGGACAGTCTTTGGTGTCACTATCCCAATTGGTCTTGACTTTGCTATACAGCTCATTCCACCCTCAACTGCTTCGTCACACTCCTGATCCATGATCTGAATCATTACTCTTCGATCCATATCGAATTGGGGTTGACCGCTATGCACAGGGTAATTCCAAACTCGATGTTTGATTCTCCCAATTGCTGTCCAAAAAGTAAAATCCATTTCGTCTATTTTGGCCTTCTTAGATCGGACGTCTCTTTCTAAAATATCAACGCGTCGTGCGGCTTTTACCCATGCATCTTCAATTATCACTCGTTCCGTTGCTTCTTCTTTCAGCTGATCGTTGACATTTGCATTTTCAGATTCTAGCTCTAATATCATATGTTCTGCCAGAGAGAACTTATGTTCAAGCCTCGCATAACGAGTAGCAAAATCTTGAATTTCTATATCCCTTTCTTGAATTATTGTATCCCTTTGTTCCACGGCTGTCTGTCGTTCTTCACCCTGCTCTTCTAACTCAAGAATACGATTTTGCAGTTCTACATTTTGATCATAAAGTTCTCCTAATAAATACTTCTCCTCAGGTTCCTCTTCTTCCTCACTCTCAGCTGCTACCTCTGCGACTAGCTCGGGTGCAACTATTAATTCTTCACTCACCACATGGATATTTCTAATTTCTTCTTCTTCTGTCATCACATTATTCTGGTTGGTGATTAAAGGTGTCTCCACGGTCTCATTCACTTCGTTGTTAACATTCTCAGCTGCCATTCTCAAATACTGCCATAAAACAAGGGTTAATTAAACAAATCAACATATCACATATTAACCCTATGCTCCGACTGACCAATTAAATACCACATAAGCTTAGGTAGGACACACTAGCGAAGGATTTACTCGTCTCTCCCCACCTAGTTCTATTCCCCGATCTCCGCCAGAGATCATATCCCTAAGCTCTGATACCAACTATGACGCCCCCAGAATAGGTCCATTCAACCCAACCCATTCTGAGTCGCCAAATACATGGTACAGAATTCAAATACAAACTTTATATCATACGGTCGTGCAAAATACGACCACACAACTGTGAGTGTCAATACAACTATGTAGAAAATATTAAGATTCAAACTAAGTCCTCATTACAATTATTATCACACTATTTATCAGAAATAGTGAGGACTACTACTGCTCTAACTCGGACCATCACTCTGTCCCTCGACTAGTTCCCGCAACATTCTCATTTCCTGAAGAGGACAACAGATGAAAAGGGTGAGCTCAACTAGCTCAGTAAAGAATATTATGACTAAGATAATGGAAAATAAATTATCGTTAGTCTTCAACAAATCCGATAAAATAAAATGGACAACCAATCTTAGATCAATATTCGCAGCGGAAATAACAAAACATTAGAAGAGTTAAGCAGAGAATGAAGTCTACTATCTTCTATGATTTAAAAGTCCATCATCAATATTTTATCCCTGTAACATCAATCAATATACATCTCGAGTCAATATTCATCTTTGCACTACAGGCCAAAGATATTCATTTGTATCATCAGTGGTCATGTTCATCTCAACACATGTCATCTTTACACTACGGCCAAAGATATTCATCAGGTAATCATTCATCTTTGCTCTACAGGCCAAAGATATTCATCAAGTAATCATTCATCTTTGCTCTACAGGCCAAAGATATTCAGTTACATCACCTTTTAGGATTGAGAATGATGAAAAACATTTTAAAAAAAACGAATCCAGTGAGATAAAAGACAAAGACTAAGGATTCGTATTTTAGTATATCCAATTCAAAAATACCTCGTAATAATCAATTATGGAGTAAAATTCAAGAATAGAGCTCAAAACTTGGATACAATCAAAGATAGTAACCTTAACAAGCAATTTGGACAAATAGAAGAAAATTTAATTTTTCCGTGAATAGTGTCGTATACGTGAATAGTGCCGTATACGTGAATAGTAACCCCGACGGAAAAAGTAAGAATTTCAACATAAAATCCATGACAATATTTCTGTATAATGATATTGAAAAGAATAACATCATTTACGAAAGAAATAACATCCCTTACCTCAAAAAGATAGTACCTCTGACTGGAATATCGGATATAATATCGAAGGAAACTTGCACTGAATACTAATACTCAAAGTATAGAAATACTCACAAAAATACGCTCGATATTATAGAGAGAGAAAACTTCTGATTCTGGTATGATTTTCAATTCTAACCTAAGCACCCTATTTATAGGAAAAGCTTAGGATGCCAAAGGAGACTAAAATAATAAAATAATATTATTTTTTTAAAAATTCCGCCGCCGGCTGCTATCCAAACTCAGAATTTTTTTCAACAAAAGTGGGTCCCACCCATTAAATAATATTTATTTTCTGAAACTTCAATAATTCCTAATAAATAGCCCCTTTGTCAGAAAAATACAAATTCTATGTCCTTCTATAGGAAATTTAATTTTCTACAACTTTGCAGAAGGAAGTTTTTCCAAATTCCAAACATAAATTATCCGAAATCCATAAACAGATGATTTCTCACACCAAAATATTGATAAAAACTCACCAGCGCCAATTCCTTCTTTAATATCCACAAAATAAATATTTTCTTATCATATAAATCAATAATTAATTATTCACAAATAATATTATAGAACTACAATATTAACAACCAGGTCGTACCCAGGACAGAGGGGGCCTTCCGATAAGGACTTCTCCTTACTGGCGCGCAATTAAATAACCCCTCCTAGACAGAACTTCCTTAGACATTGTCAATAATGCTATCTAATAATATTATTCAAATAATATGAATTATTGAGTTGATAACGTGAAATACTGTGCAACGACAATTATTGAATCAATACTACAAAATATCAACTGTAGTCGTTATTGAATCAATCATATAAAATGGCAACGTAGTAATTATTGAGTCAATAAAATATCAATGCAGCAATTATTGAGTCAATAATATAAAATATCAACGTAGCAATTATTGAGTCAATAATATAAAATATTGAACAGTAATTACTGTAACAATAATTGAGTAATGGCTTCTCACGTAAGACTCAATAATTCGAAATACTGTGCAATACCGTGTGCTACTATGCAATACCGCGTATCACTATATTTTAACCACCGGGTATTTCAACAGTACTATCGGTAACAACAACGCCGTTATTTTGTAAAAAAGTTATTTCTGTCGCTTTCTATATCCGACAGTTATTCCGTTGTGGGGGCCACAAATAGCTGCGCCGTCGTACGAATATTCCCCGACAACAAGAATATTCCACGACCAAACGAATATTCCCCGACAACAAGAATATTTTATAACCACTTGCTCATTTTAAAAATATTTGCACATTTCACCCATAACTTTCGTATTTATCAAATCAACACCTTACTATTTCGAAATAATATATAAAGAAAATTAAATCTTTATTCATAAAAGTTGGGGTCTTACAGTAACGCCCCCAAAATAGATCCAATCCACCCAATCCATTCTGGGTCGCCACGAAATACGCTCAACAAAAATTTCAAATACAAATCTTCAAATTCTATCTTTTAAAATATCGTACAAAATACGATCACAATTAAACTGTGAGTTTCAATACAAATACCTTGCCCATACTTCAAATCAATGATACGTTACAGAAAGGTACAGTCAATAACTGTTTTAGGAATTAAAATCTTTGAAAAATGCTCAAGGAAACCTTCGTACATGGGAGGCCATGCATCTAAGTTATAATAGATATCATATAACTTGAGAATTATCCTTGGTTGACCCAATAGACCCCAAAGAAAAATGAGAAGATTACTATCATGTTCTTTCCAATGGTGGGTCTTCTCTTGCCATATAATTATCTTCATTGTCTCCAATTGAGAATTATATTTCAACCAAACTCCAATATTATATAGGTAGTGCTCATAGATATAATCAACAAGTGAATGTGCACAACCATGTCTTATGATAACCCGAAGTTGTAGGTGATTAGACATCTTGTATGATAGTGACAAAACACCAAAGTTGGGTTCACCTCAACCTATTTGATTCACCAAAATCAACTGTTAAAATGACGTATAAAATACGATACACACATTTTAAATTCTCAATATAATTCTTCTCATACTGTTCTATGGAAAACCCTAATAGCTAAAGACCATCGTTCTATTCCCCTGTTATCCCTGCTCGACCCCGTTATACTCTTATTACCTGAAAGGAATTGTGAAGCAAAATGGTGAGCACAAATAGCCCAGTAAAGAATATCATGACTAAAGATAATTATATTATCAATAGTTTTCATCAGTAATAAATCAGAGATTTAAACATATGGTAAAACTTTTCAACCATAGTTGCAGCGGAACGAGCAATCCATTAGAAGAGTCAAATAGACTATAATGTCTATTATCTTCTCCATGTTAAAAGTCCACCAAGAATATTTTATCCCTGTAACATCAATCAACAATTCTTGTCCACAATCATGTAAGTTCATGATCATAATTAACTTGATAAATTCCTCTTCGCACTGAGGACGAAAATAATTCTCATCACCTGTCTTTATCTGAAACACCAAAGATCATGATTATACCAAATCACAGTTCATGTTCATAATCATGCTAATCAATTCATCTTTGTATTACAAGCCAAAGATATTCAACAATTAATCATTCATCTTTGCACTACAGGCCAAAGATATTCACAAATCAACCGCTCATCTTTGCACTACAGGCCAAAGATATTCATCAATAATTCATCTTTGCACTACGGCCAAAGATATTCATCAATAGTTCATCTCAACCCCTGTCATCTTTGCATTACGGCCAAAGATATTCATCAAGTAATCATTCATCTTTACTCTACAGGCCAAAGATATTCAGTTATATCACCACTTAGGACTGAGGATGATGAAAAATCATATAAATAACGAATCTAATGAAATAAAGGATAAGATTAAGGATTCGTATTTTAGTTTATCAAAGTTCAAGAATATTCCATAATAATACTTTATGGAGCAAAATTCAAGAATAAAGCTCAAAACTTAGATCCAATCAAAGATAAGAACTTTAACAAGCAATTTGAACAAATAAAAAAAAATAGTTTTTTCGTGAATAGTGCCGTATACGTGAATAGTAACCCCGACGGAAAAAGTAAGAATTTCATAACAAAATTCATGCCAATATTTCGGTATAATGATATTGAAAAGAATAACATCATTTACGAAAGAAAATAACATCCCTTACCTCAAAAGAATAGTACCTCTGACTGGAATATCGGATATAATACCGAAGAAAATTTGTACTGAATAGTAATACTCAAAGTATCTAAATACTCACAAAAATACGCTCGATATTATAGAGAGAAAACTTCTGATTCTGGTGTGATTTTCAATTCTAACCTAAGCACCCTATTTATAAGAAAAACTTAGGATGTCAAAGAAGACTAAAGTAATAAAATAAATTTTTTTTAAAATTTCCTCCGCCGCTGGCTGCTAAAAAATCAGATTTTTTTCAACAACCAACAAAAGTGGGGCCCACCTATAAAAAATATATTTATTTATCAAAACTTCAATAATTCATAATAAATAGCCCCTTTGTCAGAAAAATACAAATTCTATGTCCTTCTATAGAAAATTTAACTCTCTACAACTTTGTAGAAGGAAGTTTTTCCAAATTCCAAACATAAATTATCCGAAATTCACAAACGGATGATTTTCCACACCAAAATACTGATAAAAACACATCAGCGTTAATTCCTTCTTTTATATCCACAAAATAAATATTTTCTTATCATATAAATCAATAATTAATTATTCACAAATAATATTACAAAACTATAATATTGACAACCAGGTCATTCCCAGGAAAGAGGGGGCCTTCCGATAAGGACTTCTCCTTACTGGCGCGCAATTAAATAACCCCTCCTAGACAGAACTTCCTTAGACATTGTCAATAATGTTATCTAATAATATTATTCAAATAATATGAATTATTGAGTTGATAATGTGAAATACTGTGCAGTGACAATTATTGAATCAATAATACAAAATATCAACTGTAGCAATTATTGAATCAATCATATAAAATAGCAACGTAGCAATTATTGATATAAAATATCAACGTAGCAATTATTGAATCAATAAAATATTATGCAATTATTGAATGAATAATATAAAATATTGAACAGTAATTACTGTAATAATAATTGAGTAAGTGCCTTCTCACGTAAAACTCAATAATTCAAAATATTGTGCAATACCGTGTGCTACTGTGCAACACCGCGTATCACTGTATTTTAACCCCCTTGTATTTCAACAGTATTAACAGTAACAACTACGTCGTTATTTATAAAAAGGTTATTTCTGTCACTTTCTATATCCGACAGTTATTACGTTGTGGGGCCCACAAATAGCTGCGCCGTTGTACGAATATTCCCCGACAACAAGAATATTCTACAACCAAACGAATATTCCCCGACAACAAGAATATTTTATAACCACTTGCTTATTTTAAAAAATTTACATATATCACCCTTAACTTTAAACTTTTATTAATTTAACCATTTACTAAATAGAAAAATTGAATACTTTTATTTTATAAAATTTGGGGTCTTACAAAAATATTCAATCTTCATTCTAGACACCATCCTTCATAATATTAATTCCATGTGATGCATGCATGTGTGTATGATGTAACTCTTAATAGGGATTTTACAATGAAAATCAAGCAAACTCATTTTTCTTCTTTTTTCTCTTTTTTTAAATTTTTTTTCCTTTTTTTTCCTTTTCTTTTTTTCTTGACTTGTGCAATGTCTCATTTTCTTAGGCTTTTCAGAGTTACTCATGTAGCGAGCGTTGGATCAATGACTCCCAAACCAGTTGGCTTTAGGGCACTAGGTGTAGAGACACCCCTAAGGGCTTACTAACTCGAGTAACAAAGGCCACAAAATTAGGCTAGTCAAACTGCTTTTATCTATCACACTCTTCAGCGTGAATATCGATATTTCATGAGGCTTAGATACCCAGTTATTTCGTTCAATGGACATTGAAGCAGTTATTTTTTCCTTTTTTCTTTTTCTTTCTTTTTTTTTCAATTTTTTTCTTTTTTTCCTTTCCATTTTTTTTTGAAATTACTCGAATCATAGTTTATATCCACAACTAAGAGTTAGTGCGATCGTGAAGTGCAAAAAAATACTTTTGAAATCAATATTAGTCCAGATGGTATTTCAAACTAAGATTTCGTACCTCATCAAAGATTTAAGAGTTCTAAATCTTTCAATCTTACTCATGACTTTTAACTCCACGGACAATTATTAGAATAAATTCAATCCATAAAAAGTCAAACAAAATTTTATTTTTTTTTTATTTTTTTTTTGTTTTTATTTTTTTTTAACAATATTTTCCTAAAAAAAATATATCTAATACAATAATACAAACAAACTCCCCCATACCTAAATCATGCATTGCCTCAATGTATAAAAATGAAGAAAAGAAAATAAAGATGTGAAAGAATTGTACCTTGTATGCGGGACATTTGTTCTTCAAGAAAATGTGGTGAGAAGGAAAACAAATGTACATACCTACGAATTTTATAAATCTTAAATATTATATGATTATACATGAATGATACAAATGGGTAAGTGAGTGTGAATTTGTTAGGATTTTCAGGAGGTCTAGAAAATTGAAAATTGTTAGAATTTTTATCAGAATTATGCTTAAAATTTACCTCATGAAAATTTTCACTAACATGTTCAAATGATGGAAGAATTGGTTCACATACATGTTCTAGTTTAGTTGACTTATTTGTAGTGGATCTCAACAGCTCATTGACCATATCTAAATATTCAGATTCATTCCAATTTTGGTGAAGATAATTTAAGAAAAAATCAATTGGATCTTTTTCAATCAAAAGTCTATTTTCAATTATTTCTTGGGTCATGGACAACTCTTGGATCATATTTACTTTAATGGGTTGGTCCAAAAAATCACTAGGTGATTTTTTGGAATAAGTCTTTCAGGGTACGAAACTTTAGGCTTGTAGACTTTTTCAACCGACTCATTAAATGTGACATGATCAATTTTAGGCATAGACTCATAATTTTTAGATTCCTCAAATTCGTTTGACTCAAACTGTGTAGAATTGAATACAAAATTTTCGTTTTCATCATAATTTTCACAACTATCAATATTTTCAAAATTAACCTCAGTTACTAAAAAATTCATCCACCTCTTGTTCATTTATTATGGCGGCTAATCGACTCATTTGAATTTCTAGACGAGATATAGCTTGATCCACGCTAAATTGATTTTCCATTAAAACTTTCATAATTTTCTCTAAGACATTAAGTCTTTCCTCTTCTTCATTTGATAATTCTTGTGTATATTGAGGTTCTGGATCCGAATATGAATATGGATATGGATATGAACTTAGATAAGGATTTTCATAAGTTGGAAAAAATTGATTTACTTGGTGTGTATTAAAATTTTCATAGGGTTCTTGATTCCAAGCAAAATTATTATTCCAACTATAATAAGAATCCATCTTTCCACAAATCACAAAACAAATAAACAACTAACCACGAAAGTCACGAAAAAAAATAAAATTAAAATAAAATCCTAATTCTACGGTTAACCTAAATAAAATCTAGACAGCTCCTAACTGTTCCAAGTTACACCGTAAGGTCCACAAAATTTAAAATTAATCACACCACTAGCCAGGTAAATGTAAGAAAGGTGGGAGTCTCTCCGTAGATACGGTGACTAATTAAATAACCACACAATCTTTAGGCGTTTACCTTTTGAACCACTTGCCTAGAAACCAGTAGTTTGATTAATTTAAAATTCAGCCTCCTCTTGGAGTTTCTTGTCCTAATTGAGCTCGAGAGTCCTAGTGGCCAACGTCTACTTGATTTTATTAGGTCAATGCTATGCAAAATGCAAGTTGGGTTGTTTGTGGGCCAAGGAAGGGTGATAAAATTCTCACCTTATCTTGTTATAGGTTGTGCCCTTAATGTTAGATTAAATATGAAAATGCACAAATAAAAAAAAATTTAAAACAAATAAAATATCCTAAAACTATGTGAATTACGAAAGAAGGAGAACTTTTGACGTACCTCAATCCTCCAGCAATCACCATAATTTATATTTGACAAAAAAAAACATAACAAGATGTACTCTACGTGAGTGAATGCATGAATGCGGCAAATAAAAAAAATATTAATAAAAAAAACTAAACTACTATTTTTTTTATTTTTTATTTTTATTAAAAAAAATGAAGATACAAAGTACCAAAGAAAGCACAACAACAAAATCTTTATCTTTTCGCTCCTTTGATCCGGTTCAATAATCCTGAAAAAAAATAAAAAAAATGTTAAAGTTAAAAACTAATTCGAATAAATAAAAATTAAGGAGAAAAAAAAATTAAATCTAGTCCCCAGCAACGGCGCCAAAAATTTGATGTGATAAAAATATGTAACTGCAAGTGCACAGTGTCAAGTTGAAGATCTGGCAAGTACAGGTCGAACCCACAGAGACTAGATTAATTTTAATATATCCTTAATATCTATTTTAGGCGACTTAGAAATAAATATTGAGAGTTGATTAATTAGAATATGAAAACTAATAATGAGGAAACAATCTAGGAATCCGAATCCATTAAATAATAAACATAACATATAATTCAATTTATTCTATTTTTATAACTTAATTATGATTTTGATCTCCCCTCCCTTTAATTTAGTAATTTTATAATTAACGTGGGCAAGCATAGACTATGAAAATTTAAGGATTAACTATAACCCATCAAAACTTATTTGAGCAAGCATGGATTATGAAAAACTCATATCTTAACAATAATCTATCAAAACATCTTAATTAATTTAAAATTACATGAGAACTATAAAACGAAGGTATTTCAATAACGAAATATGAAGGCGAAATCAATTAAACATAAAAGCATAAATAATAGAAAAGATGAAAAATATTATCATGAATAATTATTTAATTTCATCTTCATCCTAGATATAAAAAATTAACTAGACATTAAAAATAAAATAACTAACTAAAATAAAGAAGAAGAAATAAAATAAGAAAACTCCCTTTATTGATGATTCTTCAACAAGCGTATAATGAAGAAGTAATTTAATCTACTTCTATTCCTAACCTAAACTAATACAATACCTAATAATCCTTTCTCTCTAAAACAAGAGACCTATTTATAAGGAAAATAAATTTGTGCCCTAATTTAGATACATTGAACTTGGACACTTTTGTTCCCATTTAGGTTTTAACTTCCTAGTGGCAATCAACTTCTCAAAGAGATCTTCTAGATAGAATTTCTTTTCTCTTGTTGAATTTGACTTGCACACCAAGATTGTTCCACCTCTTTCCTTCTCCTTGCAGGATTCTTCTTGAATATTTCTTACATGAATTAGAGCATTAAATATCGTTTGATCACCAAGATTTTGACTTTATTGCAATAAATATTAAACCCTACAAAATAAAATAAAATATATTAATTTAATAAACTAATATAATTAAAAGGACAAAATTAGGGATAATAAAATGTATGAATTATGTGTCTATCATCGCTCACTTTATTAAGTATTACTACTACTGTATAAATAAGTTCATACTTCCCTTTTTAAAATAAACGTCCTAAGTAATTTATACAGATTAATAATATATTTTTTTACATAATTTATCTTTTTAAATTACTTATTAATTGAAGTATTTACTTCATCCCATGTAAATTACTACATTCTCTAGATCATTCTTTTTTTTATTCACACATTACCAATAAATATTAAAAGTCAGAATGAATAGAGAAACATTAAATAGAAGACATTATAACGATAATATGAGAGAAAAAATGTTACTATAATAATTCATCAGTTTACAATATAAACTTTTTCTCAGTTCTTTAATTTTCAACAAAAGTTGAGTAAGAAAATTGTGAGGATATAAATAAAAAAATAGGATAAAAATAGTTATAAATATAGAAATATGACTGAGGGAGGAAGTAATAACTGAAGTTAAAAAGTTAATAGTAATTATTACTCGGTTAATAAGTAAATATATATTCATCGAAAAGTAAAAAAAATGGGGGCATGCATTTATTGGACCAACGGTGCGCCCCATCGAGGAGCAAGCAAGCATTAGCAACCACCACGTTGAGTCCTTGCTTGTACTTCTGTTGCCACACGAAATCTTATAGATCAAATGACTACAATTTTGCTTACTACATATATAGAAATGAATACAAAGTACGTAAAGAAAAAATGGAAAGAAATTAAGTGCTTATAAATTAAGCTGAGCTCTCCTAGCTTCATTTTGCTCCACTCAAGAAGCTAGCCAAATACAACTTGTATCTCTCTAGCTCCTTCTTGAGTTCTTCTTCCTCTCTATATACACCAAATTATGCTTTGGTAATTCTCCCCATTTTTGATCATATCAATGGCTTCGAATGTTAATAATCCGGGAGCGTCAGCTGCAGATGAATATCAGCTGGCTGGTGGAGGTTCTGATCTGCAACCGAATCGCGTAAGGTATATATATATATACACACATACTAAAATATGTAGTTAATTAATGTATCATCTTCAAGAAATCATGCGAGTTTTACGTTTTATATGTTTCCTTTTTTAGTTATGTATCCACTTAATCTTGTTTGATCTAGCTTGTTAATTAACATAAATTAATTATGAAGCACATATATATATATCAGTTCAGCTATTTTTAATGAACTCTGGTATATATAATGATATATGCCATGCATGAGAAGTACACTTTTTGATCTCCTTTGTACTTTTGAGCTTTGAGTGGTAACGATTAATTCTTGAAATTGATATTCTATGATTTAGTTGATTTAATTTAGATGCTCCTTTTCTTTTTTCTTTTTTTTTATTATCCTGCTATTGATTTCATGTTAAATGTCATTCGGTAAAGATTTGTAATAACATCAGGTAAATACTGAAAGAGGTTACTTTCCAAAGAAACAATGTCTCTGCGCTGCATAAGGTAATTAACTACCAATAGAATTAATTTCTAAAATATATAGTTCTCAATGGTAAAAAATCTGGACGTTATAATTGATTTATTTTGACTTTTTTGGATCAAATTGATCAATTTTAAAATTGATAATTAAGTAAATTTATTTATATTTTTAAACTTATAAGATTGGATGTTGTACTAAATTAAACATAATTTCTTATAATTATAATCACTTTACCTATATTTAAAAGCAAATGGGATAAATTTTGATTATAAAATGGGTCAATTTGACTTCAAACTCCCAACTAAGTCGGTCTTTCTTGTATAAAAAACAACTAATTTAATGTTTAAACTTCACAAACTATGTGAGAATACAAAACTAACAATAAAAAGAATTAAAATTCCACAATAAAAAGAAGAACAAAAAGTTTAATTACTACTACTACTCCAAAGTGACACTTTACATATGTAACATGAATTGAATTTAAAATTTAATGGTTCCAAAACCTCGTCTGAAGCATCAAATGATCAAAGCAATCAAGACAATATCTAGGGCCCAAGTAACTCAACTAAATAAAACAAAAAAAAAAATCTTACTTGAAAGCTTGCTCAAGCAAAACCATTAATTCAACTCGATCTCTCAGTTTTCCAGAATTTGCAAAAGCGGTGGATATAATATGACGACCCTGCAAACACGTCATATTTTATGGAATTATGTAATTTATACCACTTACAGATTTATGCCATTACGTAATATGCATGCATGCGCCCTCCAAATTCCAACACTTAACTGACCAAAACTAATTAAGCCCTAACATGACTTCAATTTACACATTAAAAACGTATTTAATTATTTCTCTAAATATTCTAATTCTTGTTTTCGGATTCAATATGCAGCAGCAACAATGCCAGAAACAACAATGCCTGCCATGACCACGATATGGAAGCTGCTAAGATCGAGGGAGGTAATTAAAAGGGATCCGGTTATAGTAAAGTTGATGGACATGACTAATTTCACCCTAGTTAGTAAGTTTTATAACTTTTTATTAATTACATGAGTTATAGAAAATGTTACATGTGTTATAGATCCCGTACGTTATGCAATATTTTCTATAACACATACAATAAAAAGTTATATTAGTACTAACTTCACCCTAATCGGATCCAATTAAAAAGTCGACATTAGTATGTATGTATGTAACACATATATTTGTCATGTATGTATGTATGTAACTTAGAATTCATCTAAACCAGCTCGTTATTTATATAATTCAACATGTCAATTGTTGATTAAACGCAAAACTAATTAGAAAACTACGACAGCCAATTGAAAATGTCACAAAATCCCCCGTGGGGATTCTCCAAGCTTCGAGGAATTATTATGTACTAGCTATAGCTAGGGTGTACGTATATATTGACTCATTTAGATAGATAAGGCAAAAGAAGAAGAAAAAAAACTTTAATAACAATGAATTATAAGATAGAATAAAAATAATTAATCGATCTACTAGGAATAGAACGACATAATTATGGTTGACCGCATCCTATATAGGAATCATCCAATCAATAGCAATAAGTCACGTAAGAACGTTTGTGAAATAAATATATGAATCGCCGAAGATCCATTAATCCATTTTCAGAATCTGAAATTTTACTCTTAACACCAATATATAGGTTTAGTCGGGACATTTACAAAACGAGTGAGTAATTATGTTCTAAAATAATTGAATTTGTACAAGTATATATATATATATATATATATATATATATATATATATATATATATTTGCCTTAAACTTGAAGCAAAATCATCAACATTTATAATGGGGCTATCTCTTAATTTGGCGAATTTCTTTCTCTCTTTTTTTTCTCCAAGAACAGCATTTTCCATATATATATATATATATAATATGTTTCGACTAACAAACTAATATGTGTTTTGTTTTTTGTTTGGCATCTTGTGGTTGTAAATCTTCTTCAATTGACACTGAAATACGACGACTTCAGGAGTGAGGTACGTATATCACAATTAATTACTCATACTAGCTAGCTAATAGAGTATATATATATATTTATCCTAGCTAGTACGTACGTAACTAATTAATTAATAATTGTTCTAATTAATTCATGGTTAATCATATTCTCTTAATTTCTTGTAGTCTTTTGAGAGAGACCTTAACGAGATGAAGAAGAAGCTGCAATTTCTCCGCAAAGCGTTGAGGTTGACACCCTGCTATATATATAATTTTCTATTTTACCGGACAGCCCTCTTTATTTTAAAGATTTTTTCTAGTATTATTTTACTAAAATCTCTATTTTTAATTTGATTGCACCTTCATTTTTGTTAGCTACTATTCTATATATATATTTTCCTTATTTTGGTTATTTCGGGCAAGAGGTGCAACCCAGGGGGCGGAGCCAGGAATGTTAAAATTATACATTTGGGCTGGGCTGACTAAGACTATTCCAACATTTTTTTACTTTGGACTACATAATTATATAGTATATCTAGTAAAAAAAAAAAATTTGGACCGGGCTATAGCCCCGAAAGACGACTCCTCCCTCCGCCCCTGCTGCAACCGTAAGCGCACTGGCATGAGCTTCTGAAGGTGGCAGGCAGCTCTTTAATAAATAAAGTATATATATATTGCCAAATAAATAAAGGAATATGTATGTCCGTTGCTAAAGGTTGATCAATTAACGAACCAGTCCGTCCCTAAACGTCTCTGTTAACGCCAAGAATGTTGGGATGTGATTATTTGGGCCTGACCCAATCTATTTAATGGTCCAATCCATATGTATTTATTGTGACAGTGAGAGAGTCCTTATTAAAATAGGATTGTGTTTCCTTATTATTTGGAGGGATAAGGAGTCCTTCTCCTAGTTGGATTCGAGTGGAGGTAACTTCTATATATACGGCTACAAGCTAGGGCTTGAAAAGGAAGAAATATAATACAACACAAATACACCATATGTACTCTCAATATTATTATAGTGGATTACTCTCTCCCCCCGTGGTTTTTTCCCAATTGGGTTTCCACGTAAATCTTGTGTTCATACTTTTATGTTTATGTGAGTGTATTTTTGTGAGTTTG
This sequence comes from Panax stipuleanatus, assembly GCA_020205555.1. Taxonomy (NCBI): domain Eukaryota; kingdom Viridiplantae; phylum Streptophyta; class Magnoliopsida; order Apiales; family Araliaceae; genus Panax; species Panax stipuleanatus. The sequence goes on from CM035117.1 coordinate 25,154,257, forward strand.
AATTCATAATGATACAATCAACCGTTGGCGCTATTTTGGCCTGCGCTTTTGGGTGATTTCGTCAGGCGTACAAAATCAGGCGTTAACATTGGCGCCGTCTGTGGGAAACAAGACACTTGTTTTAGTGTCGAATTAAAATCACCGATTTCTCAAGAAAAAGAGCCAACATATAAAGCTAAGTTGTTTCTCTCTTTCTTTTTATCTGATCAATAATGTATATCCAGCATGTGCATGAGATTTCTATTATTGATCCAACGAGTGCATGAGATTTTTTATTCATTGGTTCGTAATATTTAAAGCTGTGGTATCCTTGTAATATTATTTATAATTACTTTGCATATATGCATGGATTGTTGGGTGACATGGCCTTATAAGTACTCGTATTGAAGACCCAGTAGATTCTCTCTCTACTCCCTCCATATATTTACAAGTTATATAATTAAGGGCTTGGTATAATTGTCTTGCATTGTGGGTTTTATAGTGGGGTTGCATACTGGTGGCTGATTTTTTTTAGCAACTTATATGTATATATATACACTTGCTTTTTACATCCACTAGACTTTAAGATACACCTCACTCCTGCCAATCTTGAATTGTCTAATCAAGACAGGGACTGCATGAGAAGAGAAGGGCACAAAAACTATCCCTGCACATGAAGCTGGAGTGGAACGAATTCGCTGCTGAGCATAATTGCCTGATCCTTATGCATCAAAAGTGCGGTGGACACATGGATGGCCTTCGACACATGACAGAATACAAATTACATATGGGGAAACCGAAGGAGGTCAGAATGCAAATCGGATCAAGGAGTATAGACAGAAGGTCGGATCAGAGCTGATAACTATTCGTAATGACATCATGTGCGTGATTGATGAGCACCTCATTCCTTCATGTGGTGCCGGTAAATCCACAATGTTTTATTACAAGATGAAAGGGGATATTATGGATATCTCGCAGAATTCAAGACTGGTAGCGATGGGAAGGATGTTGCTGATCTTTCATTGAAAGCTTATGAGGTCATGCTTGTATGATTGTCTTCCAATAAAGAAAGCAAGACTCAACAGAAAGGGTGGTTGCAGCCAGTTTACCGAACCCGAAGAAGCAGAGCCCACTCATTATTATGATGTCCATCTTCACTTCAGCACTCGGACCTAACTGGCTCATGACATTCCTCGAGGCTTCGACAAGTGTGTTTCGTGGGCATGCTACGGATTTGCTAGACTCGAATCATCGGGTGCAAAGGTGTGTAGATGGGGTAAAAGATCATGTTGGCGGTACAAGGGTGGATAAATGTCATTCGGGAAGACTATGATCTCCTGAAAGGATGAATATTCTTCGGTTAGACATCCTACGGGTGGACATCTTAGGGTTAAAAATCCTATGGGTAAACATCCTTCGGGGAGGCGTCCCGAACGGTTAAAAATTCTACTGATAAACATCCTTCGGGGAGGTGTAGGACCTCCCAAACGGATAAATCTCGTACGGATAAACATCATTCGGGGAGGCGTAGGACCTCCCGAACGGATAAACCTCATACGGATAAACAACCTACGGGTAAACATTCTACGGATAAACATCCTTTGAATAAACATCCTTCGGGAAGCTTTGTTCTCCCGAAAGACAAGCACAATAGATGTGATGGGTTCAAAAGTGTTACCAACATGACAGTTGGTGGGTATGGTGGACTTTTTATATACTCTCTTATTATAAGTTCCTTATAAATAAGAGACTGGGGGCTATGTTGGGATGTGATTATTTGGGCCTGGCCCAATCTATTTAATGGTCCAATCCATATATATTTATTGTGACAGTGAGAGAGTCCTTATTAAAATAGGATTGTGTTTCCTTATTATTTGGAGGGATAAGGAGTCCTTCTCCTAGTTGGATTCGAGTGGAGGTGACTTCTATATATACGGCTACAAGCTAGGGTTTGAAAAGGAGGAAATATAATACAACACAAATACACCATATGTACTCTCAATATTATTATAGTGGATTACTCTCTCCCCCCGTGATTTTTTCCCAATTGGATTTCCACGTAAATCTTGTGTTCATACTTTTATGTTTATGTGAGTGTATTTTTGTGAGTTTGAATTCATAACGATACAATCAACCGTTGGCGCTATTTTGGCCTGCGCTTTTGGGTGATTTCGTCAGGCGTACAAAATCAGGCGTTAACAGTCTCTATAATTATATATATATATATATATATATATATATATATGGTGGGTGAATAAATATAAATAATTATCCCAGCTACAATTAATTTATAATTGTAGCTGTGCTATTGTCGCTCATATATATATGCGACAGATTACTTGTGGCAGTCCTATTTACTATCCTTGCTTTCTTAACCTAGCTGGTGTCAATGTCGGATATGTAGAATGCTTTCGCCCAAACTGTTCAGTGGATCAATGTCAGTGTCAGTTCAACAAAATGCTTTCGTTCAAAGTACTCTGTCGTGAATATCTTGGGCCGGTCAAATCTTATTTATCTTGGGCTTTCCGAGTCAAATCCATTTTTGCCCTTGAAGTATTGGGCTATTGTCTAAATGATTATTCAGATAAAATTTAGGCTGGAGCCGGTAGTGGGGGACAGGTGGCAGATTATGAACTAAAAATTATCCCTAATCTATGGGATTAGCATGTGGCTGATTGAGGTGATGGGCCCAGCCGTCTTTAGCCTCCTTCATTAATAGGGAGTTGACATAATATTGACTGGGTGGAGGGCAAGTAGAAAAAAGCCTGCATGCAACCAGCTGATGGACTCATCGGGAGAAAACATGCAAGTTGGTGAGATGATATATGAGGACAGAGCATTACATGGAAAGGGGGTAATTAACATTTTTTCTACGGACACTAGAGCACACAACCTTCCATTGTTAAACCATTTTTTTCGACCTGTACTTATTCTCACACCGGAGCGATCCCCGGCGGCCCAAAACCGTCAAGATCCGGTGCTGACGTGTTCATTGTGCAGGATTAGGTATGCTTTTCGTGGTTGAGGCGTGTGACGAGATTATGGCGTTAACATACTCCATTTAATATCAATGCCGCTCTAATAAAATGATTTCCTCTAAACTCTTCTTTCACATCTTTATAAATTAATTTCATCTTTGTTATTAGGGTAGAGTAAGAACCGATTTTACAACCGAAACCGCATGCAAAATTGTAAAACCGCGTCAAAGAAACTGCACTAATATTGGTTGCGGTGGCATATTGTAGTTTTTTAATAGAACCCACACCCTTTACGGTTAATGCGGTTGCGGTTTGGAATAAAAAAACACACTATTAAGAAATCGTACCCGTTTAGAATTATAAGTTTTTTTAATACTTCTCATATTTTTGTGTATGTTTTATAATTTTTTTAAGTTTTATTGAAGTATGATTGTAAATTTAAATTTAGAATATGTAATTTTGAATGGTTTAAGACTTTAAGTTTGAAACAATTGTTATATTATAGTAATGTATGCGTCTTTCATTTTGAGGAATTAGAGGTTTAATTTGAATTAACTTTTAATTGGTTTTCAAAAATTTAACTTTTTTTAGTTGGGTTATTATTTATAGTACCAAGTTAGCAATGTTTGAAATTTATTTGGAATTTCAAAAGTATGGCATGTTTATTATTTTTTTCCAATTAGTTTCAATTGAAACCGCACCGCATTCATAAAACCACTCTGCATCAATTCAAGTGATTTCATGTGCAGTTTTTTATTTAAGCAACTGCATCAATGTTGTTAATTGTTATAACACCTGATCAGTCCCGCAACTTATTTGAATGGATTAGATTTAATTCGAACTCGGGATTTGATTCAATATTTATTTTGAAATCGAGATTTAACCTAGTATTAAATTTTAAGTTGATGTGAATTTATTTAAATTTAGTTGATAAAATTATTATATTTGTATTATATAACAATTAATCATAAATTTTATTTTTTTTTAATTTTTAAATTTAATATGGGGATAATTCAACATGAGAATTGAGAAGTCAAAATTATATCACTAATTTTAGAAATGATGGAGTACCAGATTTTTATGCAACTCCATCCATTCCTATTTTTCATGTAGCCCACAAACAGTAGATAGCACAACCCAAATTTAGAGAAAGAAAGAAATGGCGGCATCTGCATTATCCATCGTAACACCAAAGCCTGAGACCGTTAAACCCTTTATTCCCAGACCATTCTTTGTATGCAGATCCTCTACTTCATCATCTTCTACTTCATCAATTTCGATTTCCACTCAGAATTCAACTGCTCCAAACAATAAGAGGCCGTTATTTGAAGTGGGTATTGGGCTATTGGCTGCTTCTTTGTTGGTATCTTCTCCATTAAATGCCAATGCCACCAGACTTAATTACTACGCTACTGTAGCAGAACCCCCTTGCGAGTTTAAATTTGCTCCTTCTGGACTTGGGTACTGTGATCTTGCTGTTGGTTCTGGGGAGGAAGCTCCGTATAATGAGCTTATTAATGTGAGTTCATTAATGATTCTTATTTGTAGTTGCTTTTTTTGGGTTGAATTTTACTGAGTTAATTGTTCTCAATTTGGTGTATGAGCTGCCACTATATCATTTTTCTTACTGTTATGTGGTTGTTATTTCTTCAATTTTTGTTTTGTTTTATTTTTGATAGACAAATGAGTGCCCAATTTGGGTTCCAACTGTCCCAAAATGAGCGTATTCCTATAAAAAAAATATTACTAAATTTCTAATTAATTAATTAAGATGCTATCTTGGTTGTTGATTGCTTTCAAAAAAAAATCTTGGTTGTTGATTAATGATTATATGTCATTATTTGTTCTTAATTTAAAAAACTACTTTAATCGCAAAATAGAATTTGGGAGATACAGGGTACACCCTCCATCAGAAAAGAAAGAGAGTGCCCATTAAAGAAGAGTTACTTTCTAAGAAAGATTGAGTTTGAGTTTGAGTTTGACACAAACAATGTTCAAGATCATAATTTATTTAATATCATGGGTTTTTAGTTCCTTCTTTTTCAACATGAATGATGTTTTTGGGAAGTGTCCTGCAAAGCAAGGACATAATTTGGAATGGTGCGAGTTTAACAATGCACACTAAATATGCAGAACTATCAGAGGTTATTAGTTGTAGACTTGTAGTAAAAATTAACACCACGCTAATGACAGTGATTAGGCATTTAAGTTGTATTTATGTTCATCATATGGCATTTCAAGACAAGCCAGACTAGTATAATGGTTTCGATATCACGTTATTGCTAGCTACATATTTTCTATCAACTCATTGTGTTTGATGGTATTGTAATACTCATCCATCTCTATGTGCTAGATTGTGTTATGACTTTCAGATATAATATGCTGTTATTATGGTTAAACAACTACTAGGTAGCACTCCGTAGCACATTTCCCCCTCGATCTTTCCTTCATTTGCTTAATTACTTTACGCTAAATAGATCTCTTCAATCTCAGTTCTTAAACTATGTACAATCCATTTAAGTTGAAAAATCAAGAGCTTAGATATCCCCTGGCTAGAGTCTTTACCATTTCCTTTGAAGTATACCTTCATAGGTTTGACTTAAATAATTATCCTAAAGTTATCAATTCCAAAGGACATAATTCACAACAACGTGTACTAAAAGGCATAGCAAAGAGGCCTCAACTCAATATTCCCGGTCAGTTTATCCTTCTCTGTGTTTTAAAGTTTATGTAGTTTATGTTTGTGATTTTCTTTTGAGAATGAACTGATGTGCACATCCATGATAGAGAAATATAGAAATATAACCATTATAGTTTCTTATTCCTTAGTCAAATCTTGATCATGGGTTGATTGAGGACATAGTAAATGTATGTAATTTGTAAATGTTAGATACTTTCAGCTACTCTCAACCCAAGTTTATTGATACGTATATGGAGAAGTAGCAACTTGTCAAATCCTGACACTAGAAATTCCCCATACTTGGAGAAAATTACCAATCAAAAATAAATAAATATAATTCTACTTACCTTTATGAAAAGAGTGGAGCTCAAAGATGAAATCTACTCTATTTTTCCTGATCGATATACGACTGAGCATACATTTTTCACTAAACTAATTCCTGTATCAATTAGGTAACATCTTTCTGCCTTGTCAATGCTTCCTCTTTTGTTTCTTGTAGATTCACTACACTGGAAGGTTTGCTGATGGGACAGTTTTTGACAGCAGTTATAAATTTGCTAGACCTCTCACTATGCGCATTGGTGTAGGCAAGGTATGGAAAAAAATCCCATTTAATTATTGGTGTTCTTTTCACTTCCATCTGACAAATTGCTAGAACCATAATGTACTTTCTCATAACCTATAAATAATACTCAGAGCTTACTTTCCTGTTCTAATTACTCCCTTGATATCCAAGCCCTTCTTTGTTAAATTATAATGATTTCATCTCTATGCAAAAATTCCAACTTTTTTGTTCAATCAAAGAAATGTGTGACATACAGTAGATATAGGACAGCTTCAGGTGGGATTTTCTAGGACATTTTTTGATGGCTGTTTCGGTTAAAAGACGGATTAAAAAAAGAGTATATCTATGTACACATCCAAAATGTACATTCAAAGACACTCACAAAAGTAAAATAATAGTAAAATATTTCTCTTTCCTCTCTCTACAACACTTTCTCTCTCCTCTTTTACTACTATTTTACCTTTGTGTGTGTCGTTGGACGTACACTTTGGATTTGTACATAGATATACTCTAAAAGAAATAAAACTTGAGAAAGGAGCAGGTTTTAAGGTTTGGTTAAGAATTAAAAGGGGAAGATTAATAGCTGTTCTGGGTGTTGTAAATGGTGCCCAAAACAGTAATTTTGATTCTCTTATTGATTCTAGGTGCCTAGGGATTTCTGTTCGAGAGAATAATTAGGCTCTGTGAATACTGAAGTTTGAAGTCCAACTACTTTATGATCTCCTTTGAATTGAAAGCGTGACAAGGCTTATATTTGTAGCAATCCTTCACCTTTGTAGGATTTTGAAAGAAACATAAATACAGCAAGATATGAAGTACTGTAGATCATTTCTTGTGTACCTTCCTCAACTAATGCTCTTTATATTATTTTGCGACCAGGTGATCAAGGGATTGGATCAAGGAATCTATGGAGGTGAAGGAGTACCTCCAATGCTTGTTGGTAGGCTCCTGAAAATGATAGATAGGGTTTAAAAGTTTCTTCTTGGTTATCTTTCATCCTGTTGTACCAGGTGATTTCACTTTCCCATTCTTACACAGGTGGAAAGCGTAAGCTCCAAATCCCTCCAGAGTTGGCATACGGACCTGAACCTGCTGGTTGCTTTTCAGGTACAGCTCCAACTTATTCTACTTTTTACCAATGCCCAGAGTTCTAAAGATGAACCACCCCTTCCCTTAGCTTGATGTTTTGAATGCCAATAACAGGAACATTATTTCCGAAATAAGTTAAAATGTCAAAATGAGATTGCTAAAATAGCAGTCCCATTTTTATGGCATGTTTAATCATAATTTCCTTGCATGAAACTTTAGAAACCAAGCATTAAGATGGACCCTCAACTCAGAATTTGTTTTCTATTAACAAGTTTAATATTTAGGAGTACATGAATTTTTCTGGTTGTTATCGTCTCAACGTAGTTTGAAGTTTTGAGTAGAATGGTTGCTTGAAGATATTGGGAGTTTCTGTTTTATACTGCATGAAGAAAGAAGTGTGATACATTCAATAATTATGGCAATATTATATAAATCCGGACATCATTACCTATCAAAGAAAATAATTATAGTAAATACTGACATCATCCTTTTATTTGCATAGGTGACTGCAATATACCAGCAAATGCGACCCTCGTTTATGACATCAACTTCGTCAATATCTATAAAGGAAATAGAAAATGAGGGATTTCCAATGTATATATATAAGTGAACACGAGAAGCTCACGGGAACCCGGTAAGTGAGTCTTAACTACTTATCCTAAAAATAACATGTTGTATTGTTAGATTGAGTTCATGATGAGAAGTTAAGAATTTGATCTTTTATAGCACTGTTTCTGCTAAATGCTAATGCACTTCTGCTTGCAACAATTAATATATCTCATAATAAGTCGGGTGATCTTAATTCTTAGATACGTGTATTACTACATACAGGAAACGGTCATCGTCATTCATCGGATAAGTCTTAAGAGAGCTCTGATTGTAAGATCTTAGATATGTATATTACTACATACAGGAAATGGTCATCATCGGACAAGTCTGAAGAGAGCTCTGATTATATTGGTTTTGCGCACCCTCTAGTGACAGTGTTAGTTATCTCTCTTGGACTATTATAATTGTCTTTGTCCATCCGGCAATTGAGAAGAATGGCTAACCCAATGGCTAACCCTGCGGGATGGCCTTTCAACCATCTAAAAATGATAAATTCAAAATCAAGATGATGGTCAATAACCTTTCTGGGGAAACAAATAAAACAATGGCTAACCCTGCGGGATGGCCTTTCAACCATCTAAAAATGATCAATTCAATATCAAGATGATGGTCAATAACCTTTCTGGGGGGGGAAAAACAAAACAAAACAAAAAACAAAGATGATGTCGATAATTCGTGAAAAGCTTCAGTACTACTATTAATTTATAAACCTCGCGAAGCATCCATAAGAACTTCAAGGAAAGGAAGTGTTATAAAAGAGAATATTTAATTTGGGAATTGGTTCGATTTGAAGGAAAAACTTTTGCAGGCTTTCATTTGCAATCAGAAGCTTGATCGAGTCCCGTATTAATGTATTATATTGAACTTTTTTTATGTTGCTCTCTAATTTTAGTTTTTTATTTTTAATAAACTTTCGGAGTGAAGATTTTTGGTAGTTCTGAATATATTGGATATTCATTGTAGTAGAAGCCCATCGATTTAATTTTGTTAGTAAGCAGTCTGTTGGATTCTAACCATGAATGTACTTGTCATGGAATTCATTTCTAAATTTCTTTAGTGAAGGTTTAGAGCAAAGAGCTGTATCCGCTTCAGAGCGTAAATCAAATGAATGTCTATTTCCGGCTGATGATAGTCAGCTTTACTAGATAGATGAAAACTGCCTTTGGGTTGCCATCTCTGCTAGGGTTGCTTGGAACGGATTGTACACACTTTTTAGGGTAATTAAACATCATGCTTAATTTAACCAACTGGTTGTCTATTTCTTTTATATGTGAGATATGAATATGGTTCAACTTTGATACACAAATATGTTTCTAAATGACATTCGCACCAACATTGTTCATGAAGTACCAAGAACATATACGTGTATTGCATGAAATTTAAGATCAAATTTTCTTTGATTTCTGCTTTATTGTTATACTCTCTTAGATCAAGTTGTCAATTCAAAATAGAATTTATTTCAAACAACCCTAACTTTGTGAGAATTCTGCACATCCCAATTGAAACCTCATTGCGGCTAGTTTCACCTTTTTCTTTTTTTCCTGGATTTGCTTTGGCAAATATCTGGTCAATCCCAACACTTACGCCACATTTTACATGTTAATAGTACCTTGTTTCCAATGAAAGACCTCAAGTAGAAGATTAATTAAAATGGTAAAAGGTTTATAAATATCTGTCCTTCTATATGCTATTTGAAGTGTTGTAGTAAATGACCTCATTTTCTTTCTAGGATGGCCTAATTAAGCCAGGTCAGACCACATATTTATGTATTCTTGTATTTTATTGACTATTTTACCCTTCTGATCACAAAGTTGAAAGGGAGAATTTCAAATTTTTTGCACCCTTTTTTATATGCAACACTTTTTAAGATAGTACTGTGACACCAATTAAAAGACTAGGTAGGTCAATTAAATGGGGACAGAGGGATATATGTTTGTTGTGTGTATTAAATGTATGAGATTGAGTTGGCTGGTGATCATATACAATTAATTATACATCATTAACTCTTTCCCTAATGAAGATTGAAGCCACATTCTGTTCTTACTTGATATGGCAGCTGCTACCTCACCACCTCAAAACCACCTCTCTCTTTCCATTATTAGAACTTAAGAGTCATCCCATTCATAAAACATGAAACCCTTGCATCATGCATGAGAAAACACAAAATATGAAGTACACAAGCTACTAGTAGTAGTTATATATATCATAACAACCCTTGGATATTTCCATAATCCAAATACCCCAAAGGTCCAAAACCATTTTACAGTTCCATTTTACCATTACCACTCTCACCAAACCTACCAAAAATACCCTAGAGAGAAAATAAAATTAAAAGGCAAATAAAAAGACAATTAAATTTAAGTGGATGTATCAAAAGCTACATGATAGAACAGGCATTTGGGTTGTCCTCACTAAACATGGTTATGTAAGGATCCTCATTATATCTGGTCACAGTCCCACTTGGTGCAGTGTTTTCCACCTTTCTGACATAACCAGGAGGTGCCTTCTTATCATAAGCTTGAGCAGCATAAGGCTGAGCTACTAGGTTGTAGGGTACATAGGGCCATATCTCTGCCTTCTTCCCTGTTGACTTTGCCTTCTTCAACACCTTGTTTGCTTCTACATACCCATTTACACTCACTTTCTGCTGCTTCCTGTTTATTTCCACAGACTTCACTCCTGCATATAAACACATACATATAAACATCATGAATAAATATATATATATATATATATATGTTGCATATATAAAAATGAACATGAATGTTTTGTTGGAACAAGGTGTAGTAGTAAAATTAAACTAACCACTTAATGAAGACAGAGCTTTCTTGACTTTAAGCTCACAGCCATCACAGTCCATTCTAACTTTGAGATCAACTGTCTGCAACTGCTTCTTCTTCTTCTTGTGGTTATGGCCACTGCTCATTAAGTCAGATATGTACTCCAAGGTTCCTCCAACACCCATGATGTACCCAGCTAGCTCTTTATGAAAAATGTATATATCCAAGAAAATAAGACTTTAGAACATGAAGTAAAGCAAAATGTTGGGTTTCTTTTGAGTATATCAAAGGCTTTAGAATCTTGTTTGAAAGTGAATGCACCAGAGAGAGGAAACAAGTTTTTAGAGGGGATTTGAGACTTGAAATAACTGATGGGATGTGGGAATATATATAAGGTGTAAGCTTAATAATATATAGGGATCCCAGAAAGAGCACTCCAAGGATTTGTAAGGGGTTTTCTTGGGTTTTAAGAAATGGATTCTTTCCCTTGCCTTCAAACAGACAAACAAAGAAAGAAAAGAAAGTGCTTAATTAAAGGCTTCTAAAGCTGCCTTCCTTCCTTCCTTCCTTTTGCTTCCTCTGAGATCTAACTTTATAAAGTGTCCTCCTACTAGTTATATAGGCCTTTCCCATCAGGTCAGGTTCAAACACAGTATGTAAAAGGAGGTGCCCCCCCCCCCCCCCCCCCCCTCGCTCTCTCTCTCTCTCTCTCTAAAACAATTGATCTTAATTAGGAGGAAACCTGATGCTGTCTTCTTCATTGTCTTGAAACCCCGACTTAAATCTTGATAACAATACTTAGCCTTCAAGCTTTTCAATCTAATAATTAAACCGATAAGCTAAAACTATAACCCTCCCTATGTCGCCGAGGTAAATAGAATATATTGATAATTTTCATTCAAGTGAAGACGCAGTAAGGACATTTGGGTGAGATTTGGTTTCTCTCAAATTGTAGGGAATGATTCCTGTCAAATGAATAGTGAGTGGGTCCTACCTTTATGTGAGAGAGACTCGTGTTAAAATATCATTTTAACATGTAAAAATATCAGTTTTAAAATTGTATTACAATAGTTAAATTGGTATAAAATACTGTATTGCAAAACGCCTTAATCTTTTTAAATTTGAACTGTTAAATTTTATTAATAAACGGTGCTAATTTTGATTATCAGATAAGATCCCATAATATATATATATATATAAGGCGACGATTCAAACCGTCGTTGTTATAACTGGATTCGTCTTTCTTTCATTATACAAATCTTTATCATGCAATGCACATAGAAAGAGATTTTTTACACTCTGTTGAAAGGTGAAAAGTATGGTGTGGCCCGATATGCCTTTTGAAAAAATTAAGCATCAATAATATGAGAGTAGCTGCCACGTTTCGAGTCAAGAGTGTCAACGCGTATCAAATCTAAATTTGATCATTGGAGTTGGCAAGAATCCAACGGTGGAGAAGGCAGGTAGGACAAAGCTGGCTCCCTCTAAAACGTGGGCTTGTTAATTGATTGGCTGTCGGGTTGTGACTTGTGAGTAATTTTTGGGCTTTATTTGGCCCACTGGCGCGTCTGTGTAAAGATCCTATTGTACCCGACGCTCCTCTAACACAGATACATTATTTTATATCCGGTTCAAAATTAAAAATGATATTTTTAATTAATTTAATTTGATACACTAGCGAATATTATGTCTAATAAAAGTACTTCGTGATGACGCACTATGTATAAAATCTTTTTTTTTTAAATTTATACTATAAAGTGAAATAAAAATGTTAACATGTCATTATTTATATTATAGGAGGATTGAATATTGTCATGTCATTATTACTATATTCTTAATAAATATTAGGTTTTATATTTAAAAAAATAAAATTATCTTTAAAAGTCGTTATTTAAAAAATATATCTTTAATCTTACAACAAATAAAGTAAATATTTACTAAAATAATGACAATACTATAATTAAACTGATTGTGACATAAAACGATAGAATTGATATATATATATATATATATATATATATATATATATATATTTAATTATGGGACAAAAATTGTGAGTGATGTAATTGTTTTTCCTTAAATAAATATGTCCTTAATTGTCATTAAAATCGTAGGCCACCATAATATCATAACCAAAATAATTGTCAATTACATTACATAGTTGGCCAAGTGAAAATAATTTATTAGTTAATATTATTTCTCATGCAAAATGGATGAACTAATCAGCCATAGAGAGACGCGTTTGGCTGATACCACAGCTGTAAGAGAGCTGTTCTACAATTATATATAAGTAATTATATTAAATCACCTACCCACCCCATTTTTACATTTGAAATTGAAGTTTCCAAGCTCCCACCTGCCCTGCTTATTTTTTAAACATTAAAAATTGCTTCTTTCCATCCCCGTTTCCTTTTATCTACGTGCTGCGCATGTATACGCATACACACAGCGCGCGCACACACACATATATATATATAATCTAAGAAGTTAAATGGAGGATTTGTATGAGATCCTTTAAACTTTTTCAAACAAAGGTTTGTACTTTGTAGGACACGAGGAAGAAAGGGGCTTTAGGTGGCCTATATTTTAACCCATTTTGAAAGATGTCAAAAACGAAAAAGAAGAAAAGGAGAGAAAAGCACATATATATATATATATATTAATAAAAGGATGACTTTTGGAAATGGAGTATAGGGCATTGAAGGTGGAACCAAAAGAACAATAATGCACTCAATAATATTATTCACCTCCCACCTTACTTTTATTTCATTGTCTTCACTCTCGAGGTATATATATATATATATATATTACGAAAATGGAGGTGCAGCTGTGCAAGTTCTAAATATACACAGTTTACGATTGTAAAGTTAAATCACTCTACGATCGTAAAGTAGTCATTCTACTACCGTAAAAACGTAGAGTAAATCCGTCAGTCACTTAACTCTACGATCATAAACTGTATACATTTAGGAGCCTTTTTAAAATAGTCATTGTATTCAAATTGCTTTCAATTATATAGAATTCGGTGGTCAGGTCCATCACTAATCATTGTTCAAGTTGCCCAAACAACCACCCAATTTTTATGCATTACTAAAATGACAAATATGCATAGTAGCAGGAGCAGCAGCAGTAGCATTAGTACAAGTTTGGTACGACATCAGTTTCAACAATATTCCAGACGGCCAGACCCCACCACCACCCCCCCACCCCTCGGGTTTGTTTTATCTTGTTAGGTACCATCAATTTCTTGTATTTGCTCGTATATAAAACGTTTACGGGATCTTTACGTTAACTTGATGGCTAAAATTGAGACACCGAACAATTATTGATATTGCAATTGAGGTTGATCATGATATTCACTTGTACATGTACTTGTATCCTTCTAGTTGCAATACAACTGGATTCTGGATATACGACAGCTTCACCTACGACGTAGTTTTGATTGATAGCAACAGAATTCTCAGATCTATTCCACCAAATGACCAATTTCCCCAACAAAAATGACAGCTATTAACTTCAAAAATTTACACTGGAATTGACAAATATGCATAACTTGGGACATGAGATGATAGAATGGGGAAGATAGTAAAAACATTAGAGAAGAAGCAAATATATCGCAAGGAGGAATATTTACACTGAAAGGAGAATATTACATATGGCAGCTTACAGAAGGGAAAATGAGAAACATGTGCACAAAATCTATAATGTCTCGGCTCATATAACCAACTAGGTGGCCTAAAAGAAAGCGGGTAAGACGCAAAAAGCAAAAGGAAATTTACAGGTAGAATAGATAGACGGTAAAGATCAAACAGAGAAAGACAAGCAAATAACTTTGGAGGCACAGTAGTCTTTGTTGGGGTGGAGGGGGAGGGCTTAGGTGGTCCGGGCATGTTGATGCAATGATAACAGCGGAAGAGGCAGTAGTTTTGCTAAATATAACCAGAGTGAAATTGGCCTAATTGTTGTAGCTGAGGATTTCGAGGGTGTCCTCCCAGCAACAGCAGGAGCAACTGCGTGTCCACCAGGTATGCTCTGCTGCTCAGTTGGCAATGGATTGGGGAAACTTGGAGAAAGTGGCATCGATTTACCATCACCAATATCTTGACCTGACATGCATATCCACTGATCTATCAGAAGAAACGAACAGACTAGAAAAATAACAAATTGATCTTGCATCCTACTCTACCATCCAATACTACCTCCTAGAAGACTGGGGATAATGTATTTCAAGTTTGCACAGAGCTTTTTACTTAAAAATTATATATCAAACGGGAAATATTTTTTATCAACCAGAATATATCTAGATCTTGCTAAAACATGCTGGGATGAATACACAAAAATGGGTTCCTAAGACTAATCTAAATGCAGCATTTTTCACGTAGGAGAAGCTGGCAAACAAGGCTTCTAGTCAAGGTTATGGTATTAACAAATTTCATGTAGAGAAAGAATTGCAAACTAAAAAGCAACATACAAACTAGAAGTGCAGCATGCTATATGAACATTTCAAGAGCATATGTACTCACAGTTGGAACGTGACCACCCCAGCTTAAGATTTTCCCTATCAAATACCATACGGTATCCCGTCATGAAGTTCTCTGTGAAAAGCAATTTGTTTGTGAGTATGATTAAAATTCAGCACACAAATTTTCTTTCCATTTCTTTTGGCCAACAGGCTTTGTGAGAGAAAATTTATGGGTTGAGCTACAGGAACAGCAAATATATTGTTCATGCTTACGTCCAATTGTTCCCATATCTTCATCTGTAGGCTGTATGGCTAAACAAAATCCAACAAGTCCCTACAGCACATAGGACGTCATATCAAAATGTTATTAAACATGGAAATACATAACCGTCATAAAAGCCGTATAGGACTTCTATGGACAAATATGAGCTGAGTACTTATTTGTATGATAAATTTAGTAGTTACAACTAAATCTTTGCTGATATGCACTTAATTTTCAGCCGATAAATATAAAAACTATGCTCATTCTGACTCTCCAATCTGAATACCCGGTGAAATAGCTGTTTGACGTAAGAATAATGAAAATAACTGTTTTCTAATTTAATGTCGTATTTGCAGATAAAATATAAAGATGCATAATATATGCAGGAGATCACTTTTCAACCCCAAAATATTATTCTTCATTCTGTTTATAACGAAGGAGAATAGGCAATACTCGAGGAAGGATAAACTAAAGGACCTATGTCTTTATGTAGCATGAGCAGCAAAGAAGACAAATAACAGCTAAGGATCATATTAAATTTCAAACTTAATTCTTTATTTAAAGATTCATTAAGCTTCACAGTTCTTTCAGCATAAAGATAATGACCCTAAGATGAAAGTGAAAAATAGTCTAATCGAGTTGATGAAAAGATTTTGCACGAGATGCAAAGCAATCCCCAGAGGTCCCCTATCCGGATGTCCTTCCAAATCGAATACCAAGGCCATACGCAGCTTTATATATCAAAGAATGATACGCTCATGCATCTCTCTCTCCCAATATATATATATATATATATATGGGAAAAATATATGTACACAGCTGTATAGTACACAGTCGGCTATGGCGACGGTTTTTTGGGCTATAACGACTGTTTTACCCGTCGCCATAGCTATTCTGGGCTATGGCGACGTAGTCCAAAAAACCCGTCGTCATATCCCGACTGTGTAATACACAGCTGTGTATATACATATAGCCCTATATATATATATAGGAAAAATGTATATATATATATATATATATATATATATGAGCTGGCAAGATGGATTCAAACCCAATGAGTAGCCCATATCCACCCATACTAATTAAATGGGTTTGGGTTAATAATTTGTTAATAAAATTTATAAATGGTTCAGCCAATATCCACCCATTTATTATGATGGTGGACATGGGTTGCCATTGGTCCCCATATATATACAAAATCAAAACTAATGTAACTTGCGGAACTCTTCATTGGCGTAGGAGTACTTAGAATGTTGATCTCCAAAGCGAAAATTAATCAATTAGTACCGACTAAATTTTGAGTTTTTGTTTTGTTTTACTCTTTTTTTGTTTTTTTTTGCATTTGTATTTGTCTCTTTTCTGAACTTAATTTGGTTTTGAATGGTATTTACTGGTGGATTTTGTGAAATTTTGATCAAAATTTGAATAATTGTTGCTATTTTAAGCAAATTTTCTTCTTCTTTCTCCTTAATTAATTCATCTTGTTTTATAGTCCAAGTACATAGGATACTTACGTATATGGAGAGTATGTATACTATATACATGCTATTTAATTGCGCCAAAGCAAAGCTTATTGATTTTATATATATCATCTTTACAATTTATTGATGATGAAATTTAGATATATTTTACCTATTTTAATTCTTTTAAATTAGACTTTGAATTCTTCTTTTATTTTAGTTTTTTGAACATAAGATTCAAATTGTTAACAATTTATAAATTTAGCAATATTAAAAATTATTTTTTTAATTATTGGTGATAGTTGCATTGGTAAGATATGTCTTTTCGTTTTTCAAGATCACGGATACAACTAATTTTTAAGTAACACTTTTTAACTGAAGAAGTTTGGAATAACAATAATTAATCAGGTCAGAAACTGTTTTTCTATATTATTTCAATATAATACGTTTTTGCTCTATTATATCTAAGAATCTTTACAATCAAAATTGATAATGATAGTATGAATACCTATTATATCTAAGACTCTTTACAATCATAGTTGTTAAGGCGTCTAGGTGTCCAGGCGGTGGGAGAAACATACGGCGAGGCTCGCCTTGAGCCAAAGCTGCTAAGACGTGCGCCTTGGCAGCTCGGCGTCTCAAGGCGTCGCCCAAGGCGTACGTCTTAGCAGCTCTGACCAACTACCCATCTTCTAAGTTCCGACCCATCGAATAAAAAAAAGGAGAAAAGGAGATGTAGATCTGCAAACCTTCATCGCGACGGACTTCGACGACTCGCGACCTTAGCTCTGCCGACTTCGACGACTCGACCTTCATCTGCTCGCGACGCGACCTTCATCTGCTCGCGACCTTCAGCCGACTTCGACGACTCGCGAGTCGCGACTCTTCATCGCGACTTTCTCAACTTCATCATCTGCTCGACTTCATCATCGCAGCCTGCTCATCTTCTGACTTCAGCCTTCGCAGCCTCATCGCGACCTTCGCAGTATTCGCAACCTTCGCAGTCTTCAGCCAAACACAGGTTTTTTTCTTTCTTATTTACAAATAGTCTTCAGCCAAACACAGGATCTTATTGTTGTGTCCTGCTGCTCCTGCACATTATTTACTGATAGTCTGATATACATTAATTGATATGTTGATATTAATTTATTTATCATATATTGATATATGTATTAATTTATTAATATATGTAATATGTATATAATGATATATGTATTAATTTATTGTTGACTGTTATATATTGTTGACTGTAAACTGTTATAGTGTTATTAGTTCTATTATACGTCAATTGTCTCTTATTAGACTATATATTTGTGATGGTTGGTTGCAACTTTAATTTCTATGTGGTGTTTGTTGAATTCTTCATTTCTTTTTTTCTTTTCTTTTTTTGCTAAATTTGCTTTTATATAAAAAGGAAGAATGATGAAACAATGGCAAAGAGACATACCCCAGCGGCTTTAGAATGATCATCATGGGACAACCCCCATGAGGATTAGACTAAAGAAAGACAACCAAATCAAATTGAAAGACAAAGGCCCTAAGCCAAAACAACCATACAAAGATAACAAAGCGCTAAGCCTAAGCAACCTAACAAAAAGAGTCAAAGCATCCCTGCAGCCCAAACAACAAGGAGAAAGCCAATGCATTCCAAATTCCCAGCAGCTCATCAAAGCAGCAAAACCTATTTCAGAACAAGAAAACTACATCCACAAACAAAGGCTAGGACAGTTCTGAGCCGCCTTAAGGAATTTCAATGACGAATATAATCGGAACTTGATAACATTAACAATATCCCTACTCAGAACCCAAGATGGCATCTTAACCCTATTATGAACAATGGAGTTTCTAACAGCCCATAATTTGTACACAGAAGTAGCAAAGACTAATTTTAAAATTTCAGACCTTAAGTTACTCCCTTTAAACTGAATAATGTAGTCCACAAGGCTATCCCAACTCAAAGGAACATTTGGCCAAGCTCCAACAGCAAGGACAGAGGATAAAATTGAGGAAGAATAGGAGCATTCAAAGAACAAGTGAGAAAAGGTCTTAGCATGAGACTCGCAAAACGTGCAGTTCATGGGGCGAAAGCTAGTGTAGGATGAGAACAAATCATTTGTGGGCAGCCTATGACGGATAGCCAACCATAACGTAAAAGAGAACCGAGGGATATGGTGAGAATGCCATAACAGATTAGCCCACGGTACCTTTAGCCCAAGGTACCTTTAGAACAAATCATTCTTCATTTCTTTTACTAATTATTAATATCAAGTGTTTTGTTTTTGGATCGTTATTGTTAAGTATTTACATAATTATTCCTTTAATGTTATTCCATAGTGTTATGTTTTGAGTTTTTATGTATATGAAATTTTATTATCAATATACTTGTTAAGTAAAATAAATAATATATAAATTGCACATTATAAACGACTTGTCGCTTTACGGACGCCATGGCGGTCGCCTTGTCGCCTAGGCACTGTCGGCTACCGCCATGACTCGCCATGGCACCGTGACAACTATGTTTACAATCAAAATATACAATCAAGGTGTGTACTGTCCATTAATTTCATATACCATTCCAGTTAATTTCTCCATAAATTTCATTTTCCAAAAACCTTAATTCAGGGATAGGAGGTGTGGAATCTGCAAGTTTCCCACGTGTTATATATAACGCCATATACAAATCGTTTTCGAGTGTTTACAAATCCTCAATTTCAAAATTAAAAGCTTAGAAATTTTTTAGTGTAAAAAAATTAAATGTACTTGATGTTTAAATTAGTTAAATGGGTTAACCCGTATCCGCTCATATCCATTTATGACCGTCCACTTACAACCCACTTAATTTTCAACTCATTTACACCCAACCCATATAAACCCAAATCCATTTACGTCCACAACCGCCCGTTTGCCGGGTCTAATATATATATATATATATATATAGATAAGCTGTAGTATATTAACAATAGTTTTGGGTTTGATAAATGCAATTTCAGATATGTGCTTAATAGGTGTCTACCCTATATAGAACAAGTATGTTATTCACATCTTTATAGTTTTATATGTATCATGTCTAAATTAAATTCAGCTTCAAATTATTTCCTAATTTGAAATGTTGAATTATGAATATTCAAATGGCACGACTCTGGATTCTGAATAAGAATTGGGGATGGGGATGGGATGGGATGGGGATGGGGATGGGGAAGGGGAAGGGGAAGGAATAAAGTATAAACACCAAAGCAAAGTATAATGTTTATAAAAGAGAATCTTTGTGGCTAAAACGGATAAGGAATGTGTTACCAACCTGATTGCCATAGATCTTAAAAATAGGATTCCGAACCACAAAGCTGTTGTTCGATGCAAACCTAAGAATCACAGACGGAACCTTCGACAACTCAAGAGAACTGTTTAAAGCCGAATTCTCCAAGTCAGTCATTGAACAACATAAGTAGAATCTTTAACTACCCAGAGAGAAAAAATTATTTTCATCTCGTGTAGATACCTGGCCTTGTAGCAATACTGCCAAGGATATCCTTCAAAGCTAGTTTTGGTACCATTCAATCGTCCGTCAAACTACAACCAGGAAAAAAAATGATGTTAGACAACAGGCAAGCATATTCACATTACAGAGTCCAGTGGCAGATAATTGCATTGCGTACCTCCTCGACAACTCTTCCAAAGACATCACTAGGAAGAAATGTAAATGATGTACCACTATCAACCAGTGCTTTGAATTTTGTTTGCACAAGACAAGAGCTCGAAATACAACATGCCTCCACTCCAGCAATATAAGTTATACTGGTTTATGAGCAAATCAAAGCAAGAGGTAATCAAAAATTACAAACAAAATTGCAAGATATGATGACGCCTAATAAGAAGTGGACGTCTACTACACGAAAAAAGTTGGGGAAGCTTTTAAAAGAAATCAGATGGTCCATACTATCTTCCATCTACGGGTACAAATGGAGTGCTTTGCTGGGTAGATATTCCTTGGTCCCCGAAGTATATTCTCCCTGAATCATCCTCGTTAAAACACATAGAGAATGAGTTCCGAACTACTCCTGCTTTTGCTAGAAAACTGGGAACTGAAATTTCTCCAAGTCCCAGGCCCATCAGACCATCAGGAGCTATTCCATTCAAGTAACCACCACTCTGCTTCTTACCACATCTGCATTAGCAAAACCGATAGTAATCAAGTCCCAATATGGCAATTACTGACAAAAATCTTTGACAACTGATTTTAGAGCAAGTAAATAACAGAGATATAATCAGAAATAGTAGATCAACTGAGCCCACCCTATAATGACTGGAGTTCGTATGTAGCTGTTGGATGCATCAGCTTTGTGTGATACAAGATGTAATATGTCTTCAACCAGCAACCCAGAACTTGACACATTTTCTGAATAGTATTTAACGGTGTATGGACATGGCTGCTTAGGATTTTTGCAGTTTGGACCCATTTCGCATAATTGATGACTGCAAGATAGGTGCTTGCTGGTGCTTGAGCCAGACGGATTATACTCATTTAAATCCCTATCCTGCATAATAGATGCCCCATATACCAAGGAGCACCTGCCAATCAATCATTGGAAATAAGTGCTAAAACTGTTACCAAATCCTAGAAAATACTCAAAGTTCCTTCGACAATGCTTTCATATGTTACGGATTTAACCATGATGTATAACAACCTATACCAAGTATCTGAAAAACCCAAGCGATTGCATAAAAACCAATTACCAAGTCTCTGCAAAAACTAAGCAATTACTATAGAAAAAATCCACACAAAGTTCTATTATAACTGATAAATAAAGAAACAAATAATAATATTAAATAAATAAAAAGTAGCAGTAGTTTGGTAGAAAAGAGCCAAAGAGTGCTTCTGGCTGACTTTTCTCTTGAAGAATTAAAATAAATATTAAAGAATAATTTTTATTAATACTTAAGATAGCAAATTCCATTACCAACTAATTACATTACACATGTAATAATGTTATAACGGTTAAGAAAAGTGAAACTGAACTGATACAACACGCAGCAGAAATTCTTAACGGTCATTAACAGCACCACTTCCCATTGGAGAAGATATATCAGCTTTAGAGGATTTCCTAGAAGCACATAATAGCTAGCAGATTAATTTGCTACAAGTTCTCATCACATATGTGGAGCACTTTTGATTCGTTGAAGCATGCACAACAATACACTGAAGTTAAAGTTATTTGAAAATTGATGTTCAAACTTGAAGGGCAGAAGCACATGTAAAGCACAACTATTGACTATGAATTTCTAAGAAGACAGCATTAGTTCATCTACTTTATTACAGATTCAACTCTTACTGAGATCAGTCCACATCTTCATTTCACGATTGTGCATCCACACATCTGCTGTTTTGTTTCTTTGTTTTCTTAGTGCAAAACTTGTATATCCAGATGAAATGAACTTGAAAAACAAGTGATCAAACAAGTGAAAGGCTAAGAAAATGAAACCCAAACTATAGTCGAAAAGAAAGATACTAAGACATGGGGTAACTACCTTACAAAGGTCCTGAACAACCCACTTAAAAAGGATTTCATGTTACAATGCTACGATCTAAATGAGGCTACCTCTTTAATTAAAACTAGATGCATTGAATCACAACAATCATATTATAAATCAGATAATTCTGAAATATGGACAAATCTACTTACCACCTATAAAGTAACAAATCATAAAATGGAACAGGAACGCTACAGGAAACATTTATACAAGCAGAAATGACAATTATAATATACTGAATTAGGAAAGGCTCCCATACCAGAATGCTATAGTAACTGGCAGATAGCGGAGCACATTGTAAACAATCACAAGGAACCCAAAGTAGATCACTTCCAGAATCTAGTGCAACAAGGAAAGAAACACTTGGCATCCCTATATCGATCCAGGTGTAGTGTAACCTGCATGTAGAAAAATGGTGCAATCAGATTTCAAATCTCCATGCTACAATTTTTGCACGGAAAAAGAAGAGAGAGAAATTGTTACCACACTAGTATTAAGAGATAAAAACTCTTTTAACATTCAATTTTTTAAGGAGACATGCAACATTTATCTTCCACTAACCATACTAATGCATTTTCCCATATAAACCTAAAATATTATCAAAATTACCATAATTTATGTTCATATATTTTGAGTTATTGAAATTGATATTCTAAGAACATACAATGTACGTAATAATAGTGAACTAATACTGAAGGATGTTGTATGAAGGAACTTCAATGTTTTAACTGATAGGAAAATAATTAGCGCAGATACATCTACACAATTTACTTTTAATTGACTTGACAATTTAACAGGCCCAGAACTTTGTGGATGATAATAGCTTCTAAGAGAATGATCACAGAGATTACAATGTTAGGAAAATAGTTATATTACCAATCCGACAACAACATCATTAAGTATTTGAATTAGCTAATATTCACACTTTAGTGTGCGAATATATACACACAGAGAGATATATATGAATGTAATTATTAAAAATATCTCATTAGACAAGTAACAGATTACCTAGATCATTAATGCAACCTAAATCAAACAAATAAAACCCTACCATATTATGTATGTTTTCTACGAGAAGTTTGCTCTTTTGACCAACAATTACACATAAAACTTCATTACTTATCTTGGGGTGTATTTATCAATTTTCTTCAATAATGAACTTATTATCAAAACAATACAAACTTCTCATTAAAACAGTTACAATTGTATTACTTTTCTTTTAATAATAATGTAACCCTGGAATCCCTGTGCAGAGACCTACTCAAATTAGGTAATAAACTAATAAAACAAAGACAAAACTATTCAAACGTATCTGATACAGAAACATGTATACATAAAGGTGGATTTTAGCTCAGTTTCACTTTAATGTGATTTGGTTCGATTTGGTTATACTCGATCTGTGAATTATATAGTACCAACTAATAACATTTGGCTCTAAATCACTTGAAATCAAAATAGTACCAACTCGCAAAGGTCAATCCCTTCAAATTTTAGGCCTATTTTGGTTGCCATCTTTTCTGCTACTATGAACACCCCTCGCCACAATGCTGCTTGACAAATTACAGTCTCACTTTATTTTTTCGAAAATAGAAGTCTAAATCTATACAAACTAAAAATACTACTACTAAACTATTATGGTAAAAAATTTAAATAAATACAGCAAACAAATTCTCAATCGGAGAGGAAGAGACAGTAAAAGCACACCATCCGAAGTCGTTTCCAAGCGACATAGTTTGACCGCCCTCGGAAGGAAAGAGAAACGCCGACTGTGGACCAAGCTTCATCTTCTGCCTCTGAACATCGCTGCTAACAAGCATTCGATAGTACTCTAAGCTTCTCTTCTCCGGCCAATCTCCTCCTCCTTTACTCCTCGAAACTCTAAACGCCTTCACTTCATCAGAATACCGATGAATCAGCCTCGAAGAATACGTCACCGCCATAGCACATTCAATAGCCAAAAACACCAAAACGACCAAAGCTCGAGTTGCTGCCATTGCAGCTCGAATCACGGTGAATAATAGCTAAAAAACGAGATCTAGGGCTTTCAGATCATAAACGATTTAGTAGGTAGCTCATAGCAGCTCTATGAACTGTACACATGTATAATTGTATACATATAGAGAGAGAAAATGTATATAATATGAGTATTAAAGACAGAGAGAGTGAGAGATAGGAATATTGGACGGAGCAATAATGGAAGTGACTAAATGGCACGGGGTGCACTGTGCGGTTATTGGGAAAATAAAGTGGTGCAGGCTAGGGAGGAGGAGGAGGAGGAGGAGGAAGAAGAAGAAGAGAGGAAGGAATGGAGTGTGGTGGATACATCAACCATTGGGAACACTACGCACCATGCGCATTTTAACTGTGAAAAAATTGTCGAGTTAAAACTTAATTTTACAATAATGTCGGGGAAATTGATAATAAAAAAAAATGTATCTACTAAATTTTCACAAAATATTTATGAGTTGTACAATATAATTATCGATATTTTATTTAAATAAATTACGCAATTTTTTATTAGAACGAATCTAAAATATACTATTTAAATAATATATTTTTATTAAAATTATCTTATTTAAAAGATTCTTTAAAATTAGATTCGTTCTAATTAACTTATATTATTATTAATCTAATTAATCAGTATGTGGAGTTAAATTTAATTTTCACAAATTAATGCGTGATAATGTAGAACTCTAAAATAAGTTATGGTCCTATAAAAACATATCTATATTAAATAATTTCAATGAAGAATATTTTATTTTAGAAGCATTTAAGTATGGTTCATTACTTTATAAATTAAGAGAAGAATATAGTGTATTTAGTTAGAGTCTACTATGGATTATAATTTTCTTATTATATGATTTATACATAAATATTTTTTGAATACACATTCAACAACTTAAGCCTTACCGTAAAAACGACACATTTATTTATAACGAATATTATTATGTCGTCAGCTATTTACAATAATATCTATTTATTTTATTAAATGTAATAATTATTATGTTAAATGTAATAGAGAGAAACCTAATTCGTCTATTTATAGATAAAATAGAATCTTATACATTGTTTAGTTAAAAAGAATTTAATGTATTTATTATGTTTGAGATGTTGCAAGTTTAAATATATTTTAAAATTTTGTTTGTTTATAAATATTGCACCTTGAGTTTTGATTAATTTGAAAAGTCTAAGGCACTGCACCTACAAACGTTACAAAAACTATTAACAAAATAAATAGTAGATTATATATGTTTTTTTCTTTTTCCAAAATTATGTAAAAACATGTTTTAGGGAAGAAAGAGAAATAGATGAGAAGAGGCGCGGCAGGCGCCACGTATGGTGGTCCCGGACGGATCCCAAAAAAAAAAGGTTGCACTTTATCGGTTGGCGACGACGATACCTCTGATAAGTGGGAGCGGACGTAGACCTTATTCTCTCTCTCTCCTACTTTTATGTTTTGGATTTTTCTTTCTACTGCTGTTTCTCCAAGTTGGAGTTCTAATTTCGGCTCTTTTTCCTGTTTTCTGCTCTAGGGCGGTTTGGGCTGGGCCCGACGGAGGCCATAAAGCCACTAACGACTAGCTTTTCTCACTAAATTCCTATACATGCTTATTTTATGGAATGTATAGGAATGAAAGTAAAATAGAGGGTGAAATAGAGAAGATCCTAGTCTATTTTATGAGTCCTTCTCTAGCGACCGGACAATGAGCGACTGGTCTAGCGAGCGGGTGTAATTTATATACATATATAAAATAAAGTTGTATATTACACCTAAATCATTAGATTATGTAAAAAAATTAATTGAAATAAATTCTATACATTTTTTGGGAGGCAATAGGAAAAAAAAATTAGACCGGTCGCTCATTGTCGGTCAGCCTAGAATTATTGTTATTTTACGGATCCGGTTACCATGACATGGTAAGTTGGTCAATTACTAACATGCAAAAAGAGATCACTTTCCGAAATTTACGAGTTGATAATGTATTAATCAATTGACCAAAATTAAGTTCACGGTAACTCCTCTCTTATTTTACTCACCCCAACAATTATAGATGTCTAGATTTTAGGATTATTTTGAAGAAGAAAAATTGGGACCAAACTAATCTTATATTTGATCGCTATTATTTTGTTTCCTTAAAACTTTCTTTGTTAACAACAATATAATTGAAAAACTAATTAATCTCATAAGAATAGGTGATATTATATAATTTAATATTTTTTTAGATATCAAAATTATTATTGAAATGATAATAGTACACGAGATTAAATAAAGAAATAATCATAAAATAATATAATATAGTACGTCAACATATAAACTTAGTACAAATGAGAAAAACTATCTTAATGGACATAAGTTCAATAACCTATATTTCTAAAAATTTGAATATTGATAACAATACTAACCTATGGTATTATACAAAACTACTGGTTATGGTTACGGTTATTATCTAGTGGTGGGCAACCGGTAAATGCAGGTCCGAATCAAGTGTGATACTCTCAAAATAGGTTTAATACTCAATTCATTTTGAGTCGTCAAATACATGGTACAGAATTCAAATACAATCTTTTATAACATACGGTCGTGTAAAATACGACCACACAACAAGTGAGTTTCAATACAAATCGTATATAATACGAAATATAAACACTCAAATTCATTTCTTATTCATTATAATTATTGTCCCATTATTTTATAGAATAGTGAGAACTTCTACAGATCGAACTCTGATCATCACACTATTCCCCGACTAGTCCCCGCGATGCTCTCATTTCCTGAAGAGAACAATGGAAGAAAAGGGTGAGCTCAACTAGCCCAGTAAAAAAAATATTATGACTAAAATAATGAAAAATAAATTATCGTTAGCCTTCAATAAATTAGATAAAATATTATGAACAACAAGTTTTAGATCAATATTCGCAGCGGAAATAACAATTCAATAGAAAAGTTAAGTAGAGAATGATTTCTACTATCTTCTTTGATTTAAAAGTCTATCATCAATATTTTATCCCTGTAACATCAATCAATATACATCTTGAATCAAATATTCATCTTTTGCACTACGGGCCAAAGATATTCATTTGTATCATCAGTTGGTCATGTTCATATCAACACCTGTCCATCTTTGCACTACGGGCCAAAGATATTCATTAGGTAATCATTCATCTTTGCACTACAGGCCAAAAATATTAATCAAGTAATCATTCATCTTTGCACTACAGGCCAAAGATATTCAGTTATATCACCATTTAGGACTGAGAATGATGAAAAATAATACGAATATTAAATCCAGTGAGATAAATGACAAATATTAGAGAATTTATCCAGAGTTCAAGAATGAAGATCAAAACCTGGATCCAATCAAAGATGATTTTGAAGGAATTTTTTTTTTACCGTGAATAATAACTCGACATGAAAAGATAAAAATTTCACAAGAAAGCTCAGACCAATATTCCAGTGAAATGATATTAGATTAAGCGCAAAACTTAAGGAATTTATGATCATTTCAGAAATTATAGAAGCAATACTTACCGTAGTAAGTTTAGAGTTAGGAATCTGAAATGAAACAATATACGAAACTGCAAATGGATTTTCACCCGTCAGGCGGTAGTCCGCGCAAACAGATCATTTTCACAATCTAATAACAAATGAATACGAAGGGTTATTTACCAGGCATGCAGTAGTCCGCGTAGACATGTTATTCCCACAGAGTAATAAAGAATGGAATAACAAAAGAATTTCACCATGCATGCGGTAGTCCGCGTAGACAGGTTATTCCTACAGAATAATAAAGAATGAAATAACAACCCTTACGAGTATTGAAAGAAAATAACTCTCTTCATGAATACGAAAGAAATAATACCTCTTACCTTAATAAAAATTTGGAGACTGCACTAGGATAATAGCAGAATACTCTTTTTCTTTCTCTCTTACTCTCTCTATACTTTCTCTCTTTATAGCTTTAGTGAATTGGTGAGAAATAATGAAGAAATGAGCTTCTATTTATAGGTTTGGCAGAGTAAGAGTAAAATAATATTTTCGCCATAATTTATGACATCATCGATCCTATGACATCATTGCTTACCTCATCGTTCCGATGACATCATTGCTTACATCATAAGAATTCAAATTTAATTTGTTCTCTTCCACCTCATATTACTTTTATACCATAAATTTACTATAATAATGTTATTATTCAAATTATAAAAATCATACTATTATATAATCACATCATACTACTATAATGTAACATTATAATAATATATTTGAATGAATTAATTTATCAGAAATACCAACTTTCAACAAATGTCATATGCTAAAAATTCCTCCGTTTAAATCCACATTGAATAAATATTTCCTTATCATATATTAATTATTCACAAATAATATTACGGAACTACAATATTGACAACCAGGTCGTTTCCAAGAAAGAGTAGGCTTTCCGATAAAGATTTTTCTTTATTGGCGCGCAATTAACTAACTCCTTTCCTAGACAGAACTTACTTAGACATTGTCAATAATGCTGTCTAATAATATTATTCAAATAATATGAATTATTGATTTGATAATTTGAAATACTGTGCAATGATAATTATTGAATCACTAATATAAAATATCCACGTAGCAATTATTGAATCAATAAAATAAAAAATTAAACAGTAATTACCGTAATAATTATTGAGTAGTGACTTTTTACGTAAGAATCAATAATTAGAATTAATGTGCAATACTGTGTGCTACTGTGCAACACCGCGTATTACTGTATTTTAACCACCGGGTATTTCAACAGTTTAAACGGTAAAAGTTTTACCGTTTTTTTTGTAAAAAGGTTATTTCTGTCGCTTTCTATATCCGACATTCATTTCGTTGTGGGGTCCACCAAGGACTGCGTCGTCATACGAATATTCTCCTACAAAAAGAATATTTCTCGACCAAACGAATATTCTCCGACATAACGAATATTTTATAACCACTTGCTTACTTTATAAAATTTGCACATCTCACCCATAACTTATCACATGTATCAAATCAACACCTTACTATTTCCAAAATAATATATAAAAAAAATTAAATCTTTATTCATAAAAGTTGGGGTCTTACATCAAGGCAGTACAAAATCGAACTGATACCAAAATTAGTCAAATTTCGGTACCGATACCGGTTAGACCGATATAGCGAATCGATTTACCGGTTCAGTACCGATTTTTACCGAATAAATATCAAAAATTAATATAATTATTATTTTATTATTATTATTATAAGCATTATTTTATTATTATTATTTTTAATTATTTATTAATAAAAAAATAATTGGGAAACGGTATATGTAAGACCCCAACTTTTATGAATAAAGATTTAATTTTCTTTATATATTATTTCGAAATAGTAAGGTGTTGATTTGATAAATATGAAAGTTATGGGTGAAATGTGCAAACATTTTTAAAATGAGCAAGTGGTTATAAAATATTCTTGTTGTCGGGGAATATTCGTTTGGTCGTGGAATATTCTTGTTGTCGGGGAATATTCGTACGACGGCGCAGCTATTTGTGGGCCCCCACAACGGAATAATTGTCGGATATAGAAAGCGACAGAAATAACTTTTTTACAAGATAACGACGTAGTTGTTACCGTTAGTACTGTAGAAATATCCGGTGGTTAAAATACAGTGATACACGGTGTTGCATAGTAGCACACGGTATTGCACAATATTTCGAATTATTGAGTCTTACGTGAGAAGCCATTACTCAATTATTGTTACAGTAATTACTGTTCAATATTTTATATTATTGACTCAATAATTGCTACGTTGATATTTTATATTATTGACTCAATAATTGTTACATTGATATTTTATTGACTCAATAATTGCTACGTTGCCATTTTATATGATTGATTCAATAATGGCTACAGTTGATATTTTGTAGTATTGATTCAATAATTGTCGTTGCACAGTATTTCACGTTATCAACTCAATAATTCATATTATTTGAATAATATTATTAGATAGCATTATTGACAATGTCTAAGGAAGTTCTGTCTAGGAGGGGTTATTTAATTGCGCGCCAGTAAGGAGAAGTCCTTATCGGAAGGCCCCCTCTTTCCTTGGAACGACCTGGTTGTTAATATTGTAGTTCTATAATATTATTTGTGAATAATTAATTATTGATTTATATGATAAGAAAATATTTATTTTGTGGATATTAAAGAAGGAATTGGCGCTAGTGAGTTTTTATCAATATTTTGGTGTGAGAAATCATCTGTTTATGAATTTCGGATAATTTATGTTTGGAATTTGGAAAAACTTTCTTCTGCAAAGTTGTAGAGAATTAAATTTCCTATAGAATGACATAGAATTTGTATTTTTCTGATGAATGGGCTATTTATTATGAATTATTGAAGTTTCGGAAAATAAATATTATTTAATGGGTGGGCTCTACTTTTGTTGAAAATTTGGAAAGCCGCCAGGCGACGGAATTTTTTTATTATTATTTTAGTCTCCTTTGGCATCCTAAGCTTTTCCTATAAATAGGGTGCTTAGGTTAGAATTGAAAATCACACCAGAATCAGAAGTTTTCTCTCTCTATAATATCGAGCGTATTTTTGTTAGTATTTCAATACTTTGAATGTTGCTATTCAGTGCAAGTTTCATTCGGTATTATATCCGATATTCCAGTTAGAGGTACTATCTTTTTGAGGTAAGAGATGTTATTTTCTTTCGTAAATGATATTATTCTTTTCAATATCATTATACAGAAATATTGTCATAAATTTTATGTTGAAATTCTTACTTTTTCCGTCGGGGTTACTATTCACGTATACGGCACTATTCACGAAAAAATTAAATTTTCTTCTATTTGTTCAAATTGCTTGTTAAGGTTACTATCTTTGATTGTATCCAAGTTTTGAGCTATATTCTTGAATTTTGCTCCATAATTGATTATTACGAGGTATTTTTGAATTGGATATACTAAAATACGAATCCTTAGTCTTTGTCTTTTATCTCACTGGATTCATTTTTTTAAAATATTTTTCATCATTCTCAGTCCTAAAAGGTGATGTAACTGAATATCTTTGGCCTGTAGAGCAAAGATGAATGATTACTTGATGAATATCTTTGGCCTGTAGAGCAAAGATGAATGATTACCTGATGAATATCTTTGGCCGTAGTGCAAAGATGACAGGTGTTGAGATGAATATGACCACTGATGATACAAATGAATATCTTTGGCCTGTAGTGCAAAGATGAATATTTGATTCGAGATATATATTGATTGATGTTACAGGGATAAAATATTGATGATGGACTTTTAAATCATAGAAGATAGTAGACTTGATTCCCTGCTTAACTCTTCTAATGAATTGTTATTTCCGCTGCGAATATTGATCTAAGATTGGTTGTCCATTATATTTTATCTGATTTATTGAAGGCTAACGATAATTTATTTTCCATTATCTTAGTCATAATATTCTTTACTGAGCTAGTTGAGCTCACCCTTTTCATCTGTTGTTCTCTTCAGGAAATGAGAATGTTGCGGGAACTAGTCGGGGGACAGAGTGATGGTCCGAGTTAGAGCAGTAGTAGTCCTCACTATTTCTGATAAATAGTGTGATAATAATTGTAATGAGGACTTAGTTTGAATCTTAATATTTTCTACATATTTGTTTTGACACTCACAGTTGTGTGGTCGTATTTTGCACGACCGTATGATATAAAGTTTGTATTTGAATTCTGTACCATGTATTTGACGACTCAGAATAGGTTGGGTTGACTGGACCTATTCTGGGGGGCGTCACAGTTGGTATCAGAGCTTAGGGATATGATCTCTGGCGGAGATCGGGGAATAGAACTAGGAGGGGAGAGACGAGTAAATCCTTCGCTAGTGTGTCCTACCTAAGCTTATGTGGTATTTAATTGGTCAGTCGGAGCACAGGGTTAATATGTGATATGTTGATTTGTTTAATTAACCCTTGTTTTATGGCAGTATTTGAGAATGGCAGCTGAGAATGTTAACAACGAAGTGAATGAGACCGTGGAGACACCTTTAATCGTTAACCAGGAGAACGTGCAACAAGAAGGCAATGTTCATCCTGAAAATAACGCTGTTCAGACGATAAACGATGAGATGTTTAGAAATTTTTTGCAGTTTATGCAAAATCAGACGAGGGAGACTCGTGTGCAACATACAGGTGGAGATAATAACAACACGCGAGCTGTCACTGCCAAGCAGTTCAAAGAATTGGGACCACCAGAGTTTCTGGGAAAGCCAGATCCGATCAAGGCGGAGACGTGGATTAAACAAATTACCATGATATTTGATGTCTTGGGATGCACGGAGGAACAGAAGGTTCCATTCGCCACGTTTATGTTCCGTGGAGAGGTAGATTACTGGTGGAAATCTGTGAAACGTACCCAGCCTGCCGCACTTAAGATGTCTTGGGAAGCGTTCCAGAAACTGTTCAATGACAAGTACTTTCCTGAAAGTATTCGTCATATGAAGGAAGTAGAGTTTATCAGACTCGAGCAAAACAACATGATGGTATCCCAATACGAGGCTAAGTTCGCGGAGCTTTCCAGGTTTACACCTCATTTGGTGGAGAATGAGGAACGTATGACGCGGATGTTTCTAAGAGGTTTGAAACCCGAAATACGTCAATACCTCATTTCTCATAAATTTTCTTTATATTCGGATGTAGTAAACTGGGCCCAGTTATTAGAACGAGATAATGATTATGTTCAACCGAGGGACCACAACCAAGATCGTACCGGTGACAGCAGTCATCGGAGCAATGACAACCAGCGAGGAGGAAAGTATGACAGAAGCGGTAACCACTCCAGTGGTTATCGTGGCCATGATAGTAGAAGAAGCGAATCGGGAGGAGATTTCAAGAAGAGAAGGTACAACAATGAGAACGCGAAGATGTCAACATCAGCACCAGCATCAACTGTTTCGAGGGGAGGAGAACGACCACTGGTCGTATGCTTTAAATGTGGGAAAGAGGGACATATCAGCCCAAACTGCCCACAACAGTTCAAAGGATGCTATAACTGTGGAAAAGAATGACATATAGCCCGAGATTGTCCTGTTACGAAACCAAGTTCAGCAGGGGTGGTGATTCCAAAGGCGGTTGCAGACAAGTCAAAGTCGGTGATTCCTGGAAGAGTGTTTGTCGTGACAGCCCAAAACGCCAGGAATCCACACGAGGTGATTACGGGTAAGCTGATCATAAACTCTTGCAAAGTTTATACCTTGTTAGATACCGGTGCTACCCATTCCTTTATTTCACCTGCTTGTGCTCAACGTTTGAACTTGACTTCTGATAAATTAGACTTTGACTTATCTGTTGAAACTCCGTTAGGAGAAACCTTTGTTACATCTACAGTTTACAAATCTTGCTTGATTCAGATTGGTACCCTTACCTTACCTGTTGATCTTATATCTTTGAAAATACTTGCATTTGACGTGATTTTAGGAATTGACTGGTTAACCACTTACCATGCCAAAATTGATTGTTTTCGTAAGGTTGTTAGTTTTCATATTCCTAATACACCTGTTGTGCGAATCCAAACCACCAAACCACTAAAATCAGTCAATATCATTTCAAATCCCAAGGCTATTCGTTTATTGAAAAACGGATGTCAAGCTTTCTTAGCTCATGTCACTGATCTAAATCAGAATACATCAGATTTGAATGATATTTCCGTTGTTTATGAGTTTCCTGATGTATTTTCTGAAGAACTTCCCGGTCTACCCCCAGAACGTGAAGTTGAATTCTTTATTGACCTTGAGCCCGGTACAAAGCCCATTTCTAAAACCCCATATCGAATGGCTCCTATTGAACTTCAGGAGTTAAAGATCCAATTACAAGAATTGTTAGACATCGGTTTCATTCGTCCTAGTACGTCTCCTTGGGGTGCTCCTGTTTTATTCGTAAAGAAGAAAGACGGGAGTATGCGACTTTGCATTGACTATCGGGAGTTGAACCATGTCACCATCAAGAATAGATATCCGTTACCTCGTATTGATGACCTGTTCGACCAGTTGCAAGGAGCGCAATTCTTTTTAAAGATCGATCTTCGTTCTGGATATCATCAGTTGAAGATTAAAACTGAGGATATTCCAAAGACTGCTTTCAGAACACGGTACGGGCATTATGAGTTCTTAGTCATGTCTTTTGGATTGACTAATGCTCCTGTTGCTTTCATGGATATGATGAACCGTGTATTTAAGGAGTATTTGGATCAATTCGTTGTTGTCTTTATTGATGACATTCTCATCTATTCTAAAAGCCGTGAAGATCATGAACACCATTTGAAGTTAATACTTCAAAAGCTTCGTGAGAACAAGCTATATGCTAAGCTGAAGAAATGCGAGTTCTGGCTTGAGGAAGTAGCATTCCTTGGGCACGTGGTATCGAAACGTGGAGTATCTGTGGACCCGGCGAAGATTGAAGCAATACAAAGCTGGGAGCAACCTAAGTCGGTGACCGAAGTACGAAGCTTTCTGGGCTTAGCTGGTTATTATCGGAGATTCGTAGAGGGATTTTCTCGAATCGCTACTCCATTAACTCAGTTGACTCGGAAAGATACGAAATTCGTTTAGAGAGAGGAATGCGAGAAGAGCTTCCAAGAGCTCAAGAGGAGACTTATTTCGGCACCTGTTCTGACAATACCATCTGGTTCGGATGGATTTGTTATCTACAGCGATGCTTCGGGCAAAGGGTTAGGATGTGTTCTCATGCAACATGGGAAAGTCATAGCCTATGCCTCGCGACAACTCAAAGAATATGAGAGGAATTATCCTACTCATGATCTAGAGTTGGCAGCAGTCGTTTTCGCGTTGAAGATCTGGAGACATTACTTGTACGGAGAGAAAGTGGAGATTCATACGGATCATAAGAGCCTTAAATATTTTTTCACTCAGAAGGAACTCAACATGCGGCAACGACGTTGGCTTGAGCTGTTGAAAGATTACGATCATACTATCCAATACCATCCTGGAAAAGCGAACGTGATAGCTGACGCGTTGAGTAGAAGATCATATGTGGGAACGAGTGCAATGATGTCAAGTATACGCGTAGAACCAGCTTTGATTGATAAAGTTAAAGCTGCTCAAGCTACGGATGCAGAGCTGATGAAGATGAAGAAGAAGGTGCAAGAAGGTGCAATTTCAGAAGCGAGAATCGATGAAGATGGAATACTTCGAGTCAACTCCAGACTTTGTGTTCCTAACGATTCTGACTTGAAGTATAGAATCATGATGGAGGCACACAACACACCGTTTGTAATCCATCCTGGGAGTACTAAAATGTATCGTGATCTTCGACATACATTTTGGTGGGGCAATATGAAGAGAGAGATCGCGGAGTTCATCTCGAGATGTTTAACTTGTCAACGTGTAAAGGCGGAGCATCAAGTGCCGAAGGGTCCATTGCAACTACTGGAGATTTTGAAATGAAAGTGGGAACACATTACGATGGATTTCGTTACGAGTCTTCCCAAGGTTTCTCAAGGCTTAGATGCGATTTGGGTTATTGTTGATAGATTAACCAAGTCTGCTCATTTCTTGCCGATACGAGAGACTTATTCCCTTGAACGTCTTGCTTATATGTACGTGAATGAGATTGTGAGATTGCATGGCATGCCAGTATCCATAGTTTCGGATCGTGACCCCAGATTTACTTCACGATTTTGGATCAGTTTGCAGAAAGCTATGGATACGGATTTACGATTCAGTTCGGCTTATCATCCTCAAACAGACGGACAATCGGAAAGGACTATCCAAACTTTTGAAGATCTATTGAGACTCTGTGTTCTAGACTTCAAAGGGAATTGGGATAAGTACTTACCATTGGTGGAATTCTCCTACAACAACAGTTATCAGGCAAGTATAGGCGTAGCTCCATTCGAAGCGTTGTATGGGAGAAAGTGTCGCTCTCCAGTATGTTGGAACGAGGTTGGTGAAACAACATTGTTGGGACCGGAGTTGGTACGTATGACTTCAGAAAAAATTCAAATAATCTGACAACGTATACAAACAGCACAAGATCGACAAAAGAGTTATGCGGATCTTCATCGAAAGGACGTGGAATTTAATGTTGGAGACCATGTGTTATTACGTATTGCTCCATGGAAGGGAGTTATGAGGTTTGGGAAGAGAGGAAAGCTCAACCCACGATTCATTGGTCCATTTGAGATTCTTGACCGAATAGGAAATGTGGCTTATAGACTCGCTTTACCTCCAAGCATGTCTCGTGTTCATAACGTGTTTCACATATCCGTGTTACGTAAATATGTGAAGGATCCAAACCGCATTATTGAGTTAGAACCAGACGAGATAGCCGAAGATTTAACGTACGAGGAGGTACCTGTCAAGATCTTGGATAGGAAGGAGCATGTCCTACGCTCGAAAATTATACCTCAAGTTAAAGTTTTATGGAGAAACCATGCAATTGAGGAAATGACCTGGGAGTTGGATCGAAAATGAAAGCGAGGTATCCTCACCTTTTCGACATACCAGGTACGTACGTCAATTTCGAGGACGAAATTTCATAAGAAGGGGAGGTTGTAAGACCCCAACTTTTATGAATAAAGATTTAATTTTCTTTATATATTATTTCGAAATAGTAAGGTGTTGATTTGATAAATATGAAAGTTATGGGTGAAATGTGTAAATATTTTTAAAATGAGCAAGTGGTTATAAAATATTCTTGTTGTCGGGGAATATTCGTTTAGTCGTGGAATATTCTTGTTGTCGGGGAATATTCGTACGACGGCGCAGCTATTTGTGGGCCCCCACAACGGAATTATTGTCGGATATAGAAAGCGACAGAAATAACTTTTTTACAAGATAACGGCGTAGTTGTTACCGTTAGTACTGTTGAAATATCCGGTGGTTAAAATACAGTGATACACGGTGTTGCATAGTAGCACACGGTATTGCACAGTATTTCAAATTATTGAGTCTTACGTGAGAAGCCATTACTCAATTATTGTTACAGTAATTACTGTTCAATATTTTATATTATTGACTCAATAATTGCTACGTTGATATTTTATATTATTGACTCAATAATTGTTACATTGATATTTTATTGACTCAATAATTGCTACGTTGCCATTTTATATGATTGATTCAATAATGGCTACAGTTGATATTTTGTAGTATTGATTCAATAATTGTCGTTGCACAGTATTTCACGTTATCAACTCAATAATTCATATTATTTGAATAATATTATTAGATAGCATTATTGACAATGTCTAAGGAAGTTCTGTCTAGGAGGGGTTATTTAATTGCGCGCCAGTAAGGAGAAGTCCTTATCGGAAGGCCCCCTCTTTCCTTGGAACGACCTGGTTGTTAATATTGTAGTTCTATAATATTATTTGTGAATAATTAATTATTGATTTATATGATAAGGAAATATTTATTTTGTGGATATTAAAGAAGGAATTGGCGCTGGTGAGTTTTTATCAATATTTTGGTGTGAGAAATCATCTGTTTATGGATTTCGGATAATTTATGTTTGGAATTTGGAAAAACTTTCTTCTGCAAAGTTGTAGAGAATTAAATTTCCTATAAAAGAACATAGAATTTGTATTTTTCTGATGAAGGGGCTATTTATTATGAATTATTGAAGTTTCGAAAAATAAATATTATTTAATGGGTGGGCCCCACTTTTGGTGAAAATCCGAAAATTTGGGAAGCCACCAGGCGGCAAATTTTTTAAAAAAATAATAATATTTTATTATTTTAGTCTCCTTTGGCATCCTAAATTTTTCCTATAAATAGGGTGCTTAGGTTAGAATTGAAAATCACACCAGAATCAGAAGTTTTCTCTCTCTATAATATCGAGCGTATTTTTGTGAGTATTTCAATACTTTGAGTGTTGCTATTCAGTGCAAGTTTCCTTCGGTATTATATCCGATATTCCAGTCAGAGGTACTATCTTTTTGAGGTAAGGGATGTTATTTTCTTTCGTAAATGATATTATTCTTTTCAATATCATTATACAGAAATATTGTCATGGATTTTATGTTGAAATTCTTACTTTTTCTATCGGGATTACTATTCACGTATACGGCACTATTCACGTATACGGCACTATTCACGAAAAAATTAAATTTTCTTCTATTTGTCCAAATTGCTTGTTAAGGTTACTATCTTTGATTGTATCCAAGTTTTGAGCTTTATTCTTGAATTTTGCTCCATAATTGATTATTACGAGGTATTTTTGAATTGGATATACTAAAATACGAATCCTTAGTCTTTATCTTTTATCTCACTGAATTCGTTTTTTTTAAATGTTTTTCATCATTCTCAGTCCTAAAAGGTGATGTAACTGAATATCTTTGACATGTAGAGCAAAGATGAATGATTACTTGATGAATATCTTTGGCCTGTAGAGCAAAGATGAATGATTACCTGATGAATATCTTTGGCCGTAGTGCAAAGATGACAGGTGTTGAGATGAATATGACCACTGATGATACAAATGAATATCTTTGGCCTGTAGTGCAAAGATGAATATTTGATTCGAGATGTATATTGATTGATGTTACAGGGATAAAATATTGATGATGGACTTTTAAATCATAGAAGATAGTAGACTTGATTCTCTGCTTAACTCTTCTAATGAATTGTTATTTCCGCTGCGAATATTGATCTAAGATTGGTTGTCCATTATATTTTATCTGATTTATTGAATGCTAACGATAATTTGTTTTCCATTATCTTAGTCATAATATTCTTTACTGAGCTAGTTGAGCTCACCCTTTTCATCTGTTGTCCTCTTCAGGAAATGAGAATGTTGCGGGAACTAGTCGGGGGACAGAGTGATGGTCCGAGTTAGAGCAGTAGTAGTCCTCACTATTTCTGATAAATAGTGTGATAATAATTGTAATGAGGACTTAGTTTGAATCTTAATATTTTCTACACATTTGTATTGACACTCACAGTTGTGTGGTCGTATTTTGCACGACCGTATGATATAAAGTTTGTATTTGAATTCT
Source organism: Panax stipuleanatus (assembly GCA_020205555.1). Taxonomy (NCBI): domain Eukaryota; kingdom Viridiplantae; phylum Streptophyta; class Magnoliopsida; order Apiales; family Araliaceae; genus Panax; species Panax stipuleanatus. Next base: position 25,193,656 of record CM035117.1, read on the forward strand.
GTACCATGTATTTGGCGACTCAGAATAGGTTGGGTTGACTGGACCTATTCTGGGGGGCGTCACAATATATACCGGTATGATTCGGTAATATCGAATCATAAAAACTATGTATATTGAGTCTCATTTTAACATTTATTCCATTAATTTTTTATACCAAACATGGTAAATATAAGATCATTATTAATGTTTTAAAATAAATTTAATACATTACAAACTCGACTTAAAAAAATCATCAATAATCAATATAATGATAAATAGTTTAAAATGTATAAATGTACTACTAATTAAAATCTTGTTATTTCATAATTATCAATAATCAAATATAATAACAATTTTACCCCTTTTGTTATAAAAAACTAAAGCCTAAATATATATTAATACCTTGAACTTTAAGTTTATTTCATAATCATCAATAATCAATACAATTAATTTTTTATACCAAAAAGGGTAACATTGTCATTAAATTTATTTTAAAAAATTAATAATGGTCTTATATTTACCCCTTTTACTACAAAAAATTAATTGAATAAATATTAAAATGAGACTCAATATTACACATAAATATTTTTAATCACATGTCGCTGTCAATGTCATCAATTTTCTGACGTGACACTATCAATTAGACGTAATCAGAAAAAATTAAAAATTTAATCTTCTAATTAAAAAAATTGAGAAGGCAATCCCAAAATGGACAAAAATTAAAAATTCATGATATTAATCCATATTTAGGCCTCCATCCAAAATTGGTGTTGGAAGTAGGAAACGGATGAACTTTTTGTCCCAATTGTGTGTTTTATGGTTGGATTTTTGGAATGGGTTTGTAGATGGTTTTTGTGAAGTCTACTATTCTTTGTGAATTTTTAAGCGATATTGTTTAGTTTGTATTGTAATATATATATATATATATATATATATGGAGTTGCATTCACAGCAATCGATTGCTGGGAGCAACCCCTTTATTCCACTCTTTGTCGGAACTTTTGACTCAATTTATCTTTCAAGTACAGTGGGTCCCATTATAATAATAATTCCCAAATCCCGTATAAAGGGGTTGCTCCCAGCAACCGGTTGCAGTGGATGTAACTCCATATATATATATATATATATATATAATGTATATTTATCAAAAATGTATGTAAATTAGAGTAAGTTTGACCCTTCAAAAGTATTCGGTTCCCAAACACAGAAGAAAAAGGTAATTACTTACATATGGAGATATTGGTAATTAAATTATGAAGTTATATATGCACGTCTTATATTATTAATTAATTACTTACATATGTGAAAGTGACAAAATTATCCTCACTTTGCCTTTTTTAGATATTATTAGTCTCTCACATATTAATGATAGTTTAGTCACAATAAAATATGTAGATGTACAAATGTGCACTTATCAACACCCTTCGGTTACAATTAACAATCATACTGTAAGATTATCTCATTAATTATACACGATCCATTTATTTATGACTTCGCGGTTTCTAATAAATTCCTTTTGAAATATTTTGGTGATGTTAGAAAATTCATTAAATGAGTGTACTAATGAATAAGCATGTTTTAAACTTTATATAAAGGTTATTAAAATAATAAATAAATAAATAAATAGAAGGGGAATATGGCTTGTCATAGCTAAACTTGACAATAGATTAAGCTCAAAACGACATAGTATTTAGAGAAAATATTTTATAGAATTGACCCGGGTCGGCCGAGCTCCTGATTGAGGACCATGAACTAGCCTCGCCCGACCCGTTGTCCAGTTTCTAACAAAAAAGTGAAGTTTCCGATTAATAATTTATTTTTGTTCATATTTAATTCGAAATATAATAAATTTAAAGTTTAATAATGATGACATGATATGAAATTCATATGTTTAAGTTGAGGATATATGATGTCATTTTATACAATTATCATTACCAGTGGCACACGCGTTGTGTGTGTAATTATCGTAAGGAGTTTTATTTAATTTTGGGATAGAATTAAATTTTAAAATTAAAAAAAGAAAAAATTATAATAAATCCACAATTGTAAGGACGTAGACGTTGGTTTCTTTTATTGCTCTCCCTTTATAATAGGAGATAAAATGAGTCTTTGTGTGAAATAAAAAATTTAGCGAAAAACAGAGATAAAATAATTTGAGTAAAACAATTTCATTATTAAAAAAATCCAACCTGATAATAATATGGAACTTATCATAAAAATAGAAGTATATTTAATAATATAAATATTAATATGTAAAAAAATCCAATAAATATTTTTTTATAATTTAACAAATTATTTTATACTTTTAAATTTATCTATATCATTTATTAATTATAAATAAAATGCCATTATTAGATAAATACTATAGTTTCAAACAAAAATAATTTGTTATGAAAATCTTCGTAACTACAAGCTAGTAATCTATTAGTATTATTAAGGTACAAATATAAATATAATACATGAATCAATTACTGATGTTTGTTTTTATATTTATGTTCTCATTTTCTCTACAAGGGTTAAGTTTGAGGAGAACGTTTTTTATATAAATGTATGGCTAAGTCTCTCAAAGAGAACTCTACATGAAGATGGATTCTAGCATGGATGTGTGGTACTATAAATGTATAGCTTGACTATTCATAAGGTACACATACACACAATATTACTATTTTTCAACAATAGAGTAAATTATCTCCATTGTTAATCTTGTCAGCCTGTACTTACTCTCACACCGGAGCTATCCCTCTGCGGCCCAAGCCGTCAAGCTTTGGTGTTTACCCGTTTTGTGCAGGATTGGACGCGCTTTGGTGATTGTAGTGCGTGGACGGATCTTGGAATCACAACCAGCAGATCACCACGTCAGAAAACATGGTGAATAGCAAGACAGTATCTGGCATGGGACAGCAGATGGCGGCAGCATCAGTCCAGCAGAGGGGATCAGTGAAGGACCGGTTGGGGCCATCCATGAGCATCCATTCGCGATTTGGCCCCAAGACCCACTCGGAAGATTCCCAAGTAGGGAATCGGAACGGTGGAGATCTGGACGGCACGCTGCGGAAGCTGTTCACCACAACCAGCAAGGAGGGAAAAGATCAGAGGAGGGTAGAAGGCACGCCGCCTCGAACCCAACTCCGGGATGACCAGAAAGCAGCTCTGGCCCAGAAAGTAAAGGAGATAGAGGAGACAAAGCAGGCACTGAAGGTCCTTCTGATGCAGAAGGAAAAGCTCGCCAAACAGATGGTGCATATGGTCGAGCAAGAGGATAAGGCCTCCAGCCACCCTCACCATAGAGAGCGTAGAAGGTCTCCAGACAATCAACCCAGAGGGAGACACGCTGATGATACGAGGAGAACCGAGAGTAGGCTTTGGAGCCGCTCTCGCGATAGAAGCAGATCTGGAGGTCGTCGATCCGAGGGGCGTTCGAGAGCCCACCGTTCCAACAGCCCTTGGCGCGATGAAAGGAGGCACAGAAGCCATTCACGGGAGGACCGTTCTAGAGATAACAACCGCCGTGATCAGAGACGAGTAAGCCCCCATGGGAAAGAGTCTCACAAGAAAGGGCCTCATCAGGAGGTCAAACCATCAGTACAGAAGTCGAAGGGCCATCGTCAGGATAGCCCTTGACAGAACAGAGACAGAGATCATAGAAGCCCCCCCTGGACCGGTCAGGAGGATGAAAGAGATCGCAGGAACCACATGGATCGGAGGGATCAAAAGGAAAGAATATCTCCTAGGAAAAATACCGACCTGACTCTTGCAGTAATCGAGATGCTGACTAAAAAGCTGGAGGATATGCAGAAGCAGTTGTGTGACGCCCCCAGAATAGGTCCATTCAACCCAACCCATTCTGAGTCGCCAAATACATGGTACAGAATTCAAATACAAACTTTATATCATACGGTCGTGCAAAATACGACCACACAACTGTGAGTGTCAATACAAATATGTAGAAAATATTAAGATTCAAACTAAGTCCTCATTACAATTATTATCACACTATTTATCAGAAATAGTGGGGACTACTACTGCTCTAACTCGGACCATCACTCTGTCCCCCGAGTAGTCCCCGCAACATTCTCGTTTCCTGAAGAGGACAACAGATGAAAAGGGTGAGCTCAACTAGCTCAGTAAAGAATATTATGACTAAGATAATGGAAAATAAATTATCGTTAGCCTTCAACAATTCAAATAAAATATTATTGACAACATGTTTTAGATCAATATTCGCAGCGAAAATAATCGTTCATCATCAATATTTTATCCCTGTAACATCAATCAATATCCATCTCATCAAATATTCATCTTTGCACTACAGGCCAAAGATATTCATTTGTATCATCAGTGGTCATGTTCATCTCAACACCTGTCATCTTTGCAAAACAGGCCAAAGATATTCATCAGGTAATCATTCATCTTTGCTCTACATGCCAAAGATATTCAGTTACATCACCTTTTAGGACTGAGGATGATGAAAAATATTTTAAAGAACGAATCCAGTGAGATAAAAGACAAAGATTAGGGATTCGTCATTTAGTTTATCCAAATTCAAGAATAATCCATAATAATACTTTGTGAAGCAAAATTCAAGAATAAAGCCCAAAACTTGGATACAATCAAAGATAGTAACCTTAACAGACAATTTGGACAAATAGAAGAAAAATAAATTTTCCCGTGAATAGTGCCGTATACGTGAATAGTGCCGTATACGTGAATAGTAACCCCGACGAAAAAAGTAAGAATTTCAACATAAAATCCATGACAATATTTTTGTATAATGATATTGAGAAGAATAACATCATTTACGAAAGAAATAACATCCCTTACCTCAAGAAGATAGTACCTCTGACTGGAATATCGGATATAATATTGAAGGAAACTTGCGCTGAATACTAATACTCAAAGTATAGAAATACTCACAAAAATACGCTCGATATTATAGAGAGAGAAAACTTATGATTCTGGTATGATTTTCAATTCTAACATAAGCACCCTATTTATAGGAAAAGCTTAGGATGCCAAAGGAGACTAAAATAATAAAATATTATTATTTTTTCTAAAATCCTTCCGCCGCCGGCTGCTATGAAATCAGGATTTTTCAACCAAGAAACAAAAGTGGGGCCCACCATTTTATTAAAAAAATATTTATTTTCCGAAACTTCAATAATTCATAATAAATAGCCCCTTTGTCAGAAAAATAAAAATTCTATGTCCTTTCCATAGGAAATTTAATTCTCTACAACTTTGTAGAAGAAAATTTTTCCAAATTCCAAACATAAATTATCCGAAATCCATAAACAGATGATTTTTTCACACCAAAATACTGATAAAAAACACATCAGCACAAATTTCTTCTTTAATATTCTCAAAATAAATATTTCCTTATCATATAAATCAATAATTAATTATTCACAAATAATATTATAGAACTACAATATTAACAACCAGGTCGTTCCCAGGACAGAGGGGGCCTTCCGATAAGGACTTCTCCTTACTGGCGCGCAATTAAATAACCCATCCTAGACAGAACTTTCTTAGACATTGTCAATAATGCTATCTAATAATATTATTCAAATAATATGAATTATTGAGTTGATAACGTGAAATACTGTGCAACGACAATTATTGAATCAATACTACAAAATATCAACTGTAGTCATTATTGAATCAATCATATAAAATAGGCAACGTAGCAATTATTGAGTCAATAAAATATCAATGTAACAATTATTGAGTCAATAATATAAAATATCAACGTAGCAATTATTGAGTCAATAATATAAAATATTGAACAGTAAATACTGTAACAATAATTGAGTATGGCTCTTCTCACGTAAGACTCAATAATTCGAAATACTGTGCAATACCGTGTGCTACTATGCAACACCGCGTACTGTATTTTAACCACCGGATATTTCAACAGTACTAACGGTAACAACTACGCCGTTATCTTGTAAAAAAGTTATTTCTGTCGCTTTCTATATCCGACAGTTATTCCGTTGTGGGGCCCACAAATAGCTGCGCCGTCGTACGAATATTCCCCGACAATAAGAATATTCCACGACCAAACGAATATTCCCCGACAACAAGAATATTTTATAACCACTTGCTCATTTTAAAAATATTTGCACATTTCACCCATAACTTTCATATTTATCAAATCAACACCTTACTATTTCGAAATAATATATAAAGAAAATTAAACCTTTATTCATAAAAGTTGGGGTCTTACAACCTCCCCTCCTTATGAAATTTCGTCCTCGAAATTGACGTACGTACCTGGTATGTCGAAAAGGTGAGGATACCTCGCTTTCATTTCCGATTCCAACTCCCAGGTCATTTCCTCAATAGCCTGGTTTCTCCACAAAACTTTAACTTGAGGTATAATTTTCGAGCGTAGGACATGCTCCTTCCTATCCAAGATCTTGACAGGTACCTCCTCGTACGTTAAATCTTCAGCTATCTCGTCTGGTTCTAACTCAATAATGCGGTTTGGATCCTTCACATATTTACGTAACACGAATATGTGAAACACGTTATGAACACGAGACATGCTTGGAGGTAAAGCGAGTCTATAAGCCACATTTCCTATTCGGTCAAGAATCTCAAATGGACCAATGAATCGTGGGTTAAGCTTTCCTCTCTTCCCAAACCTTGTAACTCCTTTCCACGGAGCAATACGTAACAATACATGGTCCCCAACGTTAAATTCCACGTCCTTTCGATGAAGATCCGCATAACTCTTTTGTCGATCTTGTGCTGTTTGTATACGTTGTCGGATTATTTGGATCTTTTCCGTAGTCATACGTACTAACTCCGGTCCCAACAATATTGTTTCACCCACCTCGTTCCAACATACTGGAGAGCGACACTTTCTCCCATACAATGCCTCGAATGGAGCTACGCCTATACTTGCCTGATAACTGTTGTTGTAGGAGAATTCCACCAATGGTAAGTACTTATCCCAACTCCCTTTGAAGTCTAGAACACAGAGTCTCAATAGATCTTCAAGAGTTTGAATAGTTATTTCCGATTGTCCGTCTGTTTGAGGATGATAAGCCGAACTGAATCGTAAATCCGTGCCCATAGCTTTCTGCAAACTGATCCAAAATCGTGAAGTAAATCTGGGATCACGATCCGAAACTATGGATACTGGCATGCCATGCAATCTCACAATCTCATTCACGTACATATGAGCAAGACGTTCAAGGGAATAAGTCTCTCGTATCGGCAAGAAATGAGCAGACTTGGTTAATCTATCAACAATAACCCAAATCGCATCTATACCTTGAGAAACCTTGGGAAGACCCGTAACGAAATCCATCGTAATGTGTTCCCACTTCCATTTCGGAATCTCCAGTGGTTGCAATGGACCCTTCGTCACTTGATGCTCCGCCTTTACACGTTGACAAGTTAAACATCTCAAGATGAACTCCGCGATCTCTCTCTTCATATTGCTCCACCAAAATGTATGTCGAAGATCACGATACATTTTAGTACTCCCAGGATGGATCGCAAACGGTGTGTTGTGTGCCTCCATCATGATTCTATACTTCAAGTCGAAATCGTTAGGAACACAAAGTCTGGAGTTGACTCGAAGTATTCCATCTTCATCGATTCTTGCTTCTGGAATGGCACCTTCTTGCACCTTCTTCTTCATCTTCATCAGCTCCGCATCTGTAGCTTGAGCAGCTTTAACTTTATCAATCAAAGCTGGTTCTACGCGTATACTTGACATTATCGCACTCGTTCCCACATATGATCTTCTACTTAACGCGTCAGCTACCACGTTCGCTTTTCCAGGATGGTATTGGATAGTATGATCGTAATCTTTCAACAGCTTAAGCCAACGTCGTTGCCGCATGTTGAGTTCCTTCTGAGTGAAGAAATATTTAAGGCTCTTACGATCCGTATAAATCTCCACTTTCTCTCCGTACAAGTAATGTCTCCAGATCTTCAACGCGAAAACGACTGCTGCCAACTCTAGATCATGAGTAGGATAATTTCTCTCATATTCTTTGAGTTGTCGCGAGGCATAGGCTATGACTTTCCCATGTTGCATGAGAACACATCCTAACCCTTTGCCCGAAGCATCGCTGTAAATAATAAATCCATCCGAACCAGATGGTATTGTCAGAACAGGTGCCGAAATAAGTCTCCTCTTGAGCTCTTGGAAGCTCTTCTCGCATTCCTCGCTCCAAACGAATTTTGTATCTTTCCGAGTCAACTGAGTTAATGGAGTAGCGATTCGAGAAAATCCCTCTACGAACCTCCGATAATAACCAGCTAAGCCCAGAAAGCTTCGTACTTCGGTCACCGACTTAGGTTGCTCCCAGCATTGTATTGCTTCAATCTTCGTCGGGTCCACAGATACTCCACGTTTCGATACCACGTGCCCAAGGAATGCTACTTCCTCAAGCCAGAACTCGCATTTCTTCAGCTTGGCATATAGCTTGTTCTCACGAAGCTTTTGAAGTACCAACTTCAAATGGTGTTCATGATCTTCACGGCTTTTAGAATAGATGAGAATGTCATCAATAAAGACAACAACGAATTGATCTAAATACTCCTTAAATACACGGTTCATCATATCCATGAAAGCAGCAGGAGCATTAGTCAATCCAAAAGACATGACTAAGAACTCATAATGCCCGTACCGTGTTCTAAAAGCAGTCTTTGGAATATCCTCAGTTTTAATCTTCAACTGATGATATCCAGAACGAAGATCGATCTTTGAAAAGAATTGCTCTCCTTGCAACTAGTCGAACAGGTCATCAATACGAGGTAACGGATACCTATTCTTGATGGTGACATGGTTCAACTCCCGATAGTCAATGCAAAGTCGCATACTCCCGTCTTTCTTCTTTACGAATAAAGCAGGAGCACCCCAAGGAGACGTACTAGGACAAATAAAACCGATGTCCAACAATTCTTGTAATTGAATCTTTAACTCCTGAAGTTCAATAGGAGCCATTCGATATGGGGTTTTAGAAATGGGCTTTGTACCGGGCTCAAGGTCAATAAAGAATTCAACTTCACGTTCTGGGGGTAGACCGGGAAGTTCTTCGGGAAATACATCAGGAAACTCATTAACAACGGAAATATCATTCAAACCTGACGTATTCTGATTTTGATCAGTGACATGAGCTAAGAAAGCTTGACATCCGTTTTTCAATAAACGAATAGCCTTGGGATTTGAAATGATATTGACTGATTTTAGTGGTTTGGTGGTTTGGATTCGCACAACAGGTGTATTAGGAATATGAAAACTAACAACCTTACGAAAACAATCAATTTTGGCATGGTAAGTGGTTAACCAGTCAATTCCTAAAATCACGTCAAATGCAAGTATTTTCAAAGATATAAGATCAACAGGTAAGGTAAGGGTACCAATCTGAATCAAGCAAGATTTATAAACTGTAGATGTAACAAAGGTTTCTCCTAACGGAGTTTCAACAGATAAGTCAAAGTCTAATTTATTAGAAGTCAAGTTCAAACGTTGAGCACAAGCAGGTGAAATAAAGGAATGGGTAGCACCGGTATCTAACAAGGTGTAAACTTCGCAAGAGTTTATGATCAGCTTACCCGTAATCACCTCGTGTGGATTCCTCGCGTTTTGGGCTGTCACGACAAGCGCTCTTCTAGGAATCACCGACTTTGACTTGTCTGCAACCGCCTTTGGAATCACCACCCCCGCTGAATTTGGTTTCGCAACAGGACAATCTCGAGCTATATGTCCTTCTTTTCTACAGTTATAGCAACCTTTGAATTGTTGTGGGCAGTTTGGGCTGATATGTCCCTCTTTCCCGCATTTAAAGCATACGACCGGTGGTCGTTCTCCTCCCCTCGAAACAGTTGATGCTGGTGCTGACGTTGACATCTTCGCTTCTTCTACTATCATGGCCACGATAACCACCGGAGTGGTTACCGCTTCTGTCATACTTTCCTCCTCGCTGGTTGTCATTGCTCCGATGACTGCTGCCACCGGTACGACCTTGGTTGTGGTCCCTCGGTTGAACATAATCATTATCTCGTTCTAACAACTGGGCCCTGTTCACTACATCTGAATATAGAGAAAATTTATGAGAAATGAGGTATTGACGTATTTCGGGTTTCAAACCTCTTAGAAACATCCGCGTCATACGTTCCTCATTCTCCACCAAATGAGGTGCAAACCTGGACAGCTCCGCGAACTTAGCCTCGTATTGGGATACCGTCATGTTATTTTGTTCAAGTCGGATAAACTTTACCTCCTTCATATGACGAATACTTTCAGGAAAGTACTTGTCATTGAACAGTTTCTGGAACGCTTCCCAAGACATCTGGAGTGCGGCAGGCTGGGTACGCTTCACGGATTCCCACCAGTAATCTGCCTCTCCACGGAACATAAACGTGGCGAATGGAACCTTCTGTTCCTCTGTACATCCCAAGACATCAAATATCTTGGTAATTTGTTTAATCCATGTCTCCGCCTTGATCGGATCTGGCTTTCCCAGAAACTCTGGTGGTCCCAATTCTTTGAACTGCTTGGCAGTGACAGCTCGCGTGTTGTTATTATCTCCACCTGTATGTTGCACACGAGTCTCCCTCGTCTGATTTTGCATAAACTGCAAAAAACTTCTAAACATCTCATCGTTTATCGTCTGACCAGCGTTATTTTCAGGATGAACATTGCCTTCTTGTTGCACGTTCTCCTGGTTAACGATTAAAGGTGTCTCCACGGTCTCATTCACTTCGTTGTTAACATTCTCAGCTGCCATTCTCAAATACTGCCATAAAACAAGGGTTAATTAAACAAGTCAACATATCACATATTAACCCTATGCTCCGACTGACCAATTAAATACCACATAAGCTTAGGTAGGACACACTAGCGAATGATTTACTCGTCTCTCCCCTCCTAGTTCTATTCCCCGATCTCCGTCAGAGATCATATCCCTAAGCTCTGATACCAACTGTGACGCCCCCAGAATAGGTCCATTCAACCCAACCCATTCTGAGTCGCCAAATACATGGTACAGAATTCAAATACAAACTTTATATCATACGGTCGTGCAAAATACGACCACACAACTGTGAGTGTCAATACAAATATGTAGAAAATATTAAGATTCAAACTAAGTCCTCATTACAATTATTATCACACTATTTATCAGAAATAGTGAGGACTACTATTGCTCTAACTCGGACCATCACTCTGTCCCCCGACTAGTCCCCGCAACATTCTCATTTCCTGAAGAGGACAACAGATGAAAAGGGTGAGCTCAACTAGCTCAGTAAAGAATATTATGACTAAGATAATGGAAAATAAATTATCGTTAGCCTTCAACAATTCAGATAAAATATTATTGACAACATGTTTTAGATCAATATTCGCAGCGAAAATAACCGTTCATCATCAATATTTTATCCCTGTAACATCAATCAATATCCATCTCATCAAATATTCATCTTTGCACTACAGGCCAAAGATATTCAATTGTATCATCAGTGGTCATGTTCATCTCAACACCTGTCATCTTTGCACTACAGACCAAAGATATTCATCAGGTAATCATTCATCTTTGCTCTACATGCCAAAGATATTCAGTTACATCACCTTTTAAGACTGAGGATGATGAAAAATATTTTAAAGAACGAATCCAGTGAGATAAAAGACAAAGATTAGGGATTCGTCATTTAGTTTATCCAAATTCAAGAATAATCCATAATAATACTTTGTGAAGCAAAATTCAAGAATAAAGCCCAAAACTTGGATACAATCAAAGATAGTAACCTTAACAGACAATTTGGACAAATAGAAGAAAAATAAATTTTCCCGTGAATAGTGCCGTATACGTGAATAGTGCCGTATACGTGAATAGTAACCCCGACGAAAAAAGTAAGAATTTCAACATAAAATCCATGACAATATTTTTGTATAATGATATTGAGAAGAATAACATCATTTACGAAAGAAATAACATCCCTTACCTCAAGAAGATAGTACCTCTGACTGGAATATCGGATATAATATTGAAGGAAACTTGCGCTGAATACTAATACTCAAAGTATAGAAATACTCACAAAAATACGCTCGATATTATAGAGAGAGAAAACTTATGATTCTGGTATGATTTTCAATTCTAACATAAGCACCCTATTTATAGGAAAAGCTTAGGATGCCAAAGGAGACTAAAATAATAAAATATTATTATTTTTTCTAAAATCCTTCCGCCGCTGGCTGCTATGAAATCAGGATTTTTCAACCAAGAAACAAAAGTGGGGCCCACCATTTTATTAAAAAAATATTTATTTTCCGAAACTTCAATAATTCATAATAAATAGCCCCTTTGTCAGAAAAATAAAAATTCTATGTCCTTTCCATAGGAAATTTAATTCTCTACAACTTTGTAGAAGAAAATTTTTCCAAATTCCAAACATAAATTATCCGAAATCCATAAACAGATGATTTTTTCACACCAAAATACTGATAAAAAACACATCAGCACAAATTTCTTCTTTAATATTCTCAAAATAAATATTTCCTTATCATATAAATCAATAATTAATTATTCACAAATAATATTATAGAACTACAATATTAACAACCAGGTCGTTCCCAGGACAGAGGGGGCCTTCCGATAAGGACTTCTCCTTACTGGCGCGCAATTAAATAACCCATCCTAGACAGAACTTTCTTAGACATTGTCAATAATGCTATCTAATAATATTATTCAAATAATATGAATTATTGAGTTGATAACGTGAAATACTGTGCAACGACAATTATTGAATCAATACTACAAAATATCAACTGTAGTCATTATTGAATCAATCATATAAAATGGCAACGTAGCAATTATTGAGTCAATAAAATATCAATGTAACAATTATTGAGTCAATAATATAAAATATCAACGTAGCAATTATTGAGTCAATAATATAAAATATTGAACAGTAATTACTGTAACAATAATTGAGTAATGGCTTCTCACGTAAGACTCAATAATTTGAAATACTGTGCAATACCGTGTGCTACTATGCAACACCGTGTATCACTGTATTTTAACCACCGGATATTTCAACAGTACTAACGGTAACAACTACGCCGTTATCTTGTAAAAAAGTTATTTCTGTCGCTTTCTATATCCGACAGTTATTCCGTTGTGGGGCCCACAAATAGCTGCGCCGTCGTACGAATATTCCCCGACAATAAGAATATTCCACGACCAAACGAATATTCCCCGACAACAAGAATATTTTATAACCACTTGCTCATTTTAAAAATATTTGCACATTTCACCCATAACTTTCATATTTATCAAATCAACACCTTACTATTTCGAAATAATATATAAAGAAAATTAAACCTTTATTCATAAAAGTTGGGGTCTTACAACCTCCCCTCCTTATGAAATTTCGTCCTCGAAATTGACGTACGTACCTGGTATGTCGAAAAGGTGAGGATACCTCGCTTTCATTTCCGATTCCAACTCCCAGGTCATTTCCTCAATAGCCTGGTTTCTCCACAAAACTTTAACTTGAGGTATAATTTTCGAGCGTAGGACATGCTCCTTCCTATCCAAGATCTTGACAGGTACCTCCTCGTACGTTAAATCTTCAGCTATCTCGTCTGGTTCTAACTCAATAATGCGGTTTGGATCCTTCACATATTTACGTAACACGGATATGTGAAACACGTTATGAACACGAGACATGCTTGGAGGTAAAGCGAGTCTATAAGCCACATTTCCTATTCGGTCAAGAATCTCAAATGGACCAATGAATCGTGGGTTAAGCTTTCCTCTCTTCCCAAACCTTGTAACTCCTTTCCACGGAGCAATACGTAACAATACATGGTCCCCAACGTTAAATTCCACGTCCTTTCGATGAAGATCCGCATAACTCTTTTGTCGATCTTGTGCTGTTTGTATACGTTGTCGGATTATTTGGATCTTTTCCGTAGTCATACGTACTAACTCCGGTCCCAACAATATTGTTTCACCCACCTCGTTCCAACATACTGGAGAGCGACACTTTCTCCCATACAATGCCTCGAATGGAGCTACGCCTATACTTGCCTGATAACTGTTGTTGTAGGAGAATTCCACCAATGGTAAGTACTTATCCCAACTCCCTTTGAAGTCTAGAACACAGAGTCTCAATAGATCTTCAAGAGTTTGAATAGTTCTTTCCGATTGTCCGTCTGTTTGAGGATGATAAGCCGAACTGAATCGTAAATCCGTGCCCATAGCTTTCTGCAAACTGATCCAAAATCGTGAAGTAAATCTGGGATCACGATCCGAAACTATGGATACTGGCATGCCATGCAATCTCACAATCTCATTCACGTACATATGAGCAAGACGTTCAAGGGAATAAGTCTCTCGTATCGGCAAGAAATGAGCAGACTTGGTTAATCTATCAACAATAACCCAAATCGCATCTATACCTTGAGAAACCTTGGGAAGACCCGTAACGAAATCCATCGTAATGTGTTCCCACTTCCATTTCGGAATCTCCAGTGGTTGCAATGGACCCTTCGTCACTTGATGCTCCGCCTTTACACGTTGACAAGTTAAACATCTCAAGATGAACTCCGCGATCTCTCTCTTCATATTGCTCCACCAAAATGTATGTCGAAGATCACGATACATTTTAGTACTCCCAGGATGGATCGCAAACGGTGTGTTGTGTGCCTCCATCATGATTCTATACTTCAAGTCGAAATCGTTAGGAACACAAAGTCTGGAGTTGACTCGAAGTATTCCATCTTCATCGATTCTTGCTTCTGGAATGGCACCTTCTTGCACCTTCTTCTTCATCTTCATCAGCTCCGCATCTGTAGCTTGAGCAGCTTTAACTTTATCAATCAAAGCTGGTTCTACGCGTATACTTGACATTATCGCACTCGTTCCCACATATGATCTTCTACTTAACGCGTCAGCTACCACGTTCGCTTTTCCAGGATGGTATTGGATAGTATGATCGTAATCTTTCAACAGCTTAAGCCAACGTCGTTGCCGCATGTTGAGTTCCTTCTGAGTGAAGAAATATTTAAGGCTCTTACGATCCGTATAAATCTCCACTTTCTCTCCGTACAAGTAATGTCTCCAGATCTTCAACGCGAAAACGACTGCTGCCAACTCTAGATCATGAGTAGGATAATTTCTCTCATATTCTTTGAGTTGTCGCGAGGCATAGGCTATGACTTTCCCATGTTGCATGAGAACACATCCTAACCCTTTGCCCGAAGCATCGCTGTAAATAATAAATCCATCCGAACCAGATGGTATTGTCAGAACAGGTGCCGAAATAAGTCTCCTCTTGAGCTCTTGGAAGCTCTTCTCGCATTCCTCGCTCCAAACGAATTTTGTATCTTTCCGAGTCAACTGAGTTAATGGAGTAGCGATTCGAGAAAATCCCTCTACGAACCTCCGATAATAACCAGCTAAGCCCAGAAAGCTTCGTACTTCGGTCACCGACTTAGGTTGCTCCCAGCATTGTATTGCTTCAATCTTCGTCGGGTCCACAGATACTCCACGTTTCGATACCACGTGCCCAAGGAATGCTACTTCCTCAAGCCAGAACTCGCATTTCTTCAGCTTGGCATATAGCTTGTTCTCACGAAGCTTTTGAAGTACCAACTTCAAATGGTGTTCATGATCTTCACGGCTTTTAGAATAGATGAGAATGTCATCAATAAAGACAACAACGAATTGATCTAAATACTCCTTAAATACACGGTTCATCATATCCATGAAAGCAGCAGGAGCATTAGTCAATCCAAAAGACATGACTAAGAACTCATAATGCCCGTACCGTGTTCTAAAAGCAGTCTTTGGAATATCCTCAGTTTTAATCTTCAACTGATGATATCCAGAACGAAGATCGATCTTTGAAAAGAATTGCTCTCCTTGCAACTAGTCGAACAGGTCATCAATACGAGGTAACGGATACCTATTCTTGATGGTGACATGGTTCAACTCCCGATAGTCAATGCAAAGTCGCATACTCCCGTCTTTCTTCTTTACGAATAAAGCAGGAGCACCCCAAGGAGACGTACTAGGACAAATAAAACCGATGTCCAACAATTCTTGTAATTGAATCTTTAACTCCTGAAGTTCAATAGGAGCCATTCGATATGGGGTTTTAGAAATGGGCTTTGTACCGGGCTCAAGGTCAATAAAGAATTCAACTTCACGTTCTGGGGGTAGACCGGGAAGTTCTTCGGGAAATACATCAGGAAACTCATTAACAACGGAAATATCATTCAAACCTGACGTATTCTGATTTTGATCAGTGACATGAGCTAAGAAAGCTTGACATCCGTTTTTCAATAAACGAATAGCCTTGGGATTTGAAATGATATTGACTGATTTTAGTGGTTTGGTGGTTTGGATTCGCACAACAGGTGTATTAGGAATATGAAAACTAACAACCTTACGAAAACAATCAATTTTGGCATGGTAAGTGGTTAACCAGTCAATTCCTAAAATCACGTCAAATGCAAGTATTTTCAAAGATATAAGATCAACAGGTAAGGTAAGGGTACCAATCTGAATCAAGCAAGATTTATAAACTGTAGATGTAACAAAGGTTTCTCCTAACGGAGTTTCAACAGATAAGTCAAAGTCTAATTTATTAGAAGTCAAGTTCAAACGTTGAGCACAAGCAGGTGAAATAAAGGAATGGGTAGCACCGGTATCTAACAAGGTGTAAACTTCGCAAGAGTTTATGATCAGCTTACCCGTAATCACCTCGTGTGGATTCCTCGCGTTTTGGGCTGTCACGACAAGCGCTCTTCTAGGAATCACCGACTTTGACTTGTCTGCAACCGCCTTTGGAATCACCACCCCCGCTGAATTTGGTTTCGCAACAGGACAATCTCGAGCTATATGTCCTTCTTTTCTACAGTTATAGCAACCTTTGAATTGTTGTGGGCAGTTTGGGCTGATATGTCCCTCTTTCCCGCATTTAAAGCATACGACCGGTGGTCGTTCTCCTCCCCTCGAAACAGTTGATGCTGGTGCTGACGTTGACATCTTCGCTTCTTCTACTATCATGGCCACGATAACCACCGGAGTGGTTACCGCTTCTGTCATACTTTCCTCCTCGCTGGTTGTCATTGCTCCGATGACTGCTGCCACCGGTACGACCTTGGTTGTGGTCCCTCGGTTGAACATAATCATTATCTCGTTCTAACAACTGGGCCCTGTTCACTACATCTGAATATAGAGAAAATTTATGAGAAATGAGGTATTGACGTATTTCGGGTTTCAAACCTCTTAGAAACATCCGCGTCATACGTTCCTCATTCTCCACCAAATGAGGTGCAAACCTGGACAGCTCCGCGAACTTAGCCTCGTATTGGGATACCGTCATGTTATTTTGTTCAAGTCGGATAAACTTTACCTCCTTCATATGACGAATACTTTCAGGAAAGTACTTGTCATTGAACAGTTTCTGGAACGCTTCCCAAGACATCTGGAGTGCGGCAGGCTGGGTACGCTTCACGGATTCCCACCAGTAATCTGCCTCTCCACGGAACATAAACGTGGCGAATGGAACCTTCTGTTCCTCTGTACATCCCAAGACATCAAATATCTTGGTAATTTGTTTAATCCATGTCTCCGCCTTGATCGGATCTGGCTTTCCCAGAAACTCTGGTGGTCCCAATTCTTTGAACTGCTTGGCAGTGACAGCTCGCGTGTTGTTATTATCTCCACCTGTATGTTGCACACGAGTCTCCCTCGTCTGATTTTGCATAAACTGCAAAAAACTTCTAAACATCTCATCGTTTATCGTCTGACCAGCGTTATTTTCAGGATGAACATTGCCTTCTTGTTGCACGTTCTCCTGGTTAACGATTAAAGGTGTCTCCACGGTCTCATTCACTTCGTTGTTAACATTCTCAGCTGCCATTCTCAAATACTGCCATAAAACAAGGGTTAATTAAACAAGTCAACATATCACATATTAACCCTATGCTCCGACTGACCAATTAAATACCACATAAGCTTAGGTAGGACACACTAGCGAATGATTTACTCGTCTCTCCCCTCCTAGTTCTATTCCCCGATCTCCGTCAGAGATCATATCCCTAAGCTCTGATACCAACTGTGACGCCCCCAGAATAGGTCCATTCAACCCAACCCATTCTGAGTCGCCAAATACATGGTACAGAATTCAAATACAAACTTTATATCATACGGTCGTGCAAAATACGACCACACAACTGTGAGTGTCAATACAAATATGTAGAAAATATTAAGATTCAAACTAAGTCCTCATTACAATTATTATCACACTATTTATCAGAAATAGTGAGGACTACTATTGCTCTAACTCGGACCATCACTCTGTCCCCCGACTAGTCCCCGCAACATTCTCATTTCCTGAAGAGGACAACAGATGAAAAGGGTGAGCTCAACTAGCTCAGTAAAGAATATTATGACTAAGATAATGGAAAATAAATTATCGTTAGCCTTCAACAATTCAGATAAAATATTATTGACAACATGTTTTAGATCAATATTCGCAGCGAAAATAACCGTTCATCATCAATATTTTATCCCTGTAACATCAATCAATATCCATCTCATCAAATATTCATCTTTGCACTACAGGCCAAAGATATTCAATTGTATCATCAGTGGTCATGTTCATCTCAACACCTGTCATCTTTGCACTACAGACCAAAGATATTCATCAGGTAATCATTCATCTTTGCTCTACATGCCAAAGATATTCAGTTACATCACCTTTTAAGACTGAGGATGATGAAAAATATTTTAAAGAACGAATCCAGTGAGATAAAAGACAAAGATTAGGGATTCGTCATTTAGTTTATCCAAATTCAAGAATAATCCATAATAATACTTTGTGAAGCAAAATTCAAGAATAAAGCCCAAAACTTGGATACAATCAAAGATAGTAACCTTAACAGACAATTTGGACAAATAGAAGAAAAATAAATTTTCCCGTGAATAGTGCCGTATACGTGAATAGTGCCGTATACGTGAATAGTAACCCCGACGAAAAAAGTAAGAATTTCAACATAAAATCCATGACAATATTTTTGTATAATGATATTGAGAAGAATAACATCATTTACGAAAGAAATAACATCCCTTACCTCAAGAAGATAGTACCTCTGACTGGAATATCGGATATAATATTGAAGGAAACTTGCGCTGAATACTAATACTCAAAGTATAGAAATACTCACAAAAATACGCTCGATATTATAGAGAGAGAAAACTTATGATTCTGGTATGATTTTCAATTCTAACATAAGCACCCTATTTATAGGAAAAGCTTAGGATGCCAAAGGAGACTAAAATAATAAAATATTATTATTTTTTCTAAAATCCTTCCGCCGCCGGCTGCTATGAAATCAGGATTTTTCAACCAAGAAACAAAAGTGGGGCCCACCATTTTATTAAAAAAATATTTATTTTCCGAAACTTCAATAATTCATAATAAATAGCCCCTTTGTCAGAAAAATAAAAATTCTATGTCCTTTCCATAGGAAATTTAATTCTCTACAACTTTGTAGAAGAAAATTTTTCCAAATTCCAAACATAAATTATCCGAAATCCATAAACAGATGATTTTTTCACACCAAAATACTGATAAAAAACACATCAGCACAAATTTCTTCTTTAATATTCTCAAAATAAATATTTCCTTATCATATAAATCAATAATTAATTATTCACAAATAATATTATAGAACTACAATATTAACAACCAGGTCGTTCCCAGGACAGAGGGGGCCTTCCGATAAGGACTTCTCCTTACTGGCGCGCAATTAAATAACCCATCCTAGACAGAACTTTCTTAGACATTGTCAATAATGCTATCTAATAATATTATTCAAATAATATGAATTATTGAGTTGATAACGTGAAATACTGTGCAACGACAATTATTGAATCAATACTACAAAATATCAACTGTAGTCATTATTGAATCAATCATATAAAATGGCAACGTAGCAATTATTGAGTCAATAAAATATCAATGTAACAATTATTGAGTCAATAATATAAAATATCAACGTAGCAATTATTGAGTCAATAATATAAAATATTGAACAGTAATTACTGTAACAATAATTGAGTAATGGCTTCTCACGTAAGACTCAATAATTTGAAATACTGTGCAATACCGTGTGCTACTATGCAACACCGTGTATCACTGTATTTTAACCACCGGATATTTCAACAGTACTAACGGTAACAACTACGCCGTTATCTTGTAAAAAAGTTATTTCTGTCGCTTTCTATATCCGACAGTTATTCCGTTGTGGGGCCCACAAATAGTTGCGCCGTCGTACGAATATTCCCTGACAATAAGAATATTCCACGACCAAACGAATATTCTTGGACAACAAGAATATTTTATAACCACTTGCTCATTTTAAAAATATTTGCACATTTCACCCATAACTTTCATATTTATCAAATCAACACCTTACTATTTCGAAATAATATATAAAGAAAATTAAACCTTTATTCATAAAAGTTGGGGTCTTACAAGTTGATTGAGGCCCAGCAGGTGAAAGTCAGTTCGGGAAAAAAGGCCTCGCCATTTTCAGCAGATATTCTCCGAGAGAAGGTAGACCTCTCTAAAAAATTACCGTACATAGAGAGTTATAATGGGTCGGGCTACCCGTATGAGCACAACCAAACGTATGACAGGTTAATGGACTACTACGACTACACTGAGGCGGCGAAGTGCAATACGTTCATCACAACCTTGAGGAAGGACATCCGGTAATGGATAACAACACTGGCCCCGAATACAATCTCGTCATGGGAGGATTTGTGCGACAAGTTCCATGCTCGGTTCGGGAGCAATAAAAGGAGGGGAAGGCCAACTGGATCGTTGTTCTAGGTCAGATAGTACTCTAATGAGACTCTGGGTCAATATGTGAAGAGGTTCAGAGAAGGCCGTGGGTCAGGTGACAGACCTCAATGACCTACAAGCGGTAGGACTCTTTCAGAACGGGCTTAACCTGGTCAGATAGGAAAAGTTGGTGAAAAAGCTCATGTTTAACCATCTGAGGAGCCTGACCGAGGCATTCGAGAAGGCAGGAGGCTTCATTGTGATGGAAGAGGCTATGGAAAGTCTGAAGCGAGGCTCTACAGAGAAGCCTAAAGACAATTAGAAGGAGAAAAACAAGTTTGATGGGGATTCGAAGCGGTACGGGAACGACAGATCGGGCAACTACCAGAAGCGGTACAACGACAACAGGAATTCGGAAGGGAGCCGCCCTCCCCCGTCAAAAGATAAAGTCCACAGAGTCTACACTCGGCTTAACATCGGTAGACCCTCTATCCTAGAGCACCTGAAGATACAACTGGGCTATCAGAAATCGGATGATAACTTCAGGCCCGGTACGGGACACCCTAACAGATACTGCGACTACCATGAGTGTATGGGGCATTATACCGAGGATTGTTGGGGCCTGAAAGAGCTGATCGAGAAGAATATACAACAAGGTGGTCTGATCCAATTCGTGTCTGGAAGGGAGGCCCCTAAGGCACATCAGACAAATAACGCTCTGACCAAGGCCGACCAGCAACCGCAGCAGAACCAGACTCAGGGGGCCCGCCATGTGGTGGACATTATCACTGGCGGTATGATGGGAAAGCTCTCCAGTAAGAAATGGCGTGGCTACTTGGATTCGATAATGTCAGTGACCGACCAGCCCGTGAGATGCGAAAGACCTTACCCGGGTTCGGACATATCATTCACGGACGAAGACTTTCCCACAGAGCCGATCAAGCCACACGAAGGAGCGTTAGTGATCACAGCACAGGTGGGGTCGGTCGATATAAAAAGAATGATGATAGACAATAGGTCTTCGGTAGATATCTTGTACGCTCATGCCTATCAGAGGATGAGCTTGGATGGGAAAAAGATGGAGATCAGACAGGAGTCTCCATTATACGGCTTCAGCAATGAACCAGTCAAAGTTGCAGGAACCATTGAGTTGCCAGTGATCTTTAGGACAACTCCACAGCAGGTGGAGATCACGTGTAGATTCTAAGTGGTGCATGTATATTCGGCTTACAACGCCATCTTGGGAAGGCCCACTCTGACGGCCCTCTAAACAGTGACCTCCATATAAGGCTGTAAACGAGTCAAACGGTTCGGGCTCGATTCAGGCTCGACTCGAAAAAATACGAGCGAGACTCGGATTCGTTAATAATATGATCCAAATCTGAGTATTAAAAGTAGTTCGAATAAAAATATGAGTAGAATCTGAGCAAGGTTATACTCGACTCGTTTAGGATTTAAACTACTCGAATTCTTGAGTGTGATTCGATACATGCTCGATTGATACAAATTCGATTAGATACTCGATACATTCTCTTATAATATATACAAATTTAAATCAAATTAGAATAATTAATTATTATTATTATTATTTAATTTTAATTATAATTTTATATTTATAAAGTGTAATAGTAAATATATTTTCTCATTTCTAAGTAAAATAAAAATTCAATTTATAATTATATTTATTATAAAACTAGTTATTATGTAGAGACTCGAATTCGAGCTTAAATTTGAAGCTCGCAAGTAGTTTGATTATAATTCGAGCCGAGTCGGATCGAATTCGAGTAGTAAATATTTGAATCGAGTCGAATCTGAGTAGAATTTTTCAAATACAATTCCAATTCGAGTCGGATTGAGTACGAATTTATCATTTCAAGTCAAATCCGAGTAGCTCTCTGTTCGCTTCGATTCGACTCGTTTACACCCTTACCTCCATACCCCACTTCAAGATCAAATTTCCTACTCAGCATGGGGTCGGAGAAGTAGCAGAGGACCTTGATCTGGCAAAGAGGTG
This sequence comes from Panax stipuleanatus, assembly GCA_020205555.1. NCBI lineage: Eukaryota > Viridiplantae > Streptophyta > Magnoliopsida > Apiales > Araliaceae > Panax > Panax stipuleanatus. The sequence continues at coordinate 25,216,481 of CM035117.1, forward strand.
CTACCGGAACTCGCTGATCACCTCAGGAGTAGGGGTCAGCAAACAGAAGCAGATATGGGCGTTCATCGGTAAATTACCTGTGACACCCCCAAATTCGGGCACTTCAATTTTCACGGGACTTGGTGTTCACTGTACAAATATCATCTATCTATCTACCCATAATAAATGCAAATCATGAAATAAATAGAAATAATCCTCCCCTTATGGGGTTACAACATCTAAAAATAAATACATCAATCCCAGGTCGTACTTAACCTTAAATCTCAAATGCGGAAACATAAATAATTAAATAAGTCTTACACAACTTTAACATAAGTCTGAAACATAAACGCATAAAATAAACAACAAGTCTTCATCACTTGTTGACCTTGCCCTTGCATTTGCTAGTAGAAGGCTCGTCGGACCTTTCGTTCTTAACTGCAATGTTATTATTACGCAAGAGTGAGCACGATTTCCCACAAGTATAATAATATGACAATAATATAATAACATCCTAGTGAATCAAAGACATCTGAATAAAGAAACTCAACTTTTGACTCGAGGATAAATAACAGAAATCAAAAGAACATCTGAGGGTCATAAGACCTCGAACTATATTCTAGGTTGTAAAGTGTTAAACTTTAAACCTTTAACAGTCATAAGACTATGGACTCTACTTCTCGTACTTAGGGGGATCAGCCCTTAGTATCATACTGTGCACAATATCTCAACGCTAAAGCGTAAATAATCCCTTTTTACAGGGTTGTTCATCTCAATTTTGACATCAGAGTCCGCACCAAAGAAAGTTTGATTTGGATAAGCTCAATAAGTATTCTAGAATTTAGAACGTACATCAACTATGGACTAGTCGAATAATAAGGGTTCACTAGTCCTATAAGTTCAACAATAACATCGATATTCAACTTGAATGGTAAATCTCAAGAGTATACAATCGAATAAGTATTGTATAGCTGAATCATACTTAAAAGAGTTATAGCATCAAATATGAAACCTCTGAACTTGAACAATTAAAAACAAGAGCTCGCTCGATATAGAACACAAGTCTAAGACTTGTTAAATGAATAACTTAGAATTTTAAGAAACTTGCTTAATAACAAATAAGTTAGAGATAGGATACTTGCTCAATGTAAAAGTAAGGTTTGAGTTTAGGAAACTTGCCTCTTGCACAAGCTACAATTTATAATTCACGTTCTTTATTAAATCCTACATATTAATACGTTCACAATACACATTAATCAATAACTCGATATACATATTGAATCACACACATCGGTCTTGAGCACGTTATTGGACTATACAATTAACGATTCAAGTCATATAATTAACTTATTAATTACTCACGTAATATAAGTTATTAACATCTTATTATATGTTTAATCATGTCTTCATGTTTATTACATTAGGTTACAATTATATTTTTTAGACTTGAACAATTAAAATCTCATTTCTGGGCAAAATTGCCAAGTGGCACTGCAGCATCACCATTTGAACTAAAAATGGCGCTGCAGCTCGGCTGGCGCTGCAGCTCCAATCTTAGGCTTAAAGCTGGCGCTGCAGCCCCACTCTTAGGCTTAAAGCTGGCGCTGCAGCTCCACACGCCAGTTTCAGAATCTGCAGTTCACGAATAACAGAGAACCAGGCCCATAATTCACTATTTAATGCTACCACAACAATTTAATTGTTACTCATGAAGTATGGACTTCACAGAAACACTATACAACGTTTCTAGCATGATCTTAGCATTCTAAATCACGTAATTACACAAGTTATATCAATCAAATTCACTGTTTTTTATACTTTATAAAGTCTTGAAAGAAAAACAAGAAATTCAACGTTACGGATTCAGTTATAACACCGAATCCGTTCGTTTAACTTCCGTTTTGTTTGTTTAAACGTGTGTAATTATATTACATCATCAATTTAAGTTAAATAAACGTGTAAGGTATATAAATTTGGTACATAAGGGCCATATGGGCCATTCTTATGTACTGAAACTTTGAAAATCTCAATTACCACATAATTACATGAAATTAACCACTGTAATTTATGCATATATGATATACAACATGTTATGAACATCAATTAATATATATATAGCCATATCATGAACAAATGTAAATTTTTCCATTCTTAGAGAATTTTAAAACACGTAAATAGAAAACTCTGTAACTTTTCGTAAACCCAATTAAGGCCTAATTTCATGAATTCAACTATTTTAAACCATTCATACCAAATATAAAACATGTTATAATCATACAATAACACATATATGATTACATCTCATGTATTCATCACTACAATCATATAGAGAGTTTGAAGTTGGGTTTGATAAATAAACTAACGAAATTAAAAACTTGAGATGAAGAATTATACCCTTGCTAACTCTGTTTGATGATGATATAACTTGAATTTTCCCAACTCTTCTCAAATCTATGTTTTCTTAACTTGTCTCTCTGAATTCTCTCTTTTCTTCTCTGATATATGAATATGGGAGTCTGATGTAGTTATATGATATAAAATATAATACGTATGTAATGGGTGAGTAATGGGCGAGTGGCATCAGTTAATCCGTAATGGGTTAACTGGTGCAACTCCCCTTAGGGCCATGTTTGCTAGCTCTCATATTCTCCCTTTCCATTGATTTTAATAAAGCTCTTATTATATAGTTAATTAATGTCACACCTAATTTAATCAAATAATGTTATTTAAATCAATTAAATAAAATAACATAAATCCACATTAAATCACATAGTCACATAATTAAAATTCTTATTTATTAATTATGTCAAATCATAAATCTCTAATTAATTATTAAATTAATTAGAACACATTATGCTTATTAATTAATATATTAAATCAAATAAGCTCAGTTAAATACATCATTGAATATAAAAATTTCTCCACATTAATTTAATTAATGTAACACATATAATTAAATTAATCTACCACAAATTCATTAATTAATTATTTAACTCAATAATTAAATCATCAAAAAATATTTATTTAATTCAATAAATATTCAAATTAAATTACAAAAATCTCGTTCGTCACATCTTTTCCCCCATAAAAGGATTCTGTCCCCAGAATCACGGTTCAATTAAATTTCGTCTCGTTACATTACCGGCCCGAACCGATCCGAACCGTACCGAACCGGTTATCAAAAATTACCAAAACTATGTACCGATACCGATACCGATTGAACTGGTATCCCGTGCCGGTTCGGTACCTGGGACGGTACCGGTTTTGACCCAAAATTATACAGGTTATATTTATGAAACAAATTGAAGCTATAATCACATCAATGGTATTGCATCAAAACAACATCGTCACTCTGCAATAAGCATCTATAACCCATCTCAAACAAAACAACATCACCAGGAAAAATAAAAACAAACAACCCAACAATCATCACCAAATCTTTTAGCATAAACAAGAAATAAATCGACAGATTTATCAATAAATTAACCACAACCATGAGATCTACCAATAAATATTCAACCACAACCTCATTGTTGGCAAAGAAACATAAAAAGGAGAAAAAAAAATAAGAAAGAGAAGAAGAAGATGATACATGCAATTGTCCCATAGCTTATTTTATCAAATTACTTGCATAATTCTTCAATCCGTTGATGGTCGATGGTTTATTCTTTGCTCCAAATTCCAAATCATTGATGGTCCAAGTCTCTGAGATGGGTTTACTTCAATCCGTTGATGGCTTTGCTTTGTTAAGAGAGAGAAATAGTGGAGACTATATAGAAGTGGGAAAGTGGGAAAGACCGGGGGCCCACCATATACATGTATCATATATGTATGGTGTAATCAGATATTCAGATTCAACCAGACAATCGGTAGATTCGGTACATTCGGTACGGTGCGGTATGCACCGAGGATAAAAAGAGAGGTACCGTACCCAAGCCGGTTAATCCGGTATTTACTGAAAAATATTATCGGTACCGAACTGGACATGAGATTTACAGAACCGGTCGGTTCAGTATTGCCGGTTCAGGGAAAATACCAAAAATACTGAATAATTTGAACAGGCCTAGAAGCAGACGATGGCAATTGAGATCAAGCCCTTCACAAAGAGCATCCTGGAGCTATCAGTCATGCCGGCAGGGGAGACAGAACAGATAGAGCTGGTACCAGGGAAGTCGGATAAAATAGTGAAGATTGGGACAGGGTTGCCAGAACCCTTTCGGACCCACCTGGTGGAGCTGCTACAGAGCTATGCAGACGTCTTCGCGTGGGTCCCCAGTAACATGCCAGGGGTATATCTGAAGGTTGCCAAGCATAGGCTGCACGTGGATCCAGCAAAGAGACCGGTTCGGCAGAAGAGGAGGATTTTTGCCCCGGAGAGGCAGAGGATAATTGATAAGGAGATAGCGAAGCTGCTGACAGCAGATTTTATTTTTGAGATAGACTACCCAGAGTGGATGGCAAACGTGGTACTGGTTAAGAAGCAGAACGGGAAGTGGCGAGTGTGCATCGACTACACCGATCTGAACAAAGCATGCCCAAAATACTTCTACCCTCTGCCACACATCGATCAGCTCATCGATGCGACTTCGGGGTATGCTCTACTAAGTTTCATGGATGTGTTCTCGGGATATCATCAGATCTCGATGTATAAAGAGGATATACCGAAGATGGCATTCATTACGCATCGGTCGGTATATGCCTACAAAAAGATGACCTTCGGATTGTTGAACGCAGGGGCCACCTACCAGAGGATGATGAACTACGTCTTCAGAAATCAGTTGGGGAAGAGCATGGAAGTTTATGTGGATGACATAATTGTCAAAAGCATGTCAGTCCGAGGCCACTTGGATGACTTGAAGAATTGCTTTTAGACAGTTCAAAACTATAACTTGAAGCTGAATCCTACAAAGTGCACCTTCGGGCTGGGAGCAGGGAAGTTTCTGGGGTATATGATCAGCCAAAGAGGGATAGAAGCTAACCCAGAAAAGAACAAGGCCATCCTCGATATGAAGTCTCCACAGTCGTATTTATGAGGAGGTTCATGTCTAAGTCGGCAGAAAGATGTCTGTCGTTCTTTGATACTTTGAAAGGGCCGAAGAATGCGAAGAGCTTTCAGTGGACATCAGAGTGTGAAGATGCCTTTCAAGGGATAAAGAGGTATCTGTCTTCGGCGCCTTTACTAGTGAAACCCGTTCCTACAGAGCCGTTATACTTGTATTTGGCGGCAAGTTCGTTGGCAGTAGGAGCTATTTTGGTGCGGGAGATTGGGGGTAAGCAGCACCCGATTTATTACATAAGCCATTCCCTCAGGGATGCAGAAATAAGGTATCGAAACCTGGAAAAATTTGCCTATGCCTTAGTGATAGCCAGCAGGAAGCTTTGGCAATATTTTCAGGGTCGGTTGATAGTGATATATATGGATTAACTGTTGAAGAAAGTTCTGGGCCGACCAGAAGTCTCAAGAAGGCTTACAGCATGGATCATAGAGTTGTCCCAGTTCATACTGGAGTACCACCCTCGGACAGGCATTAAAGGGCAGGCATTAGCGGACTTTGTGATGGAGTGTTCATTCTCCGAAGCGGATGACTGCATGGAACCAGCCGAAGGGACAGAGCGGACAGTTGCAGTTGTTCAGCCGGGACAGAACTCTTGGACTCTATTACACAGATGGGTCGACTACTTCGGATGTTAGTGGGGCTGGTGTCATTCTAACCATTTCAGAAAGGTTCAAGGTTCAGCAGGCGATCAAATTTGGGTTCAAGGCCACAAATAACGAAGCTAAGTACGAAGCAGTTCTGGCAGGGCTCCAGTTAGCGAAGAGTCTTGAGGTGCAGAGGTTGGTTATCTTCAGTGACTCACAGCTGGTCGTTAAGCAGATGTTTGAATCGTTTGAGTTTCAAGGGGTAGAACGGTCGAACAATACGATAGCCGACGCACTGGCGAGGTTGGCTACGACTGAGGCTAGCACCTTCAGTGGATCGGTCTACCTGGAGATTTTGAATCAGCCGAGTGTTCAGCACACTGAGGTGATGTGCCTAGAATGGTCAACAAGCTGGATGGCACCATATTTGGATTATCTAGCTGATGGTGTACTACCTTCGGATCGGCTGCTAGTGTGACACCCCCAAATCCGGGTCCCTTCTATTACCTCGGATCCGGTGCAGTCACGATACTACTAGTCGAATATTTACATCTTTTATTCATAATTTAATGAATATAACTTTGATTATTACAATCTAGAATATAATTTTTTTCCATTTTCAGGATCTGTATAATGACCCCGAACTTTAATAAGTTCCAATCTTGGCCATTTACCATTCATATCTTACATCATATTCGATGTTATAAAACTACAAAATAATTTAAACTTTTTCAATCTTCTTTGAATAAAATCTTTTATTGATTTCATAACTTGAATCAATTACATAACCTTGAATCAATTATAGAATATGATTCACTATGTTTGAATTACTGTATAAACGTATACATCACGGTTCGAAACCCCTATGTGTTTCATAACACAACTTTACAATTTTAACCTGTATAAAACATTATAATCTACTATCGTATACATTTTGTAGAACTTAAGCATGGTTCAAGAGCATATATTTAAATAAACAGTATTCTTCGAACTCTATCACGTAGCACGTAACTTTTATCGTGAGTCCTTAACCTGCAAAAGTGGTTATTTGCAAGAGTGAGCTCGACAGCTCAGCAATTCTAACAGTTTTCATGCATCACATAGCATATAATTTCATACTCGATTCATGCATTCATAATCAATTAATATTTACTACACATGTTATTTCTCATATAATAAGCATATCATCAAGATCAACTTTCAATCTCATACATATCTCATATACAGTTCATATATAAGCTAACATCAACATAGCATAATATATTTCATCTAGCAGTTATTGAATTCATATATCAAATAGAACTGAAAAACTTGTCTGATTCGTAGTTTATCAACTACGACTTAACTGCTTAAAGCTTATCTGCACTGCATGTATTCCTACACAGTTTTATAATCATGGATTCGTACCCATTAGTCATACATTCATACATTCTTGATATAATAATAAGTATTACATCGCTCTCTAAGTAGGTTTGTAAAACCTTCATTTCACTTTCTTATCTTACTCTTGGAATAGCTAGGTATGTATAGGTATATCTTAACCATTCTTAATCTCCACATTCATATACCTTTATCACACACTAGACACTATGTGTTTGACACATATTTAAAGCTCATAGATACATGATCTATATTATTCTTACGTTTTGCAAACCTTAGGAAAGTTTATAAATTCCGGGTTTTATATCATCATTACATCAATAAACACTCAAAGCATCAATTTACATATAATTCATCTTCAAAACTTGTTCGTATAGTGCATATCACGGCTAACTAGCGAGGTGCACCTATCCATCATGACTAGAGGCATATAAGTCTTATCATGCTTGTACATAAAATTACAATGTAAGTATTTCCATGTTCGTCCATCTTACTTTCAAAACTTCATAAGTTTTATTCTCAAAAATCAATGTCATGCTTAACTAATCATGCAAGGCTACTTTGAATCACTTGTCATGCTTATCTAATATGTTAACAAGGTCAGAATATAACCATTCTATGTTTATAAAACTTTGTTTTCAAAACGTTTAAGTTTGCCTTTAGAAGTCATTCTAAGCCAAGCTAAATCAACTTGTGCGAGCAAGACAACTTTAAATCTCATTTCATATCTAATTATGCCATGTATGCATGTTATCACATTTAGAACTTTAAGTACACAAGTTTCTTTAAGTTTGATTTCAAGGTTTTAAGTTTTCTCTAGAACCACATACTAAACGACTAAAAGGTGCATGGTATTCAAAGGGGTTTGAAACCACATGGCATACCTATTTCCATGCATAACTAGGTCATACAATCATCCTTAAAAGTCAGAACGTACACATCATACGTATATGTCAAGGTTCGTTTATAAAACTTTAAGTTTATTTTCAAACTATAAGTCTTTTCCATCAATAATGTGTACCAACATAGTTATACATGCTCATGCTATGTAAATGTACCCATATATGCATGTTAAACATGTCCTCATGCTTGCTCTAAGTGGTACCACATGTTAGCATATAGCAGATTTTAGCAGAATCAAGAAAACAGTTTTCAGGGCCTGGCGCAGCTGCGCAGGGACCTAGTACCAAACTGGCGCAGCTGCGCCGTTGTTCGGCCAGAGCTGGAAAGCTTCTGCATCGGCAGTTTCCAAACTCAACTACACAAATTCCTACGAATTTGATTGTAAACCAACTATATTGTAGTTCTAACATGCTTATTAGTTCATATAACATTAGACAAGCATTCCACAATCCAATTACCATCTAATTTAACATAATCAATAACTTAAGGAATTCAAGAATTCTCCAATTATCAAACTATGGACACTGTAAAAGTTTTACCTTTATGAATTGAAATTCTATGCTTGTTGACATCTCCAATTCTTAGTCGCTTTCTCCAATTAGTACACTCACTCTATATCTTATACTTGACAGAAAACTCAGCAACATCAAATGAGAAGGAGTGAGCTTCATTTATAGAAAACTCAATACACAGACAATAGCTTTGCCTCTTATTACAAACTAATGGAATGAAGGAGAGTCCATTGTGCAAGAAGGAGTTGATGATATCTATCATGATACCCATTCCCCTTATCATCATTAGCTACAATTGTTGAGTTTAAGAGAAATAGGCATAGAGTAGCTAGTATAGGCTTCATGAGCTTTCACGTGTAGAGAAGATGAGACTCTCATTGTGGGACAAATTTTAATCTCAGCAACATAGCAAGTGTGAATACTTAGGCTATATACATGTACATTGTTTATACACTTAGGTTTAAAATAGAGTTACAATGTAATCCCAATAAATAAATACTACTATCATGTAGTAAATTTTAACTTGCACATATATAATCCATGTACCTTTCATCCTACCAGATATAATTCTTTCGGGTATCATCACATTGTATTACCCCAACTCTATCATTCCAATTAAATTATTGAAGTAATCATCAATTAACAATTGCTTACTCATTATAATATTCATGAGGTACTTAATAATGTTCACCCACACATATAGTAACATAACCTCATGTACACCCAAATATTATGATAATTAATAATAATTATTCATTTAGTTTAATTTAATATCCTTTCTAAAGTACACATTAATGTACCACACATAACACATTGTCACATAGGTCCATTTATGTAACTCATGTGACTCATTTCACTTTACCATATAGTTTCCTATATTATATAGTTTCCAATACTATGTAATTACCTTAAACTGTCACACTTCATTTCATACCATATTACACCTGGCAAACGGGCCGGGCCGGGCCGAGTGCGGGCCGGGCCTTTTTTGGGCCGGGCCAAAATAGCCGGCTTTTTATGGGCTGAAAAGTTACGGCCCGTGGCCCAACCCAGGCCGGCCCGCGGGCTTTTGCCTTATTTTTTTTTATTTTTATTTTTTGGAAAATTTATTTTACACAATCTTTTTATGTCATAATTTTGCAAAATTCAAGTTCCCTTAGCTTCATAAGTTAAGGATATTTGTTAATGCTACAACAAAACAAATCGAACTCTTTTTTTGGAACAAAAAAGAGAGGCAAATGGACTCTTTTTTTAGGAGCGGATGGAGTAGGATTTAACATTTGTATGATTAACGTTTGAACGACTATTATACCTTACCAATAATAACATAATTGTTCAGTAGCATTGTTATCACTTATTCATATATTAGTTTCATTATAATATTAGGTTGGGACCAAATGTATGTTTACATGAATATTTGTTTCTTAATTAATGAAAACATACATTTTTTTGTGTTTATAAAATGTAAATTGATTAAAAATATATGCTTACAAAATAATAGTGATATAAGAGGTTGAGATTAATTTGATCTAAAAAAATTTAGTCTTAAACAAGTAGTTGTTGTAGCTCAGTTGGTTTAACTCTTATTTAATAAGTTGGAGGTCTTGTGTTCAACCCTCACAAGCATCATTGTTTTTTTTTTAAAAAAAAAACACATGAACGGGCCACGGGCCGGGCCAAAATGGCCCAGCTTTACGTGGGCTAAAATAATAAAGCCCATAGCCCGTTTTTTTTTGGGCGGGCCGGGCCGGGCTTGTTTTTTCCAGGTCTATACCATATAGAGGTAACTACTATACAACATATAATTACATATCATTACACTTAGAAATTAATTCACATAATAATTCTAATTAATTCTTTTTTGTCATTTATTCATTAAATTACTTAATGAATGTTCATTCTACTACTTTGCCATACTAAGGCATATCTCACAAGCTTACACAAAGCTTATTCTCATTCTCAACACTTATTCATTTCCACCACATTATTTACCCACCACGTGTTCAATTTACTTAGAACTATTAAATCACAAGGTTCACATATACAAATATATCGTGAATGAAATATTCAAATATTCTTTATAACCTTTACGGTAATACAATAACTCAAGCTATTTAGTAAATTAAAATAACTTAGTTTTCTTTTATAAATGAACTCTCTTGGAAATACATATGATATAATTACTATTATAAAAATTATGTACTTTGCCATATCATGACATGAAATGTTTTTATCATGTTTTCTCCAAATATAGGCAGTAATTATAATAAAATAATTTACTCATTTTTTCAAGATATTATTTTAGTATAATATCTAAGTATTATTAAAATAGTTACATATACGACACATGTACACCTTTTATATAGAAAATAGACCATACGTTTATTTCCTAGCAACATATTATATATAGCAAATATGTTTTAATATATTTACCCTCATTCATATTTCCTCATACAAAGACATACAAGGGTGATATTATTATTTAAAATAACATTCCTCCTTTTTATTAAAATAATTCAATATTAGAAGTTATTTTAATATCCTTTATTAGAAATATATAATAATTATTTCTCTTTCCTTTCTATAAATTGTTCCCAAAATAATTTCTTTAATCTATACATTTAACTATATCTCAAATATTAATTAATTCTCTAATCAATATTTATTTAAAGATATATTGGTTTAACAACGTATATATATATATATATATATATATATATATATATATATATATTATTAACGGCGTTCACATATTTACATAATACCATGCCAAGTAATATATATATTAAGGCACTTGCTATACTCACATACTCCACACATGTATTAACTCACTATTTATTTAAGTGATCTTAAACCCCTTACTATATCACCATAGTTAATTAAGACTTTAATATTCAAATTATATTATTTCATAATATAACTTCCAATTTAAATTAACCAATATTTATTCTTATTAGTTAATTCCCTTAACTAACTCATACTTCACTATCCAAATACATCCATGGATAGCTTAAGCACTAATAATAACCTATATTACAAACATACTAGTTATTAGTATACATACACAAGAAGATGGTGATTATGCATTGAAGATATTTAATGTCACCAACTTACTATGATAAAATAATTCTATAAATTATTTAATGTCGATAGATAAATTTTATCCATTTTCTTACTAATTCATCTCTACAATTTATAACAAATATATAATAATGATATATATTTATTAAGCATAAAATCACTTATTACATAGCTCATATTATCCTATGTAACACAATACTACATACCTCATATCACAATATATATTCTTATTCGAACCCATCTCATGCCTTAAAAATTTTATTTATTAAATTCTCATTATTGATAATTCTTGAAAATTCGGGTTCTCACAACTAGCAAGGAAAATAAAACACCGGAGTTCGAATTTCGTGCTGATAGATGGGGATCTCTATCGAAGGACGTACTCTTCTCCACGGTTGAAATGCTTGATTCCGTCTGAAGCTGAGTACGCACTTCGGGAAGTTCATGAAGGAATATGCGGTGATCATATGGCGGCGAAGTCTCTGGCATACAAAGTACTTCGGCAGGGGTACTAATGGCCTACAATTTTCAAAGAAGCCACTGAGTACGTAAAGAAGTGCCCGAAGTGCCAGCTGAACAGTCCTATCACCCATCAGCCGCCAGAGGAGTTGTACTCAGTTTTATCACCTATTCCATTCGCAGTATGGGGGGTTGATATTTTGGGCCCGTTGCCAAAGGCTAAGGGGCAAGTTAGCTTCGTCATCGTTGTTATTGATTACATTACTAAGTGGGTGGAGACCAAGCCACTCAAGCTGATTACAGAACAGAAGTGTTTGAAATTTCTGAAGGAATGTGTTGTGTTCCGATTCGGCATACCGATGGCAGTGGTTTCGGATAATGGTCGGCAGTTCGTGGGATCAAAGTTCGAAGCATTTTTGGTAGAACTTGGCATTCAGCATAAGAAGACCTCAGTAGCACATCCTTAGTCGAATGGGTAAGTTGAGGTTACAAACAGGACTCTGCTAAATGGGATCAAGAGAAGGCTTGATGAAGATAAAGAAAGATGGCCCGAAGAATTGCTCAGTGTTATATGGGCTTATCGGACCACACCTCGGTCCACTACCGGTAAATCACCGTTTCGGTTGGCCTATGGTATAGATGCTCTTGTGCCGGTGGAAATCGGTTCTACTTCTCTTCGGGTCAGCCAGTATAAGGAGGTGTTCAATGAAGACGAACTTCGGGCCAACCTATATTTGTTGGAAGAGGTCAGAGAAGCCGCCCTGATGAGGCTCGCCGCATATCAGCAAAGGGTGGCTACGTATTATAACAAAAGAGTAAAACTAAGAAGGTTCGAGGTCTGGGATTTTGTTCTTCGGGAAGTGGAAGCTTCTATGCCTCAGAATCAGGGGAAATTGATGCCGAGTTGGGAAGGGCCATATGAGATTATCGAGGTACCGAAGCCTGGCACCTATCGACTTCGAACAATGGATGGGTCAGACATCCAGAATACTTGGCATGCAGGCAGACTCAGGAAATACTTCCAGTAGGGAGGTATCTTCAGTAAGGCAGAATCTTCAGTAGGGTAGGATTTCCAGTAGGGTAGAAGTCAGAGTTCGGGGTCTGTAATAACGCCAGGAATCATCAATAAAAGAAGCAATTTTTCTCACCAATATTGTTGTTCTGTGTTTATTCTATATCTGTTCGATCAGCGGACTAGAATTGTATCTGCCCGACCAGCGGATTAGATCTTACCTGTCTGACCAGCGGACTAGGTTTTTGGTATAAGGATGGATTCCTTTATCTCTGTGTAGCGAAGTGAATATTGTTGGTTGAACCTGTTCGGCTCTCGGAGAGAACAAGGTTGCCAGTTATAAGGTGGGATTCTTTAGCCTCTTTGGAGTGTATGTGAATATTCCTGGATGAACCTATTCGGCTCTCGGAGATAAGGTCACTAGAGGTATAAGGTTGGATTCCTTCGTCTCTGCGTAGCGAAGTGAATATTGTTGGTTGAACCTGTTCGGCTCTCGGAGAGAACAAGGTTGCCAGTTATAAGGTGGGATTTCTTCGCCTCTTCGGAGCGTATGTGAATATTCCTGGATGAACCTATTCGGCTCTCGGAGAGAAGGTCACCAGAGGTATAAGGTTGGATTCCTTCGTTTCTGCGTAGCTGAAGTGAATATTGTTGGTCGAACCTGTTCGGCTCTCTAAGAGAACGAGGTTGCCAGTTACAAGGTTGGATTTATTTAGCCCTGGGGAGCATGAAGTGTTTTTATGCATTAATTGCTTATAACTGTTGCATAGATTGAATGTTATGTATGCTTGACATAAATGCAGTTCGGGAAACAAAGTAAAAAGATAGATATTTTTCATTGATATTTTAACGGTTACAGGAAGATCAGATTTTGTACTAAGGCTCCTAATCTGAAGTAGAAGGATCATCATTTGTTTCCTTATTGGTATCTTCTTCAAAGTCCGAAGTCTCAAACAATGCAAGGTTGACGCAGTGTTCGAGCATCTTAGCTTTGCCCTTTCTTCGGCAGGCTTCATATCCCTCAAAGAATGTCTTGGCTATTTCAGCATTCAGCTCAGCTGATCCTCGATATTCTTTGATGACCTGAAGTCGAAGCTCTTCGGTAATGGTTAGCTCGAAAGCTTTGTGCTCGAACAGTTGCTTCTCCAGAACAGTGCACAACTGACGGACGTCTTCTTCCTGCTTCGTCAAGTCGAAGATCCGTTGTTGGAGGGCGATGTTATCCTGCTTTTGCTGGTAGTTCTCCGCTTTATCAGCTTCAGCTTTCTCCAGGAGCATTTGGCATTTTGTGTCCGTCCGATCGGCGTGCTCCTTCAGTCTAGTATTCTCGTTCCGAAGACTGGAGAGTTTGGTCTGAAGGTGTTGGATGGACTGATTGGACTCAGCGTGAGCAGATTATTCGGTAAGCAGGGCGGCTCGGAGAGTTTCTATTTCTTGCTTAAGTTGAGCGCCTTCAGCCTCTCGTTCATCCCATCTCCTGGTTACCCGACTTCATATAGCATTGGCCTGAAGGGATCATCGAGGGTTAAGACAGAAAAGCATTGTGATAGCATTATCAACTAATAGGGTTAAGGAAGGTTACCTTGCATTGTTGCATGAGGTCTGTCAGTACAAGGGCGTCATATGATATGCCTTTGTAATGGTGGTCGTCGGCAGGAAGCCAGAAGCTGTTGAGAGCATCGATTGGGTAGGATTGGGCATCGTATGAATAGAAAGACCTTTGGGAAGACCTTTCTTCTGATGGATTGGGGAGAGTTTGCTGTGAAGAGGAAGGCTTCTCAGAGTGGGGTTTTTTGGTTGGAGGTTCGGATGTGGAGTCCTCTGCGGTCTTTCGCTTCTGGCTCTGGTTCTGGTTTGTGGCAAGGCTGGGGTTGACTTCTGAGGTAGGAATGGGGGCCTCGGAGGAGGATTCTCAACTCATCGGCAGTTAGAGGCTTTTGGCACGTCTCTGCTTGACTCGGAGGATTTGGGCTCGCTCGCTCGCCGGCAGATCGATGATGTTCTTAGGAATGGTTGGGGGAGGATTGGCTTTGCTTTGGGTCCCTTTGGAGGCCTTTCTTTTGTGCCTAACCCTTAATGATACTTCTTGGACGTCGTCTTCGGTTGGTTCGGTGATATGTATGTTGGAAGTTTGGCCTTCGGTGGGAGGGTCGGCAATGACAGGAGCTTCGGCAGCTTTGGCGGATTGCTTGCCCAAGAGATATTCTTTCAGATCACGTTGTTCGGTGGTTGTCGGTTTGATGAGGGATACTGCAGAGTTAAGAGGGTTATACGAAGTTATGTAATATTTGGTAATTGAGGTAAAAGAGTTTGGGGACTTACATTGGTGGTAGAAGAACCAAGCTTGCTTGGTCAGCAGGGCGTAGTTCCATTCTGTTTGGGGTAGCTTCGGGAGGAGTTTGGCAATCTCTCTCAATCTTTAGGGACGGATGTCTCCCAAGGGGACGTTGGCTCGTTTGTGGGAGGCCCAGTTCGGCAGTTGGAGTGTCTCTGGCCCTCAGACGAAGAACCAGTCCTTGTACCAGAATTTGTTGCTGGATGAGGCGTTCATCAGGGGTCGTCTTTCATGCTTAGTGGTTGGCTTGTTTGGAATTTTGCTGAAAACTTTGAGGCCCAGTTCGCGGGTTCCGGCCAGGCTGAACAGGTTGAAGAAGAAGTTGAGCGAAGGATGCACTTCGGCTTCACTGCAGAAGGCTATGAAGGCAATGATATGGATGTAGGAGTTCGGCACCAGCTGGCTGAAGCCGATGCCAATGAACCCGAGGAGGGTTAGGATGAACGGGTGGAGGGGAAACCTAACTCTTTTCTCCATTAAAGTTAATGCGACGGCGATCCAGCCGTCGGTAGTGTGGTACATCCGGTCGGTGGCCGTCGGAGCTCTTAGGGTGTGAGTGGCCGGAATCTGGTAGCTCGTGCGGATGACGTTCATGTCAACATCCACGAGTCAAGATGGGGTGTTGATTTGTGGGAATTAGGCCGCATCGGAGTATTCTCGTTGGGCCTTTTCATGATTGATTTCCGGCGGACCAGCTGGCTGGGTGGTGGTTGGACTGGAGGTGGTCACAGTGGTGGAATCAGTGATAACAGCAGTAGGGATGATGGTTTGAACACTGGAAGAGGCGGTGATGGGTACGGTTGGAGCCGGTATGGTTGAGAGAGGGATGGCAGTGATAGGGGCGGTGGTGATGGGGTCAAAACCGGGAGAGTTGGATGGGACGCCATTGCTTGAACTTTGAAGGCTTGAAAGAAATAGGGTTGCTGTTTTTGCCGAAGAAGAGGGTTTGAGAGAGAGATGAAATATTTTGAAATCGGTAAGAGAAATGATTGTGATGTTGGGGGGTTCTGTTGTGTCTTTTAGGAGGCTAGTCCCGAATTCCAAGGGACGGCTCATTAATGGAGGAAATGATGGGGCACGTGAGGATGTGAAGGGTTTTAATCTTGGGGGGCTGGTTGGGTTGCTCCGGTTTCCTGGTTATGGGCTGTTTGGAGAAAGCTGTTAGGCTATGTGAGGTGGGCCGATGCCAGATAGTTTGTTCCTTGAGCTGGGCTTGGTCAGAGAGTTTCAGCTCTTGGTCCAGTTGGGTTTAACAGGTGGGCTGAATAGATTTGTATGGTGGGGCTATGATTTTATATACTCTTCCATCAGATATTCCATTTAATGGAAGACTGGGGGTAATGTTGGGGCCCGAATATTTGAGGTCCAAGACCCGGGCTGGGCTTGGCCTCGATTGGGCCATAGTTAGGTCCGGTTGGACCATGTTGGGAGTTACTCCTAATTATATGAAAATTCTATTTATTGGAAGAGAAGTCAGACATTGATTGGACTTCCTATATCTTGGGAGATTTAATACAATCCTATTATGTAAAGGATTGACGGGGGAACCCTAATCCAATATGAAGATGTATTCTAACATGGATGTGAGGTACTATAAATGTATGGCTTGACTATTCATAAAGTACACATACACACAATATTACTATTTTCCAGCAATAGAGTAAATTACCTCCATTGTTAACCTTGTCAGCCTGTACTTACTCTCACACCGGACCTATCCCTCGGCGACCCAAGCCGTCAAGCTTTGGTGTTTACCCGTTTTGTGCAGGATTGGACGCGCTTTGGTGATTGGAGCGCGTAGACGGATCTTGGCGTTAACAGCGAGTGTTTTAGATTGGTTCTGTATATATATATATATATAGGGTCAGTCTCTCTAGCGAACCATAGGGAGCGAACTACAAACGAACTGACTATAGCGACGGTTTTTTCCGTCGCTATAACATAGAAAGTCGGTTTTTTATGTTATAGTGACAAAAAAAAACCGTCGCTATAGCCGGTTCGTCATTAGTTCGCTCTCTATGATTCGCTAGAGAGACGGACCCTATATATATATATGCTACATAACTAAAATGAATTAGAGACTCAAAGTCGAACCTAAAAACAAAGAAAATGGCAATTCTTGAATTTTTGCAACTATTTGAGTTTATTGAGACTGAGTAACACCGTTACTTTTATATAGAGAATTGTTATTTTCACAGTAAATTTAATAGTTTCACAAGCTTCCACTCACATGAATCGTAAGTGGGGTTCACCTCATGTAAGAGAGGATCTTGTGAAACTATCAAATTTACTTGTGAAAATATCAATTCTCTTTATATATTCTAGTAATATTGTTGGTGAAAGAAAGAAAATGATAATTCTGGATTTTTTTTCCCTCTCATCCGAGTTTGTTGAGAAACTAAAGTAACACCCTTGTTTTATATTCTAGTAATTTAGTTGATGAGAGAAAGGCAAGACTTAAATTTGGGTGTTCGTCTTGTCCGTTTTATATCCCGTTTTAAAATTAGAGATGTATTTTTTTTTGAAATAAATTTGAAAACGTTTTATATCCCGTTTCAAAATTAGAGATATATTTTTCTTTGGAATAAATTTGAAAACGTTTTATATCCGTACAACTTGTGGTTTTACAAACGTGTCTCTAATTTTGAAACGAGAGTATTAAACACACTCTTGTGGTTGCATACGAGTAGGTTTATATTGATGTTTCCATCATGTCTCTAATTTTGAAACGAGAGTATTTAACACACTCTTGTGGTTGCATACGAGTAGGTTTATATTGATGTTTCCATCATAGCTAAAATTTTCAGCCTTTTGGCTAATATCTAGTGCGATATTTGATTCAAACAGAGAACATTAGAACAAAAATAAATTAATAAATAAATAAATAAAATGAATACACGAAAACTTCATTATTTTCCTCTGAAATTGGGTAAAGCACACAATAATACAAAAGAATACAAAGGAAGCAATATAATATGAATTCATAGCCTCCTGAGGAACAGAAAACTGTGAAATGACAAAAGAATACATTGAATTGCTGTTTCAAGCCTGTAGAATATCACTACAAAAAAAATAGATTTTTGAAATATTATATACACCGACGCAGTAAATAAACTCAACAAGAAGAAGAAAAAACAGGAAAAGAAATTCATGGTCTCTTTTAACCTTCCAATTGTTGCATGTTATTACTGTTAGTCCATTGGAATTCTATTTCGAGACTTCTTTTGGTGCCACTTTTGCTTTCGGGTAGCAGACAGTACTCCCCGGCAGCAGCCCCCTGTGTAACAACGCGATCAATCTGGACTGTCACTTTCCCGAATGAACTCTGCCGTGTAAATAAAATTGGTTAGTGATATTGCGGATAATAATGTTCCATAATAAGCTATGTTAAACAGCCTTGTATATTATCTGTGAATTTCAAACTCATTTACCTTCCCCATCTTGCTTTTGTTCTTGCACGAAATGTGAAGCTTCTGACCTTTTGGAGGACTTTCAAAGTGCCAGACAAAAGCCTCGTCCCAATCTGGATTCGGACCAGTTGATACAACCTGAGTAACATCGAATAAGACAGTTCAATCACGCATAAAGTATGGAACCATGTTTTAGAGAAAGAATTGCTAGATCAGGTTTTAGCTGTACAAATTTCGCAGAAGCACTACAACCAAGAAAGAGTTTCACATTTTGGTAACAGATAAATTAATAGGTTAATTTAAATATGATTTTGAGAAAATATTTTTTTACCACTTTCTCAAGT
Organism: Panax stipuleanatus; assembly: GCA_020205555.1. Classification (NCBI taxonomy): domain Eukaryota; kingdom Viridiplantae; phylum Streptophyta; class Magnoliopsida; order Apiales; family Araliaceae; genus Panax; species Panax stipuleanatus. The sequence goes on from CM035117.1 coordinate 25,235,537, forward strand.
AAAACTTAGTTGCCCAGCTAAACCAATAACAAATTAAAACAACTGTTTTGGGATGAGGGCTTTAGATTTAGGATTGTATAAGAGTTCCTTAGTTAAGTAGGAGCTTTTCTAATCTCAAGTTAGCAATTTGTTATAACAGGAAGAAACTATAATGAATTAGCATGTAAAATTTCAAAGAGACGATCTGTGAATGTAGAAGTGAAATCATAGTACCTTGGTTTCCTTGGGTTGAGTGTTGCCAAGTGTAAGCTTACAAAAAACACTTGGGTTTCCAACAGACTGTTTCATATTCTTTCCATGTTTGATTATCACTGTCAATGTTCCAGGCAAACACTGCAAAAGATTGTCTGCCTTGTCTTGAACTCGAGGTGGGGCTGATAAAATTAAGTACTGCAACAAAGGAATCCCTTCTGCAGCAGCCATTGATTGTGCTCTGGAGACTTCAGCCGGGCATGCTGACCAAGCTTGCTTGAGAAGAGATAGCGAGTCCAAAGCCGCTTCTTGAGTTGCCTCTGAGCCAGTCTTGAGGGCTGTGACTAGATGGGGAATGCTAAGTGTTGCAGGCTCTGTGGCTCTTAAACGTGGGAAGTTGCCAAAGAGTGCATTAAGAGCTTTCAGATACTCTTCATTTACTGTTCCAGTGGCCCATAGTTCCTTTTCTATTGCAGCTGCAAGATCACGATAATTGATTAGGTTAACATTGAAAATTTGCTTGCATAGAAATAACATTTAATTGACAAGCCGTGTTAATGAAATCAATCAAAAAAATCAAATCCTAGTGAGCAAAATGAAAAATAAAAAACGAAACAAACAATCTCACACAATTTTTCTTTGCTCACCAAGGTCATACTGTAATGATAGCATAACTTAAACAATCTACATAGTTAACTTCATTCGATGTAGGGCTGTAGGCTAATGCTAGCACCAGTACAGAGTACAATTCGTATAGATAATATAAGTCCTAAACATATGTAATCCAGGAGGCCAATATGGCAATAGCGAAAAATGGGAAAAAGTCAATGCACGTGTAAAGATAGAGAATGTGCATAGAATACAAACAATGCACAAAACAATACTTGTACAGAAACAATGATAGAAAAACGAAAGCATGATGGTGATAGCCAATGATTGATTAAACTAGCACGCAAATCTAAGTAGCATTATGGGTACTTGCCATATGTAGGCATTCATGATGCTACTTAAACAATCAAAAATCAGGTGCCCTTAGCACCGGAGAGATTAAAGATATATTACCGGTTATAGCTCTGACGGTTTCGCTGGAAGCATACTCTTGAATGGTATTGTTGGAGAAGAGAAGTTTGACAAACATTGCAGCCTGAACCGATGTATCTGGGTCACTTGAACCAATCATATCCAGCACAACCTGAACACCACCAGCTTCTGCAACCGCCCTCTTATTTGATCTACTGTACATTACAAGGTTTTGCAAGGCACATATAGCTACTACTTTCATTTCTTCTGTAGGTTGATCCTCAAGCAGGTTCACTAAAGCACGGCAAGCTGAAACAGCATCTGCAGATTGAGCAAGAGCCTCATTCTGGAATAGATCACCAAGAGCAAGAGTTGCCAGTAACCTTGCTTGTTGAGCTTGGGTTTGTGGATCCAAGAGATACTGCGATAGTGGTACGATTGCGGATTTTGTAGCTTTTGTTTCTCTAATCTTCACGTTGTTCAGCAATACCTCCAGAAGTCTTGCAGCAGTTTCTTCACACTGATGACATCTGAGAAGTTCCAAAAGAGCCTCAATGGCACCACTTTCAGCCATTGCTACAGCACTAGTAGCGTCATCACTTTCTAGCACTAGAAGAGCATTCAAGGCTCCAGTAATTGTGGTTTCTGAACCTGATCGAAGCAATCTTACCAAAACAGCAATAGGTACTTCCAAATAAAATTCAGAACTAAACTGAAGAATACTGGATAAAACAGCAGCAGCAGATTCCCACAAGACATGAGGTAGAGAGGGATCAGCTAGCAATATCACTTTGGACAGTTCACTGACGCCACCCTCTTTCGCAATTTCATTTGGCCAAGTTAGTGCAATACTGACAAGAGCTCTCACAGCTTTCTGCTGCAAAATGTGTATACCTGAACCAAGAACTCGCATAAGTGGACCAATTACTTGCTGTGTCACTGAATCCTTTTGAAGATGTTCCTCCAAGAGTAAGTGAGATAGAAGTTCAGCTGCTAGCTGCTGCACTGCTGGGGCGGGAGAATCGAGTAAAGGGATGAGTGGTTCAATAGCTTGGTGAGACGTCAAGGTATAATCAGCACGACACTGTGGATGTTCTAAAATATTCACAAGAACTTGTAAAGCACTATGCTGTCCATCAGGACCGAACTCTGCTCTTGTCAGCAACAAAAAGAAAGGCTCAACCACTTTTGCTGCAGATGGTCCCTTGGCGATGGTAGCATTATTGGTCAATATTCGAAGCAATTCTGCAAAAGCGGCACATAGAAAATCTGGTGCTTCATGGAGAATATCAAGTACACTCTCTATAACTCCAGCTTTCACCATTTCCATCTTACAAGAAGGCCTGTCTTTCCCTAACTTCACAAGAGCTCCGGAAATAGCTTCATGGAGAATGTAATTCCGGCCATAGAGAAGACCGACAAGAGGAACAACTGCACCATGTGCAGCAACTAGTTCTGCCAATTGGTCATCATCAACAAGTTTATCCAATGCACGAACAACTGAATGCTGAGCAGGGCTGATCTCAGTCACAAGCAGAGAAACCAGAGGCTCAACACAACGAGCTGCAGCCATCGTGGATCTAATTTTTGTGTTCCCAAAAAGAACACAACACAACTCAGCTGAATCCCCTTTCAGCTCCATTGAACAGTTTGATGAAAGAATTCTGCAAAGAACATCCACTGCATTCATTTCAACATCAGCAACTGCAAGGGCTCTTGATGGGTTTTCGCTCAGTAACCTAACCAATGCAGCAATAGCTGCATGTTGCTCCTTCTCCAAACCTGTGTTAAGAATTTCCACTAAAGGTTGAACAGCTTGCCTGGAAGATTCTGCATTCCTAATATGATCAGCAGAAAATAGACTTTCCAATGCTTTAGCAGCACTATACCTTGCACCTCTTCCACCTAATCGTAATACTGCTACGAGTTGACTGACAGAACCAAATGCAGATTCATGTCTCCGTATTTCAGCAGTACTAAATAAGATACCTAATAGATCCGTAGCAGCTTCTTCAGTTGCATCTTGTAGACCAAGTGAAAGATATTTAGTCAGTGCTTCCAGAGCACCTGCTTCTACCATAACAATCTTATTTGAAGGACAATCTTTTCCAAGCTGAAGCAGAAGCCCTAGTGCTAGGAATGGTGCCCCGGGACGATCCGGAATTGGTTTAAGTAGATCAACTAGCATGGGTATTGCTTTTCTTGAAGTAGCACCGACTCTAATATCATCAACCCTAAACAACCTTTCAAGACCAACTTGTTCCGGATAACGCACCAAAGCAAATTCCTCTGACAATTCAAGCAGATCACATATATCAACATCAGCACATCCAAGCAAGGAAATAAGTCCACCTGCAGCCCCAGAATTCGCAACTGATAGAAGGGTTCCCCTGCTACCATTACATACTAGACTGCCCATAGCTTGGGCAGCAAAATATCTGTTTGCTGACTCCTCCGACTTTAACAAATTAGCAAGTACAGGTATTGCTTTCATTGTTGCATGTGCTCGTATGATATCTCTATCTTGAAATAAAATTGCTAGTAGTAAAGCACAAATCCATAAGCTACTATCCTCTTTAAAATCGACCTGTATGAGTTTAAGAATTTAAGTGCACACCCAGTACGAGTTTTAAAGTGCATAAATAGATTCCAGTTCAGAAAAGATGAGTGACCATATGAAAAAGGAAAAGAAGTTTAAGTAGTGGCAGGAATTTTGTTGGGGGGAGGAGTTTAAATTATTAAAAATAATAGAATTTACTATGAAATTTAGAAAATAAGACCAAAAGGACCACAATCAAATTATCAAATACAAATTCTCAGCAAAATAAATTAATATAAACAATTAAACACTTGTTCTCAATCAACCAAGTGATATAAACAAATAAAATAACACAACATATAGTTATAAAAAATAATCAAACAATCACACAAAAAATTAACACAACATATAATTTTAATTAAACTTAAAAGATCAGAAAAATGGCTCCTGATGTAATGGATTCAGACATTCGATAAAATAAAGTAAAATAAACACAACATATAAAATTTAAAATGGAAAATTTAAGAGTTTATTGACCTTTAAAGATTTGGCCTTTCAATGAGACTTGAGAAAATGAGAATGTAAAATATGTTTAAATACTAGAGAAGGACTTGAGATAAAATTTAAGCTAAGTTATCAATGTTAATATTATGATCAAGAGATTATCATTTAAAAGTGGTCAAATTTATTTATCTTTTGTAAATTAATTTTATAACCCTATACTAACAATATAATTTAAGGGGGTTCACTAGCCCTCGTACCCCCAATTTGTGCCTGCCCATGACTTTAAGTAAAAGTGGCATGTGCAAATTTCTTCAATCACCGTACAAAACGAGAATAAGTCATGGCAGGGTTTTAAACATGCAGAAGCAGGTGTGATCAGAAACTTATAATTCTAAAACAAATTAAAATTAATTGCAAGAAAGTCAAATTCAACTCGTAATGAAATAAGAGGTGCTAAACTACTACATCTAGATCACAAGTCTTACTGAATCTTAAGTAATACAATTGGTTTAAGATGGATAATAAAACAACAATAAGCAAGTAACATATAAAAAGTTTAGTAAATGAAGCTTCATACCTTTAATCTCTCTATGCATGGTTATTGTAACTTTTGGTTTAAATTGGAGCTCAACCCTAGATCTTTTTCTTCTTTTTTTTCATCAAAATAGGTTAAAGATAGCGAAAGTAAGAAATGTGTTTCTAGGCAATTTAAAAAGGAAATTCCAAAGAAGTCTTAAGATTAGAGTCAAAAATTGTACTCGTGAAAAAGGAATCCTAAAAGCAGGGTATCGCGCAGCATCCTAATGTTTTTATCTGACCTAGCCACTGTGACTTGTATGAGACTGAACCAGGCACACAACTTATTTTTATCGCCAACTATCATAGGATCTGCATTAAAACTCTCCAAATCTTACATTTTATATTACGCAATGGTACTGCTTTCTACAAAATCATGACCATAAAAAGTACATTGAGCTAAACATGAACGAACTGGATACCTGAGTGTACTCTGACAAACACTGAGAGATTCTCTCAGTGAGGACTTCAACTGCGCCTGCTTCCATAATCTCTATTTTACGCTTTCCATTATTACTAGCAAGAGCAGAGAGAAGCCAAATAGCTATGTTTGAACCATAGATGACTGATGTGCTAGTCTCAGTTTCAATGCTGCTTAGTTCTTCAGTGTGCCTACTAATGCGTATTCCCTCCTTATTCCCCTGGTCTCCCAACTGAGACTTCTCTGTAGTGGTCAGCATTCCAATAAGCGATTGAATAAGATATGCACATGTATTTGATTCACTCAAATCATCCACAACTCTCTGGAGATTTACTTTGGCAGCACAAACAAGAAGTGTTGTTCCTCCAATTTTGACTGTTGCCTTTGAGGAGCTGATTACCCTTCTGGCAATTGATGAAATACACCCTGAGGCACTGGCAATACTGTTTCCTAAAACAACAGGCTGAGCCAGAGAAAGCCGTGACAATATTTCTATTGCTTTATCCAGCGACAAGGGTGTTGCATCAGCAATGCATGAAACTATTGGGGTTATGCTATCTGGGAATTCAGCTAGAACCGACCATGCAGGTTTTATGTTCGCTGTAGCTCCTTCAGATCTTGACAGAATAGCAAGTGCATCTAATCCATCTGATGTGGCATCAGATCCACTATTAGCTGATTCCAGGAAAGACACCAATGCAAGGACTGTTCCAGTACTGTTCACACAGTCAGTTAAGGCAGAATCAATTCTACGAGAATGGAGAAGCCGGGCAATTGCTGCTGCTGCATGGGTCCTTCCAGAAACTGTGCCTTCACGCAAAACCCTAGTAGCGTGTAAAATAACCACTTCAGGAATAGCTTTCTCTGAAACTTCATTGTCCAAAAGAAGATTTGCCAAAGCACAAATAGCCTGCTCTGCAACCTGCAGAATGGAAGAGCTTGCAAGCACCTGTAATGAAGGCAATGCATCCCTAGCGAACGTAGCCAGCTCACGGTTTTCTTTGATAGATAGAAACATTGATGCGAGGCAACGGGAAGACTCCACTAAGATGCTTTCAGATTCAACATGTAGAAGCTTCATGACTGACCAAAGCGTCTTAACAGCAATGCTACTTTCACGCAAGTCCTTTCTGAGATCAAAGATTCCAGCAAGAGCTGATGCAGCTTTAGCCTCAGTCTCTTCTCTAGTAGAGCTTAAAATTTTAATCATTGTCTCGATAGCATCATTTGAAGCACTACCTTCACGTAACATATCACTGAGGGGGGCCACAGAAAGCAAACTTCTTAATGCATCCAAAACATAAACTTTAGATTCAGGTATATCACTGGTTAATAACGCAGTGAGTTGACTGATGGTTGCTGTATCTGATTTGTGGATCAAATGGTTCAATGTCTTTGCAGCAATCTCTTTGCCATTGGAGCTCCCGTTCTTCAATAGCCACAGTAAAGCAGGAACAGCATCAGCACTTTCAACACATGCCCTTATATCTTCACTATGATTACAGAGGTTCCCAAGGATTTTTGCAGAATCCTCCTTTGCTTTTGGAGATCCTGTCTCTAAAATTTGAACTAGTGGAGGTATGCCACCAGCAGCTGTGATAGCCCATTTACTTTCGTCATTCTCATCAGATAGAAGAGAAAGTAATGCAACAGCACACTCCTGTTGTTGCTCTGATGAAAGCCCAAGAAGAGATATCAACAGCTGAATTCCTTCACGGCCCTGAAGGGCATGCCATAATGTGCCTTCATTGTTGCTGAGTATTAGAAGGGACCTTATCAACTCATCCTGAACTTCATTGCTTGCCATTGTGATCAAACCAACTAGCAAACGTTTTGCATCCGAATTTGCAAGTTTACTAGAGAGTGTGGCATTTCCATATAAACTGGCAAGAGATTCTATTGTACGCTCCTGCACAAGAAATGGCACACGAGGTTTGAACTGCTTGACCAAAGTCTGCTCAATATCAACAGGATCTGATGCTCTAGTAGTTTCTGCTTTGCTGTCATAAATCATAAGAGCTGAAGCTAATGCCCCTAGTGTATCAGCTATCTGTGCAGGTGAAGTGCATAATTCAAGGCTTTGACCAAGGCTTGAGATGACATATGATAAACCACCAGAAAGGTTTGCAAGAGCACACATTGCATTCTCCTGCAAAGCTTGGGCATGCTCACCTTGCATAAATTCTTTTGAAGGGGCTATTGTAGCATTTATCAAAGCAGGTATACCATTGATACTGGCAATCTCCCGCCTTGCTTCTTTGCACTGAGCAGAAAGAGATTTTAGGGTACCTGCAGCTTCTGCTCTAACTGAAGCTTCATTACCAGGTCCTAGTAGCTTAAGGAGTAACTTTGCAGTCTCAGCAGACAAGACTTTAGGACAAACAGATACATCCTCCATCATCATACTTGCTAGGAGAAAACAAACGTTGGCTTGAGTGTTCGACTGTCCTGTTGCAAGCAATTTTACAAGTGTATCTACTCCCCCAGCTTGTATTGTTGCAGACCAGAATCCCTCAGTGCTGGTGGACAGGTTTCTTAGAGCTCCAGTCAGTAAGTTATCAACAACATTTCCAGCCTTGAGTCCCTTCTCTAGTTGCCCCCATAGAACCGGCACGACACCTTCAGTTGAAAATATCTTTGAGCCAACATGATCTCTAGCTCCACCTTGAGAAACAGCATATATTGTCTTTGCTCCGGCAATTTGACCTTCCGCTGAGCTGGACCTGAGAAGACCGAGCAGTGGTGGAATGCAACCCCCAAGTAATACTTTTACTCGTAGTTCATTTTCCTTGCATAGAGATCCTAGAACAGTAGCAGCTTGTATCTTCACCCCAAGTGATCCTGATCTAAGAAGAGATACCAGTACTGGAACAGCCTGAGAATGTGATCCAACAGCACTGAAAGCATTTTCACGTGTATCAATAAGCTCCAGCAGCTGCTTCAAGGATAATTCTTTTTCTTGTAAAGACGAGGAACTCTGGCGCAGCTGCTCAATGCATTGAGCAACACTAGATAATGTCCCGTCTGGATCCTCCATGCTGCTGCACTCTCTGCAAATAATTTGGGGGGAAAAATATTTAAGCTAAATTGACAATTTGTCTACCTTAAAAAATCAAGCTATAATTAGCTTCTATATAAGCAAAGGAATACCATTGTCCAAACTTTAGGGTGAAAAATAATATAAAATCCACTAAAACAGATGATTAAAAGAATATCTAATGAAAATTGTGAAATTAAGCTATATTTGTCAACTAAATATAAGCACAACAATATCAATCCCTAGATGGCTAGATCTCAATTCAACAATGGTTTTTATGCCAAACTAGTTGGGGTAGGTTGTTTATCATATTCCTACATCTAGGGTAAAAATAATATGCAAGCATCACATAAAGCCTCTATTAAACAGATTATCTGTAAAATATCTGATAATATTTCCTATTCTTAGGTAAACAGATTCATATCAGCAACAGCTCTCAAGCTCAAAAACTGACATCTTAAAAAGGATTTGCTAAAGGAAAGCCCTATTTGGTGATACTCAGTTTCTGCAGATAGAACACAAAGTAACACATGGTCCCCACAGATTTCTGCTGATTTTAACAATCTCTAATAGAGAGTTTGAAATTTACAAACCTGAAGACAAACGTGATAGCAGTTTATGTAAACAGAGCAAGTGGCTCTTAAATATAACTTACTGATCATACATTGTAACCCACTAGGCAACAATTAGCACAGTAAGAGTGACCAACCTGGATCCCATCTTCATGAGTGAATGTGGAGTTGGAGGCTCTAGATCATGAGGTTTAACATCCCCGTTTCTTTCCTGAAATTTAAATAATGATATGTTAGGAAATAATGATTAGACTAAGAAGCAAACCATGTAGATAATATCATTTTCTATTTTTGGATGAGTGATCTTCAGGTACATATACACGAGACATTGCAGAAAGATGAAGTTCAAATGAAAATAACAAGAATACATAAAAGCATGAATCTTTTTTTTCAGATACGTAATAGTACTACACAGTGCATGATTGTTCTAGAAGATGCACATGAGAAAATACTTGTCATTTTAAATCTTAGAAGCTGTTCTGTTAGCATATATTAGAAGGAAAGGGAAACAACCCTCTTCATTACACTTTCCAACAAGGAGCATTATGATTAAGACAGACATCAAAATCAAGCTACTCAGAAACAGTTGTCTTGACATAAAGCTTTTACCACAAATGGAAGAGAGTCCCAATTATTGCAACCGAGATATGGAAAATGTTTCATAAGTTTGAAGTATAGAGCAGGTGAATTTTAATTGTTCAAGAAATATACAAGTGGACAGGTACCAGATCATTAGTGGAAAGGCTGCTGCCGTTGTTGGCAGAATACCTCCAAGCTAGTGTAGTTGCCATTTTTGCTGAAATTGTAGGATCTATAGATCTACCTCCAAGGCACAGTCAAAAAGCTAAATAAAAGCTTCCTGCAAAATCACCACCACAAATCCAAAATCAAAATACAAATAGACCGTGATTAACTTCTAATTATACAATTGCAAAGATTCCCAATCAAACGCATTATAGGATAAACAAAGACAGAAGAATTGAAGATCAATTTGTCTTACAAAAATATCCAAACCTGTCAACACTAATCGAAAGGTAACGACTTGAAATCATCAAACAAACCAATTTATATATCAAATGAAGTCGATACAAAAAAGAAAACAGGTAGTAATGTATAACATAACATATTCAAATCTCAGTGTCGGTGCATTAATCAGATTTAATTCAAAGCCAATAAATTTCAAAACTATTCAACTGAATTCCCCAAAAATTGGTCAACAAAACGGCAGATCAACATGGGTTTAAATCAAAATTCGAACCTTTTCACAATTGAGGTGAATACAGTTAATGGAGATTTTACATGTCATTACATTGCAAAGTATATAAAGCGAAAAACGGGGTGAATTAAGTCAAGGAGATCTAATTGATGAAATTATAGATTCTTCACAGGGGAAATAAAAGATCAAAACTGATCAAAGTAGATAATATAATTAAAGAACAAACCTTGAAGAGAGAGACTGTGGATTGGAGGAAATGCTATGTTGTCAATGCATTTCGTAGCAGACGAAGGAAGATAGAGAGAGAAAGACAGATTTTTAGAGAGAGATGGAAGGAAGAAGGGGAAGGAAGCAGTCTGAAAGCTGGGTAGTAGCAGTAGTAGTAGTAGTAGTAGTAAGTAGTAGTATATCACAGGACCACCGACACCGACAGCGCTCCCAATAACAGCGGCTTTAGAGGCTTGAATGGCTTATACTTACTTTGACAGTTTTACTAAACAAAATCATCCCTTTATTTGAAAATAAAATTTTTTATAAGTTATTTTTAAATTATTTTAGATATATAAATTCCCAATTTTTTTGTTTTATTTCATATCATCCATATAAATTAGTTTGTGTAAACCGGTGATAACAAAATTATGAAAATTAGTTTGAACTTAGAAATTTCATAACATATTTATAAAGGAATTTCTTAACATGTGCCCTTAGGGCACATGCTAAGCACACAATTCAAGGAAATATTCTCTTGAATTGTGTGCATATTCCCTTGAATTTGGTGCAAATACAAAAATCAAAAGAATATGCCCACAATTCAAGAGAATATTCTCTTGAACTGTGTGCTTAGCATGTGCCCTTAGGGCACATGTTAAGAGGACCCATTTATAAAACTTAATTTTTCAGAATATATACATTAGTTAATATTAAATTGGAAGCAAAAGGGAAGGCCGCGGCTACACCATGCAGCGGGAGAGAATTAATTTAATGAGGGTCATTCAATATTGAGAATTTGAGATCAACAATGTGTAATATATATATATGTATATATATACGGTTCAGATTTTAAGCTTACTCTTTATCCAACATATCTTGCTTACCCCCTTTAGCGACGGATCGGGCGACGGTTTCGTCCGTCGCTATATATACAATCGTCGTTTTAATTTTTAACGACGGACAATATATAGACGATAGTTGTATATATAGCGACGGACCAAACCGTCGCCCGATCCGTCGCTAAAAGGAGGTAAGCAATGTATATTGGATAAAATCCGAACCGATATATATATATATATATATACCCCATGCATTATTAGAGTTAAGTAATTAAAGACATTAATTAATTATCTAAATGTAAGAAAATTAAGTGAAGCTGGTCGATCGAGCCAAGTGGAAATCTAAATTCTAAGCCGACTTAAACCATACTTCTACTTGTCTTTGTATATCCCCTTCCCTTTCTTAGTTGGAGAACAGAATAGACAAGCATTTGATAATGACACATCCAGTAGGATACACCTAATAGCAATAATGATGTTCGCAATAATTACATAATAATTTCTTCTTCCCTTTTAATTTTATATATATATATATATATAGGGTCCTCTTAACATGTGTCCTAAGGACACATGATAAGCACACAGTTCAAGAGAATATTCTCTTGAACTGTGTGCATATTCCATTGACTTATTCATTTGCATCAAGTTCAAGGGAATATGCACACAGTTTAAGAAAATATTCCTTTGAACTGTGTGCTTAGCATGTGCCCTAAGGACACATGTTAAAAAATTTCATATATATATATATATATATATACTTTCTGGTTGAGTTTATTTTAGCTAATTTGTGGATTTTTAAACTTGAAGTTAATGTGAATTCAATAAATTCAGTTCGTGTTTAAAAAAAAAAACCCTTTCATTTTGTACTTTTTCTGGATTAATATCTACAAAGACAAAACCCTTCATTTTCAAAAAAATCCTTATATCAAAATTTGATGTCATATGACATCTGCTCACTGGCATTAATTTTGTCCAACACGAGCACTTACACAAATATCACCGATTTTTATTTATCAACTCAATTCTCATTTTTCATAATAACTTAGTTTTACACTCTATCCCATAAAACTTTCAAAGTTACAAATATAATTTTAATTTTAATTTTAATTTCAAATAAGAAGTATATATATTTAGATTTTAAAAATAAAAAATAACGTGATATTTTTAATTTGTCACTATCTTTTTACTATTCTACCTAGCATCACGCTACTACCACTATATTCTTAATCAATATTAAAAATATGAACAATATGGCTATACACAGCTATGTATATTTTATTTGGGCAGATTTGTTTTAAAAAAAAGATCAGGTTCTCTCTTCCCAAATCAGAAATCAAAAATAAATATGTCAAAATGACATAGTTTTAACAGACTGTATACAAATAAAACATACACAGCTGTGTATGAGCATTATTCTCTAAAAATATGCTTATAAACATCATAAAATAAGTGGTGGTTTTAAAATTATGTTTTTAATTTCGAAAGGAAGGGACAGAACAGAATAATGGAAACACCTACTCTACTTTCGGAGGAATGAAGAACAACAATGCTACTATCACATAAAAAATTTCACATAATGCTCACATACACATAGGGATGTGCAACGGTAAATTATCATACCGAACCGAACCGTATCGAATACCGAAACTACTCAAAAATGGATACCAAAATCGGTATACCGAACCGGTTCGGTACCGATAAATACCGTTAATACCGATTTTTTTTAAATCCGCAATTTAAAATGTTCGGCCCAAAATAAAAGCCCATCTTCAGACCAAAGAGACATAACTGGGCTTACTAATTTTTTTGTGGGACAATTACATATAATAGTATATTTTATTAAAATATTACAAAAAAAGGGCACAAACAAAATGATTACAAAAAGAGTGCATATGCAATATTTAATTACAGAAAGAGTACAATCTTATCCATTTTATTTAGTTGACTGATTTAATGAGTTATTGATAATGGCCCATGATTGTAGGGATTTAAATATTCTCTCTCTCTTATCAACCTCCATATTCTTATAAGTAACCGCCTTTTTCTTCCTCTTTGGTCGTCGCCTTCTTCCTCTTTTTCCGCCGTCGTAACTTTCTTCCTCACCTTCGCCCCCCGCCACTGCTCCACCGGCAGCCGCCCCACCCCCGCCACTACTCCTCCCGCCCCCGCCCCACACCCTCTCTTTCCCCTTCCTCCGCCTCCCTTCTCCTCCCCTCGCCCACGCCCCACCCCCTCCCTCCGCCTCCACCGCCTCCCACCGCCATCCCCTCCTCCCCCCCCTTTCTCCTCCTCCCGCCCCCACCCCACCCCCTCCCCCTCCCCTTCCTCCGCCTCCTCCCGCCCCCCATTCTCCTCCTCCCCCAAATCGATTCAAGGTGGCTGTCGGTGGAGGCCTCGTCACTGGCTGCGGTAGAGGCCCCTCCACCACCCGTTGCTTCCCCTCCACCACCGGTCCATTCTCCAACTCCACTGGTAATCAAACCTCATACGTTGGTAACCAAACAAAATTACCAAGGTAACCAGGTATGACTTTGTTGGTTACCTTGGTATGAAGGTAACCAATTCAGTTTTATTAGGTTACCAATTTTATTTTGAATGTGATGCAGTTGGTAACCAAACTTCATGCAGTTGGTTACCAATTATTCATACCAAGGTAACCAACCCTTCATTCCAAGGTAACCGAATCTTAATTTTGAATGTAATGCAGTTGGTAGCCAAACCTTCATGCAGTTGATTGCCAAACTTTCATACCAAGATAACCAATTCATATTGCAGGTGTGGAGGTAGATTGGTTACCTTGATATAAATGTTTAGTTACCTTGGTATAAACGTTTGGTTACCTTGGTACGAAGGTTTGATTTTCAACATTACATTACACATCACTCTTTTATCTCTCTCTTTCCTATGCAGTGTTCTTATTTTTTTTTTGACATGAAATTGGGTCTCACCGGCGAAGGGGATGAGGAAGATGACCGGCGAAGGGGAGGAGGAAGATGACGTTGCCAAATTTTGAATATTTGAATTTGAATTTATTTTTGTTGTTAGATCCAAGATATTTGAATTTGAATTATTAATTATGGCAGTTATTTCTCCTTGATTTTAGGTTTTCTTAATTGAATCCTATACTAATTCCCTAAATTAAGGAATCCTAATTGCACTAATATTGTAAATAAATATGAAAATGTATTAATTGTGTAAATATTTTATGAGTGCACTATTGTTGTAATTAATTTCTAAATATTGTATATTATTGTAAAGGACCCTTTTTTTGTAAACCTATATATCATGCAATTTAAAATGTTTAACCCAAAATATAAGCCCATTTTTGAGACAAAGAGACATAACCTTAAATAAAACCCTAGTCCTTGTCTTCTCCTTCCTTCCTCAACAGTGAACACTAGCCGCCTCCCCACATGATCTGATTTGCTCAAGGAACAAACCCAAAAGAAAATTAGAAATGAAGATTGAAGAAGAAGAAAATAACATCCCTTCATCTACTTGCACTGAAGTTGAAGAAGCACAAATTAATTACCTTATTCTGCCATCCCTTCATCATCTTCTTTAATCACCTCTATTTACAGCAATCTTGGTTGGAAAAAAGAAGTTGGGCGAAAGTTTATATATATGTATGTATAATATTGTATATATTATATATATAACATCATTCGGTATACGATTTCAGTTCGGTAAATCCCGAACATGAAAAAGGAGGTACCGCTACCGTGTCGAAAAGTTCGGTATTTATCGATTTTTTATACTGTTACTAGACATGTGTCAAAATATTCCGATGAGCCGGTTTCGGTAAAAAAACCGATTGTACCGTTGGATTTGAACACCCCTACATACACACACATGTATATTGTGGATCTCCGCCTAACATGTGAGACCCACAATATGTATATGCGTGTATGAGACTCACAATATGTATATGTGTGTATGAGACCCGCAGTATGTATATATGTGTATTTATGTGATAGTATCATTATTTAATGAAGAAAGCTCACCTAAACTTGGTTACATTATTAGTTTAGTTAGCTTGCCTTTGTCACCTAATAAGAGCAAATTAACATTACTTTCTTGACAAAACACGGCCAACAACACAACTAATTAATTAATTCCTTGAGCAAATATACGCAGATAGAATACCCAGATTGTCCTTCAATTTTCAATTGACCTAATATGCTTATTTTTAGACTTGAAACTTTAACTAAAAAAATAAAAATGTTTATATTTCTGTCAATTCTTTTTACGTTTGTTTAGAAAAAATTACAGACGAGTAATCGGTTGAAAATATTTGTATCATCACTTTTTTTTCTTTCGATTTTATAACTCACGACACAATGCAAGAGGAATTCTATCCTTTTTGCGAACTCCATATTTTAAATAAAAATTATTAAGAAAAACAATTTATCAAAAAAAACAAAAAACAAGTTATATATTTTTAGAATGAAAATGGTGCATTTGGGCTAAGGCCGCAAAAATGATGCAACAAAAGCCCAAACCTGAAAAGCCCAACCGCTCATCACCCTGTAAAGCCGTAGGGGTAGTTTGGTCATCAAATAAGTAGCTCGTATTTCGTGTCAGGCCCACTCCTCCCCAATCTCTTTATTTCATCGAAAATACGTAAACTGGGTGGACCAAAACCCTAAAAAGGGTCAATTCTGTTAGTTTTATTTTTACTTGCTCAGTCCGGAAAAAAAAACAATTTGGGTTTTTTCTCAACATATTTCAACCTCACGATTAATCCGTTTTTTTGTTTTCCGTATTTTGGATATTTTCTGTGTTTTCAGGAAACAGATTCGAGTCGAAGCAGATTTGTGCCCTAGCTCTAAATTCGTTTCCGATATTGCGTGTTCTTTAGTTGGTGTGTTGATTTTGCCTGATTTGTCTTTGTGTTCTCTGATGCTTGTTTTTGATTTCTGATGGAACTAGGGTTTCATATCTCCACACCTCTCTCCTAATTGTAGACCTAATCAGCGTTCTTGGCCTCCCAATCCAACACCACTGTGAGTACTGACTCCTTAATTACATGTTTCTCTGTTGTACATGTTTGTCTGTTGTGTTTTGGTGGGAGAATTGTATAATTTTTTTGAATCAATATGTTCAACCGGGTTGCACCTTTTAGATTGTTTGCATGGAAAATAGTATTGTTAATCTAAAAGGCTTATATTTCAAGTTGTAGAATTACTCTCGTCGAAAAAACTGCTGATTGTTTCTGATCACGATTAATTACCCTCTTGCTACATAGTTGAATACAATGAAGTACTTCTAGTAATTTTTGTTTTCTGTATTTCATATGGTCCAATTTGACAGGGACGGGGTTTTGGGACGAAGGTAATATCACAGATAATCTTAGCACAAAACTAAATCAATTTTAATTATTCAATGTATCAAAATAATGAAGTGCATCACTATTTATAATATTCCTAGACAACATTCCTAACCTAACTTGAACTCTAATAACATAACTACAAATCAAATAAAATAACTGCAAATTAAAGAAACTAAACAACTTCTATTTCATGGGCTTTCAAAGCATCTTATATTGTTCTAACCAACTTTCACGCGCTCGTCTTACGTCATTTCTTGTCCGTTGAAAAAAACACGACTCCGTCGAGTTAAAAATATCACCACAAGAATAAGCACGCTGGATCACCAAGGAATTTTTTGCAAGCTTGAAAGTTGGCATGTCGATAGCACATGTAATAGTGAACTGATATGACATTTGATAATCGAATAGATATTAGCACGAGCATCATGTTACGCACGATGATCCTGTAACCAAACACCTCTGGGTAACCTGCAACTTTGTATTGATAATCCATGCAACATTATATGGCTCGGGGTGAGGCTCAACTTTTAACCCAAGCTTCTTAACTGTTTCTTCTGATATAACACCCGTACAACACCCAGTATCAATCACAAGAGAGCACACCTGTCCCCAGCACCGGCCCTGGGCTAAAAAGCCCAAGGTGCCCGGGCTTTAGGCCCACTAAAATTGATAAATTGTTATTGCCCCCAAGAGGTATTTGTGTTATGTATATATATACCCAAACAAAAGAACATAGTCCACATCAGTTTAAATTTGAAGGCCCACAAAAAATTTACCCAATGAAATAGGCCCAAGAGGTATTTGTGTTAGGTATTTGATGCTCTTTTGTTCAGGGAAAGTTCTTAGTTTTTTTTATGCCTATCTTAATAACAATTAGCAAAAGGCCCATTTTTTTGTTGTCGCTTTAAATCCTTAAAAACTCAGGGCCGGCCCTGCCTGTCCTGCACATATGACTCTCGTCTGAAAAAATCGTCCACAATGAATTTGAGAATCATCCTTATGTTTCTAAGCAACAAGTAAAGGTTGAAGAACACCCAAACATCCTTCCAAATGAGCATCAACTTCTAAATTTTGCTCATTGGGTTCATATTCGTCATCCATCGGCTTGCAAACCTCTTTGTTTAAGTCAGCTTTCCTACACGCTTTGTCAACAATAGCAAGTTGCCTAGAGGGGGAGAAGAGGTAACGTTCATCTTTGGGGAAGAATACTCAAAATACATGTGACCAAAACCACGACAATTGTAACACTTAGACGTATGGTTGTGCTAGCATTAGAAGAACCCGGGGTACGATTAGGCCTGCTAAATTGAAGGGCTTTAAAATAGGCTTCACAAAAGTACGCTTCCTCTGAGTTTGAACTTGTATTGGAGGCCTAACATATTCCTTTTCAAATTATCCTCACTTGAACAACATCAACCAAAAGCAGTTTACCGGTAGCTACACCACTTGCAATCTCCGGATTCACTCCTCGACGGTACATGGAGATTAAAACTTCTTTAACCCAAGGAAATTCAGACCGTGTAATCAAACTGTAGAACATTGAAGTATATTTGGTTACAAATTTACTTCCTTGTAACAACTCAATTAACTGCAAATATGCTCGATGTTTATAATCTGAAGGTACAAAACGTTGTGTCAATGCAACTTTCATATCTTCCCATCTTCTCGCAGTTGTATACAAATTTTTCTGATGTTGATCTCACTAAATACGAGTTATTCCTTTCAACTTCGCTTCAACAAAGAAAAGTTTTCTTTCATCAGATAATTCATACCAACGAAAGAAACTCTCAAAATTATGAAAACAATCGAAGAATGTATCGGACCATTATCGCCATTGAAATCTCCAATATCTAATTTTACTCCACTATCCACTGCATTCATTCTAGGATCTAGAACATGAGGATTAACTCATGGATTAAGGTCATATTGCCGTAGTCTCAGATGATTCAAATCCGGGAAGTGGTCTTCAAAATTCTTATAAACATATTGTCCATTATTTACACGTTCCGTGAGTATATCAACTTTTACTGTAAGTGTTGTAATAGAAATATGAACATTTCCGGTAAGTGTTGAGATTGAATCTTCAATTTTTTTAAGACGTTCATCTTGTTGTAACATATAAGTATTAAGCTTGGTGTTGATTTCTCCAGCATTTACCATGGTTTCTGCAAATAAAAATATAGATTTTTTTGATTTGCTCCAGGGACTTAAATGCAGAAAGAATAAAGAAACAAGGGCTGAGAACTGAAAATGTTGAAACTTCAGGGGCTGCAATGGAAGAAAATAAAACTACAGGGACTGATATGTAAAGTTTTAGCGGTATTTTGAAATTTAAGAAAACTTGGAGAACTAAACTAAAAAGCTAAAAAAACTATGGGGTACTTAACTGTAATTAGCCATAAACTAATTAATACTTCAGAGCTGTTTTAATAGTTCAGATCTGTTCTCTGTTTTTCTTTTCTATCCTTGAATGTAACTATAAGAAAAAAGGTATGGAGCAGCAACAACTAATAGGAGAAAGGGTAAGGAGAGCATCAGGCTTACATGAGAAGATAAGGATGGCTTCTACCTTTTTTCCCCCTGTTCGTGTGGTTGATTTCTGAGGAAGGGTTTGGAATAAGGTTGTGTTTGGTAGATTATGGCTAGTGTTTATGTCTTCTGTTTTGACATGATGCAAATAGGTTGGGCAAATTTGATGTTGTAGGGCTTTGTATGACTAGGGTTTTTTGACTTGGATTTAGTCACACTGATTTTGGGACAGAGGCAGGGACGCAAAAGGTTTTGGTTTTGGGTTGGGCTTTGATACCAAAATGATGGGGACGAGAAGGGTTTTGGGACCAAGGTAAATATCACGTAATCTTCACTCAAAATTAAATTAATTCTAATTATTCAATGTATCAAAATAATGAAGTACATCACTATTTATAATACTCCTAGACAAATTTACTAACTTAACTTACACTCTAATAAGATGACTACAAATCAAATAAGATAACTGCAAATTAAAAAAACTTAACTTCTACTTCATGTGCTTCCAAAGCCTTTTATATTGTTCTAACCAACTTGTATGGGCTCGTCCTAAATCACAATTCCTTGAGATTTTATAGGCTTTTGTTTAGAGTTATATAATTCTTTTTTTGTTTTGATGATTAATTGTCTGTATGTGACCGTTGTCAAAGTAATCCAAATAATTTGGTTGTCCATTTTATTAAATTTATGGGTTATTTTTTGTTTAAACAAACATTGTTCAAGACTTATTGGGAGATATACATGTTATGAATGTAATTTTTGTTTTTGTTTTTCCTTTGACCATTGTATTATATCAGGGTGGCAGTAGGAGGTAATGTGGTAATGTTAGTAGATGGAAGTATGGCTGTCATAATGAGACAAGAATTGTGAAATTGACAAATTGTTAATTGGAAGTTTTGCAAAGTTCTAACTTTTACGTTGAGGGCCTTGAGGCAGTTCTTCTACATGGAGAATATACTACTTCATCACTACCAATAGTTTAACAAAAACACATGATGGTTTAGACACGTAAAATGTAATGTTCCCTTCACTTACCCTTGAAGGGGTCTATGGAATTTCAGCTCTTTTTAAAAAATTATTAAGCATAAGTGGAGATACAATCAATCTAAACAAATAGTAAATTTATATTTGAAACATTATGATGTAGGACAAATCTAGGATGGAGAATTAACAAAAAATAAATTAAGATTTAAAGGCCATGTTTAAACCACTCGAATCTCTCAAGTGTATCAACTCCACGTATCAACACCAAGATGGATAAATACCTCTACGGTAAGATACCTTTTCGGTATGAATGAAATAATCAATTTCAATATCAATATTCTGTAGTCTAAATAACTTGTGAGAATTACATCACTATTTAAATAGACTCGAACCCTAATTTTACTTGGGGAATAATAAAATACTAAACGACTAAAATACCTTTATTAATAATTCCTAATCACTAACTAATATTCTAAATTTCCACTAATAAATAAAATATATAAATCACATCAACTACTTTTATATTAAACATAATAAAAATTCCAAATAATAAATATAAAAAATATCTTCTTTGTTCTTGACTTGGAGTTCCCATCATTCTCCTCTTGTTGGAGAAAACTCGACCTCGAGTTCTATAATATGAAAGAATAAGGAATGAACTCCTCGGCAACGGAAGAACATTTTGAAACATCGTTGACATTATCACGTGATAAGGCTAATTTTTTTTTGGAAAGGGAACTGATGAGAGCATCGCTTTCGTATTCAAAGGAGTTGAAAATAAGCTTCTGGAACAACGAAGTCAACAATGTCAACTTGGATTGGATCAACTTCTCGAATCGTCCTTTCTTAGGTAACAAACAACTCAAAGGTAATGTTAGATGTTTCCTCAATTTGTTCCTCATACATAAGCTCTGGTTCAACTTTTGAAAACTCAAGAATTTTCATGGACACGTCGCAACTGTCTGTAGTCTCAAAATTTGGAATATCTTCTTTTTCTTTCTCTTGCTTTGCTTGAAGATGTGCCCGCAAGTCAATAAGGCCTTCTTTTATAAAAGAGATGTGCTCTTTTAAAGAACATATAGAAACAATATCATGTGTAGCCTTTTGAAGTTCTCTTGCTTTAACTTGTAGACGTTTCCTTGCTTCAGTTTGTTGACGTTTCCATGCTTTCAACTTTCCTCCTTTCGTCTTGATATCGACGTTCCAATTTACCATAAACTATATCTCATCTAAGCTCTCCCTGCTTGTGTTTCAAATATCTTTGACCACATGCATTAATAAGGTAGTATATTCGGTCACTTTCATCATTAAGAAATATAATATACTCTTTTGCTTCGACAATCAATTCCTTAGTGGCTTGAGACTCACATTAGATGTTTGGGACAATGGGTTATAAATAAATAAATAAAATAAATTTTTTTTTTTGATAGCTTAAGGGCCTAACTGAAAAGAAAATAAAAAATAGGGGCTAAAGTATGAATTCAGAAAGTATAGTGCTTATTTAGAAAGGATGAAAACGTATAAGTGAAAAGTGTACAAGCTACGAGGCTAAAATTGAAAAGGTAAGAAAATCATGGAGTGTTAATTGTAATTTTGACAAAATAGTTATAAGTTTGTTCCCTAAACAAGAGCAGCGGCAGTAGCAACAAGGCAAAGCAGCCTTTGATTTTCTAGCAGCCTTTTCTCATCTTCTTTTTTTTCAGTGAACTACCGCGATGAACAGTACTCCAATGATGAACAATTACTCGATGAACAATACTTCGGGGATGAACTCCGGGGATAAACAGTAATTCCGACAGTGAACAATAATTCTGATAGTGAACAGTAATTCCGACCGTGATTCTTTTTTGAAAACTCAAGATCTCCGAAAAATTAAAAAATTAATGGAGAAACGTTAAGCTCTGATACCAAAATGATGTAGGATAGATCTATGATGGAGAATTAACGGAAAATAAACTAGAATTGAAACTCCATGTTTAAACCACTAGGATCTCTCAAGTGTATCAACTCCACGTATCAATACCAAGATGGATAAATACATCTACGGTAAGAATGAAATAATCAATTTCAATATCAATATTCTATAGTCTAAATAACTTATGAGAATTACATCACTATTTAAAGAGACTCAAACCCTAGTTTTACTTGGGGAATAATAAAATACTAAACGACTAAAATACCTTTATTAATAATTCCTAATCACTAACTAATATCCTAAATCCCCACTAATAAATAAAATACATAAATCACATCAACTATTTTTATATTAAACATAATAAAAACTCCAAATAATAAATATAAAAAATCTCTTTTTTGTTCTTGACTTGGAGTCCCCATCACATTATATGGGTATTGGACATTCCGAAATGGAGAATATGCCAATTAGTATGACATAGATGGAGTAAAATATGCATATACGTGAAGAGAAAATGTAGAATCTTCTATGAGCAGTGTTGCAAATTGCAGTGATTTTTAAAAAACAGGGTGATTAAAGATTATTGTAGTGGCAAATAATTCCTTTTTCATTGCTCAACCACAGTTAACTGTTCCACTATAGTTGGTCTTTTTTTAGTGGGACTGCTTTCTCATTTGCTGATTGTTTAGTTTATGTCTTAATCAGGGAGTTTTTCTAGAAAGGGAAATTGCGGAACTCAAAAGATGTCATCATATCCTGTTCTTGACAATAAACCAATTGATCAGTGGAAAGTCACTGAACTGAAAGAAGAACTCAAGAGACGGAAATTGACGACAAAGGGGTTGAAAGATGATTTGATAAGGCGTTTGGATGAATCGCTTCAAAAGGAAATTGAAAGTTCTAAAACAAATGTTGATAATGGTTTTGATTGTGATTCTCAACCTGTAGTTCAGTCTCAAGATGCAATAGCAGTGCCGGTTGATGAAAAAACTAGGGACATCATGGATAAGAGTGATAATAGGAATGAGAAGCTGAATTATGATCCAGTTCAATCCAATGTCAATGATGACGTCTGTTCATTGGGTAAAGACCAAGTACTAGAAGGGACTTCTATATTTGGCACTGTTTCTGCTGGGTTGGAACCGGAAAGGGTAGTTGAAGCAACTATTGAGGAAACCAGTGTTGAAGTAACTGATGTGGAAACAAGTGTTGAAGTAACTGATGTGGAAACAAGTGTTGAAGTAACAACTTGGGAAACCAGTGTTCAAGTAACCACCGTGGAATCCAGTCCAGTGCATGGTGAAAGTTTGGTAACTGAAATTACTTTGAGTGGGCAAGAGTTGCAGAACAATGAAACACTGGACAAGAATGAGGATTTAAACATCCAGCGACAGAGCGAGGATTCAAATCCTCCACATGAGAAGGCCAATCTCAACCCATCTGATCTTGACAACCAGGTATTTGAGGTCAGCAAAGTAACATCTGATTCTATTTCTACTGATAATGTCTCAATTAATGAAAAAATAGAACTAAAGGATAATATAATTGCTGATGATGTCAAATTAGCATTTGATGTTAAGCCTGAGGTGGAGGAGCCATCATCCACCAATGTTGTCCTGGATGATGGCAATTTTCAATCAATGGATGTTGAAGAGCCACTAGAGAACAAAGTTACAGTTGAGGAGACAGATGTCGACAACGCTCATAATCCAGATAGTGCCAAGAAAAATGATAGTGGAGATGTTGGTTCTTCAGAAAAGTTAAATTTAGACCGAAGTTCTGGTGATGATTCTATGGAGGAGGATGCATTAGAGAGTAAACAGATAGAGTCAAAGTCTATTTCTGATGAGGTGGGAGATAAGAGAGAGAAAACTGAAGTGTCTATGGTGAGAGAGGAGGAAGCTCCTGTTGATGCCATGATTGATGATTCAACTGTTGACAGGAAAGTCGAAAATAAAAATGATCTTGTTGTGGAATCTGTGAAAAGAAAACTTAATGGTAAGTTTTGCACCACATGTTTTTTTCTTTGGGGTGTATTTATCCTCAATGTTTAACGTCGGTTTTTATTTTAATCTACTTTGTTAGTATGTATCCCTTGTTTTCCTGCAGAATCTGCCAATAGTAACTAACGTGTCCCTATTGATGTGATTCAATGCAATGCCTTTGAAGTACATGCAATTTGCTATCTTTTTTTTCCCTTCACAGGAAGGGGGTGTAGGGAAGGAGTTATGCAAATGTTTCAGAATTGACGCACCCAACCTGTAGGTGCTGAACAAGGGTAGCAGCTTTACAGGATAGAGTAGATATTGTCAGGCTTCATATCTCTCTGTCTAAAATATGTTTGCTGATGGCCTGATAGTGGATCTTTCAGTTCAGTGCCCGAAATAGATAGCTTGTGATAAATCTAGTGAAATACTAAAGGGTTTCAGTTTCAATTTTCAGCAATATGGAAAACTTAAAAGATTTATTACTGGATTTTGTAAAATTGCTGCTCTGTTTGTTCTTCTGAAGAAAGGGAAAGAATGATAAGTAACTAAAGCAAGCTGAAGGAAAAACTAGGCCTCTACCCAATATACATAAAATTGTGATGGGGAATTTTAATCCACATCACCCTGCCTTCAAATGATTCAAATAAACAACTATCTGTAGTATACTCCAGAGAACCTTCTAGGCTTCTAACCGCCTAATGCATATGCTGCTCATGTTTCAATGCATATCCCTTCAAATTCATTATATACAGGGCATGTTCCAAAGGATGTGGACTGCCAGGAAAAAAAAGGTCTGAATTGACCTTAAACAAAAGCAAGACTTAAAAATGGTAGCCTATCAGATTCCTGGACAGAAATAAGACTTAAAAATGCTACCCTAACAGATTCTTCGGCCATCTCTAATGATGTTCGCTTTGGAACCTAGCTTACCCTTTTCGAGCTCACTTTTCCTTAAGCTTTTAATGACTGCATAATAGCCATTACTGTAGATAAATTTATCCTTACTCGAGTGTATTGAAGCAATCAAGATACGAGGCAATTCTTTCATTGTGGTTTAGTGATTGATTTTTCTTTCTTTAAAATCGTTCTACATACTTCTACAAATAAGCATGAGTTAAAAAGCTCTCCAACACTAGGCATTAGTTTGGTGATATAACATTTATTTGTACTGAAGTTTGACATTGTGTTTGATTAAGATCTATTATGATTTTAGTTTCTTATGGTCGTCTTTATAAAAAAATCTGCCATGGCAGGCCAAGAAATAGTTGGAAACAGCGAGACTACAAAGAGGCAGCGCAGATGGAACTCTGAAGGCCTTAAAGTCCTTGACCCAGAAATTGCTAATATATCACCGTCCACCACACGTAGGGATATTACACCCAGGAATGCAAAACGTAACTTCTCTAGATCAGACTCGACAGCTAGTGAAGAAACGCCCAAGGAACGTGTTGGTGAGTAGTTATCATGTTTATAGTAGTGCCGTAATTTTTTCTTGCTAGCTTCTGTATTTCACTATTAATTTCTTGACAGTCCCACCATCATCAAAGCCTCCAACAAGTTCTCTTAGGATTGATCGTTTTTTGCGCCCATTTACTTTGAAAGCTGTGCAAGAACTTCTTGGCAAAACGGGTACGATCACCAACTTCTGGATGGATCATATAAAAACCCACTGCTATGTCAGTGTAAGTCCCCTCTCTCTCTCATATCCCCAAAAAGGGCCCACCCATATAAAAACTGTTGCTATGCTAGGATTGAAGGAATGGAATGCTGTTCAGCATCTCGGTTGTTGGTGGTGCGTGGGGGGTGATAAAATGACATAATTGTCACATTCTTCCATTCCATTGGAATATATCCCATTTCACCACCTCCCTTATGGTTTGAAAATCAAGGGAATTTAATGAATTTTTATTCCATCGGAATGATTTATCCACCGGAATAATCGCCAAATACATTTCTTTTCATTCAATTCCTTCCTCCATTCCATTTCTTCAATCTAAACGTAACATAATAAAATTATGAAATTAGAAATTTTATGTGAATCAAAATAGTTTCTCTTTCCCTAAGATAAACTTTGTATGTGGTAGATCTTTCTTTCTAGGGATGGTGCATTCATTACCTTTGTGGAGATTTAGTTGGCAGATCATGTTGCTTATTAAAGAAAATTTTGACCTCTTCGTGTGAATGCAGTATTCATCTGTTGAAGAAGCTATAGAGACTCGAAATGCTGTATACAACCTACAGTGGCCTCCAAATGGAGGTCGCCTACTGCTAGCCGAGTTTGTTGAACCCCAGGAAGTGAAAATGCGGGTGGAGGATCCTGCCTCTCCGGCAACACCTGTCAACACAGTTCCTGTCCCAACTCCTGCTCCTGTCTCTACGCAACCCCAGTCTACCCGTCTACAGGTTCAGAGGCAGGTGCTTCCACCCCCACCTCCTCTTCCTGTCTCTCTCCCTCCACCACCACCATTGACCAACCCACCAACAACAAGAGAACGAGCTCTTCCGCCACCACCTCCGCTCCCTGAAAAAGTTGACCCTCCAATTGTCACTCTGGATGATCTCTTTAGGAAGACCAGGGCAACTCCTCGCATCTACTACTTACCGTTGTCTGATGAACAAGTTGCAGCCAAGCAGAAGGCACAAGTGAAAACCACTAAGCAGTAGGGATTAGGCTATAACTTAAACAAGCTGCTCTCGGATTTCCTAGTGGATAGTTAGCATGTAAGATAGTGGTAAGACTGTCATATAATTGCGTCTTTGCAGGTCTGCAGGTGTTGCTTGTAGGAAGGATCTGTCCGTGCCAAGGTGGTGCAGGAAGAGCTGGTTCGCTGATGGATTAGTGTTTTTGCATGGACTCCTTCGGCTTGAGGCTGAATTTTATTTTGAATTTGGACTCCCTAAATTGAAATTTCCCTTTCTTAGTAGCTTGAACCATATGTCTCCCTATTTATTTGTCTACCTATCTAGGAGTTCCAACTATATTAAACTTCAATGGTGGAAATCTAGCATTCTGATGTTGATACTTCCTCCTATGGATCTATTGTGCTTTTCAACTCAATCCTTTTGAAAAACATGAATTTTATCCTTGGTTGTTGCAGCATATTTTGAACAGCTTGTAGCTTATTTTGAGAAATAAGTTGAAAAAGTAGACTTTGTTTCAACTTATTTAAAATATATAAGAGTATAACACTTTCAATGCACAAAAGAAAAAAATTGGTAACTAGTTATTTGTTTATTTATTTACAAGTTTTAGTATATTTGAAGTATATGTTCTCGGTTTATTTGCCAAACATAAAAGTAAAAAGCTGTGCCAAAATGAGGTGCCTGTTTCTTAATAGCTGTTGTGTAGTTGCAGCATGTTTCCAGAGCATTTTTTGAGTTGAAATCTTGGTGGTGTGCAATTAGCATTAGTTTAAGGATAATTGATGGTATGGTTATTTTATTAGGGGCAGATTTTTATTATGGTTATTGAATTTTTTATTTTTGTTATAAAGACGTTATTATATTAAAAAAAAATGTTATAAATTAGTTATTACTTAGCATTCCGTCCAAAAAATTGACGGAAGTTCTAAATATGTTAACTTTTAACAATTGTCATGTGGGGTACTTAAATATATATTTTTAGTTACTGTACTAAGTATCAATTTTTATTTTGATTCCTAAATCTTTTTTTCGCTATAAAGATATTATTATATTCCAAAAAATGTTATAAACTAGTCATTGCTTAACATTATTTAATTGATGTGTGAGTTAGTTATTGGTGATGTGAGACACATGATATTGATGCAAAAATAAGAAAAGAGAAAATTAGAAAAAGAAAAAAAATTAGAGCACGATTTTGTTGCGATTTATCATGGCTACAAATAGTTGATTCGTTTCTTCTTTTTCGGCGACGATACATATGGTATGCACGGTTCAACACTTTCGTCAAATTTTTGGATGAAATGTTAAGTAATGAGTAATTTGTAACATTTTTTGAAGTATAATAATATATTTGTAACAAAAAAAAAATCAGTAACCAGAATGTTGGGGCCCAAATATTTGAAGACTCAAGATCCGGGGTGGGCTAGGCCTCGGTTAAGGCTATGGTTGGGCCATGGGGGGTCCGGTTGGTCCATGTTGAAGCTCCTAATTATATGGAGATTCTATTTATGAAAGGAAGAATCATGCATTGATTGGACTTCCTATATCTTGGGAGATTTGGTATTATCCTATTATGAAAAGGATACACGGAGGAACCCTAATCCTATGTGGAAGTGGATTCAAGCAGGGATGTGAGAACCTATAAATATATGGCTAGACCCTCATAAGGTACACAACACTTTATTATTCCAGCAATAGAGTAATTTATCCCTCCATTGTTAAACCTTGTCAGCCTGTACTTACTCTCACACCGGAGCTATCCCCCGGCGGCCCAAGCCGTCAAGCTTTGGTGTTTACCCGTTTTTGTGCAGGATTGGACGCGCTTAGTGATTGGAGCGCGTGGACGAATCTTGGCGTTAACATTGGCGCTAGAAGGAGGGCTTTTTCAATCACAACCTAACGGTTAACCATAAAACATGGTGAATAGCAAAGAAGTTTCTGGTAAAAGACAGCCATCGGCGGCAGCATCAGCACAAAGAGGCTCGGTGAAAGATAGGTTAGGGCCATCTAGCATCCACTCACGACTTGGCCCTCAGAACAATTCGGTTGGCTCCCAAGTAGGGGGCCACCCCGCTGCCCAACGAAGACTGTTCCGCACCACCAGCCAGGAAAAAAGAGATCGGATACAGGTTGAAGGCGCCCAGCCTCGAACCCACCCCTTCGAAGATCGTGAAGCGGCCATAGCTAGAAAGATGAAAGAGATAGAGGACACAGAACAGGCCCTAAAAGTCCTCCGGGTGCAAAAGGAAGAGCTCGCCAGACAGGTGTTGAATATAGTCGAAGATGAGGCTTCCAGCCACCCTAAACACTTGGGGAGAGGGAGGTCTCCACGCCGAGGATCCCAAGGGCATGACAACCACACCAAAGACACCGAGAAGAGGCTTCGGAGCCGCTCTCGGGAAAGAAGCAGATCCGGAGATCGTCGAACCAGGAGACGTTCGAGAACACACTGCACTAACAGTTCTCGGCACGATAACCGGAGCTATCAAGAAGATCATCGCCAGGACCGAAGACACGACAGTCCCCGTGGGAAGCGGACTCATCAGGAGGCCCAAGCATCAATGCACCATCCGAAAGATGGTCTCCAAGGCAGTCCTCGGCATGATCAAGACAGAGACTGCAGAAGCCCTCAGAACCGGAGAGACCTGAGAGAAAAGTTGTCCCCGAAGAAGAGTTCGGACCCAGCTCTGGCGGCCGTAGAGGTGTTGACAAGGAAGCTAGAGGACATGCAGAAACAGTTGATCGCGAGCCAGCAGGAAAAGGTAACTTCGGGGAAGAAAGCCTCCCCATTCTCCGAAGAAATCCTTCGGGAAAAGGGTGACCTCAATAAAAGACTGCCGTACATCGAGAGTTATGACGGGACGGGCGACCCCTATGAGCACAGCCAGACATATGACAGGCTGTTAGATTATTACGACTACACTGATGCGGCAAAATGTAACACCTTCATCACCTCTCTAAGGCGAGATGCCCGACAATGGATGAACACACTGGCCCCAAACTCAGTCTCGTCATGGGAAGAACTATGTGATAAATTCCACGCCCGATTTGGGAGTAATAGAAAGAGAGGGAAGCCTACTGGGTCGTTGGCCCAAGTCAGACAACATTCTAACGAGACGCTCTCTCAGTACGTGAAGAGATTCAGGGAAGCGGTCGGGCAGGTAACCGAACTTAATGATCTACAGGCCGTAGGACTCTTCCAGAACGGTTTGGATCTGGTTAGGTCCGAAAAATTAATGAAAAAACTGATGTTCAACCACCCGAGGAGTTTAGCCGAAGCCTTTGAAAAAGCAGAAAGCTTCATAACTATGGAAGAAGCCATGGAAAGTCTGAAACGAGGCTCTACGGAGAGACCCAAAGAGAAGGAGAAGAGCAAACCCGAGGGAAATTCAAGGCGATATGGAGGCGATAGATCGGGAGGCTACCCAAAGCGGTATGACAACAACAAAGGGTCGAGGGGAACCCGGCCCCCTCTGCCAAGAGATCAAGAAGGAAGGGTGTACACTCTACTTAACACCCCTCGACCCGACATCCTGGAGCACTTAAAGAAACAGCCGGGTTATCAGAAGCCAGATGACGGCTACAAGCCTAAGAAAGAGTATTCCGGCAGGTACTGTGATTACCACGAGTGCATGGGACATTACACCGAAGATTGTTTGGCGTTAAAAGATTTGATTGAAACAAACGTACAGCACGGAGGCCTGATACGATTCGTTTCGAGAAGAGAAGAACAGACTCGGAAGACAACTACCCCAACTCAAGCCGATCAGCAGCCCCAGCCGAACCCAACACAAGGGGCTCGCTATGTGGTCGATGTCATAACGGGAGGCATGATGGGGAAACTTTCGGGGCAAAAGCGACGCAATTATCTAGATGCGGTGATGTCTGTGGCAGACCAACCCGCGAGACAGGAGAAGTCTTTCCCAGGTTCGGTCATATCCTTCACGGACGAGGACTTCCCTACCGAGCCGATCGAACCGCATGAAGGGGCATTGGTGATCACGGCACAAGTAGGGTCAGTGGATATGAAAAGAATGATGATAGACAACGGATCATCAGTAGATATTTGTACGCTCATGCCTACCAGAGGATGAGTTTGGATGGAAGGAAGATGGAGATCGGGCAAGAATCTCCCCTCTACGGCTTCAGCAACGAACCAGTTAAAGTGGCAGGGACCATTGAGTTGCCGGTTATCTTCGGCACAGCTCCTCGACAGGCGAAAATCAGATGCCGATTCTATGTGGTACATGTTGACTCGGCTTACAACGCTATCCTTGGGAGACCCACATTGACGGCCCTCCTAGGCGGTAACTTCCATACCCCATTACAAAATAAAGTTCCCTACCCCGC
This sequence comes from Panax stipuleanatus, assembly GCA_020205555.1. Classification (NCBI taxonomy): domain Eukaryota; kingdom Viridiplantae; phylum Streptophyta; class Magnoliopsida; order Apiales; family Araliaceae; genus Panax; species Panax stipuleanatus. The sequence continues at coordinate 25,266,404 of CM035117.1, forward strand.
ATGGGATTGGAGAAGTAGCAGGGGACCTAGATCTGGCGAAGAGGTGTTACCGGAATTCCCTGATCACCTCGGGCGTGGGGGTCAGCAAGCAGAAGCAAACTATGGCAATAGAGATCGAGCCCTTTACCGAAAGTAGTCAGGAGCCATTAGTTACCCCGGCCGGAGAGACCGAGGACGTAGAGTTGGTACCAGGAAAGCCAGACAAAATAGTAAAAATCGGGATGGGGCTGCCAGCGTCTTTTCGGACCCATCTGATAGAGCTATTGCAGGGCTATGCTGACATCTTAGCGTGGGCCCCCAGCGACATGCCGGGGGTGGATTTAAAAGTGGCCGAACACAAACTTCATGTAGACCCAGCAAAGAAACCAGTTCGACAAAAGAGAAGAATCTTCGCCCCCGAGAGACAGAGGATAATTGATGAGGAAATAGCAAAACTATTAGCGACAGATTTCATATTTGAAATAGACTACCCGGAGTGGATGGCGAACGTAGTCTTAGTTCAGAAGCAGAATGGCAAATGGCGGGTTTGCATCGACTACACTGATCTAAACAAAGCATGCCCGAAAGACTTCTATCCGCTGCCACATATCGACCAGCTAATCGATGCCACTTCGGGGTATGCACTGCTTAGTTTCATGGACGCATTCTCAGGCTATCACCAGATCTCAATGTGCAAGGAAGATATACCAAAGACGGCCTTTATAACCCATCGATCGGTATATGCTTATAAGAAGATGACATTTGGCTTATTAAACGCCGGGGCCACTGACCAAAGAATGATGAACTATGTCTTCCGGAGCCAGCTGGGAAAAACTATGGAAGTATACGTAGATGACATGATCGTGAAAAGTATGTCAGTCCGAGGGCATTTGGATGACTTGGAGAATTGCTTCCAGACAGTTCGGCATTATAACCTAAGATTGAACCCTACAAAGTGTACTTTTGGGCTGGGAGCCGGAAAATTCTTGGGTTACATGATCAGTCAAAGGGGGATAGAAGCCAATCCCGAAAAAATTAAGGCCATCCTGGATATGAAGTCCCCACAATCGTTTAAAGACGTTCAGCGTCTAACCGGGAGGATAGCAGCTATGAGGCGATTCATAGTCCAAATCAGCAGAGAGATGTCTGCCGTTTTTTGATACTCTGAAGGGGCCGAAGAACGCAAAGAGTTTTCAGTGGACAACAGAATGTGAAGATGCGTTTCAAGAGATAAAAAGATATTTATCTTCGGCACCTTTGCTGGTGAAACCTGTTCCTACAGAGCCCTTATACTTGTATTTGGCGGCAAGTTCTTTAGCAGTAGGGGCTGTACTGGTGCGGGAGATTGGGGGTAAGCAGCACCCGGTTTATTACATAAACCACTCCCTCAGGGATGTAGAAACAAGGTATCCGAACCTGGAAAAATTCGCCTATGCCTTAGTAATAGCAAGCAGGAAGCTCCGACAGTATTTCCAGGGACGGTTGATAGTAATCTATACAGATCAGCCTTTGAAGAAAGTTTTGGGACGACCAGAGGTCTCTGGGAGACTTGCAGCTTGGACTATGGAATTGTCCCAATTCATGCTAGAATACCACCCTCGGACAGCAATCAAGGGACAAGCCTTAGCAGATTTCGTGGTGGAATGCTCCTTCTCGGAAGCAGACGATAGCTCGAAGAAAGCTGAGGGGATTGAAAAAACGGTGGCCGCTATTCTGCCAGGGCAGAATACTTGGACCTTGTATACGGACGGATCAACGACTTCGGGTTCAGCCTCATTGTTCGTTGCTTTGAATCCGAATCTGATCGCCTGTTGAATTTTGAACCCTTCGGGGCTCGTCAAGATGACCCCGGCTCCACTAATATCCGAAGTCGTTGATCCGTCCGTATACAAGGTCCAAGTATTCTGCCCTGGCAGAATAGCGGCCACCGTTTTTTCAATCCCCTCAGCTTTCTTCGAGCTATCGTCTGCTTCCGAGAAGGAGCATTCCACCACGAAATCTGCTAAGGCTTGTCCCTTGATTGCTGTCCGAGGGTGGTATTCTAGCATGAATTGGGACAATTCCATAGTCCAAGCTGCAAGTCTCCCAGAGACCTCTGGTCGTCCCAAAACTTTCTTCAAAGGCTGATCTGTATAGATTACTATCAACCGTCCCTGGAAATACTGTCGGAGCTTCCTGCTTGCTATTACTAAGGCATAGGCGAATTTTTCCAGGTTCGGATACCTTGTTTCTACATCCCTGAGGGAGTGGCTTATGTAATAAACCGGGTGCTGCTTACCCCCAATCTCCCGCACCAGTACAGCCCCTACTGCTAAAGAACTTGCCGCCAAATACAAGTATAAGGGCTCTGTAGGAACAGGTTTCACCAGCAAAGGTGCCGAAGATAAATATCTTTTTATCTCTTGAAACGCATCTTCACATTCTGTTGTCCACTGAAAACTCTTTGCGTTCTTCGGCCCCTTCAGAGTATCAAAAAACGGCAGACATCTCTCTGCTGATTTGGATATGAATCGCCTCATAGCTGCTATCCTCCCGGTTAGACGCTGAACGTCTTTAAACGATTGTGGGGACTTCATATCCAGGATGGCCTTAATTTTTTCGGGATTGGCTTCTATCCCCCTTTGACTGATCATGTAACCCAAGAATTTTCCGGCTCTCAGCCCAAAAGTACACTTTGTAGGGTTCAATCTTAGGTTATAATGCCGAACTGTCTGGAAGCAATTCTCCAAGTCATCCAAATGCCCTCGGACTGACATACTTTTCACGATCATGTCATCTACGTATACTTCCATAGTTTTTCCCAGCTGGCTCCGGAAGACATAGTTCATCATTCTTTGGTAAGTGGCCCCGGCGTTTAATAAGCCAAATGTCATCTTCTTATAAGCATATACCGATCGATGGGTTATAAAGGCCGTCTTTGGTATATCTTCCTTGCACATTGAGATCTGGTGATAGCCTGAGAATGCGTCCATGAAACTAAGCAGTGCATACCCCGAAGTGGCATCGATTAGCTGGTCGATATGTGGCAGCGGATAGAAGTCTTTCGGGCATGCTTTGTTTAGATCAGTGTAGTCGATGCAAACCCGCCATTGCCATTCTGCTTCTGAACTAAGACTACGTTCGCCATCCACTCCGGGTAGTCTATTTCAAATATGAAATCTGCCGCTAATAGTTTTGCTATTTTCTCATCAATTATCCTCTGTCTCTCGGGGGCGAAGATTCTTCTCTTTTGTCGAACTGGTTTCTTTGCTGGGTCTACATGAAGTTTGTGTTCGGCCACTTTTAAATCCACCCCCGGCATGTCGCTGGGGGCCCACGCGAAGATGTCAGCATAGCCCTGCAATAGCTCTATCAGATGGGTCCGAAAAGACGCTGGCAGCCCCATCCCGATTTTTACTATTTTGTCTGGCATTCCTGGTACCAACTCTACGTCCTCGGTCTCTCCGACCGGGGTAATTAATGGCTCCTGACTACTTTCGGTAAAGGGCTCGATCTCTATTGCCATAGTTTGCTTCTGCTTGCTGACCCCCACGCCCGAGGTGATCAGGGAATTCCGGTAACACCTCTTCGCCAGATCGAGGTCCCCTGCTACTTCTCCAATCCCATGCGGGGTAGGGAACTTTATTTTGTAATGGGGTATGGAAGTTACCGCCTGGAGGGCCGTCAATGTGGGTCTCCCAAGGATAGCGTTGTAAGCCGAGTCAACATGTACCACATAGAATCGGCATCTGATTTCCGCCTGTCGAGGAGCTGTGCCGAAGATAACCGGCAACTCAATGGTCCCTGCCACTTTAACTAGTTCGTTGCTGAAGCCGTAGAGGGGAGATTCTTGCCCGATCTCCATCTTCCTTCCATCCAAACTCATCCTCTGGTAGGCATGAGCGTACAAAATATCTACTGATGATCCGTTATCTATCATCATTCTTTTCATATCCACTGACCCTACTTGTGCCGTGATCACCAATGCCCCTTCATGCGGTTCGATCGGCTCGGTAGGGAAGTCCTCGTCCGTGAAGGATATGACCGAACCTGGGAAAGACTTCTCCTGTCTCGCGGGTTGGTCTGCCACAGACATCACCGCATCTAGATAATTGCGTCGCTTTTGCCCCGAAAGTTTCCCCATCATGCCTCCCGTTATGACATCGACCACATGGCGAGCCCCTGTGTTGGGTTCGGCTGGGGCTGCTGATCGGCTTGAGTTGGGGTAGTTGTCTTCCGAGTCTGTTCTTCTCTTCCCGAAACGAATCGTATCAGGCCTCCGTGCTGTACGTTTGTTTCAATCAAATCTTTTAACGCCAAACAATCTTCGGTGTAATGTCCCATGCACTCGTGGTAATCACAGTACCTGCCGGAATACTCTTTCTTAGGCTTGTAGCCGTCATCTGGCTTCTGATAACCCGGCTGTTTCTTTAAGTGCTCTAGGATGTCGGGTCGAGGGGTGTTAAGTAGAGTGTACACCCTTCCTTCTTGATCTCTTGGCAGAGGGGGCCGGGTTCCCCTCGACCCTTTGTTGTTGTCATACCGCTTTGGGTAGCCTCCCGATCTATCGCCTCCATATCGCCTTGAATTTCCCTCGGGTTTGCTCTTCTCCTTCTCTTTGGGTCTCTCCGTAGAGCCTCGTTTCAGACTTTCCATGGCTTCTTCCATAGTTATGAAGCTTTCTGCTTTTTCAAAGGCTTCGGCTAAACTCCTCGGGTGGTTGAACATCAGTTTTTTCATTAATTTTTCGGACCTAACCAGATCCAAACCGTTCTGGAAGAGTCCTACGGCCTGTAGATCATTAAGTTCGGTTACCTGCCCGACCGCTTCCCTGAATCTCTTCACGTACTGAGAGAGCGTCTCGTTAGAATGTTGTCTGACTTGGGCCAACGACCCAGTAGGCTTCCCTCTCTTTCTATTACTCCCAAATCGGGCGTGGAATTTATCACATAGTTCTTCCCATGACGAGACTGAGTTTGGGGCCAGTGTGTTCATCCATTGTCGGGCATCTCGCCTTAGAGAGGTGATGAAGGTGTTACATTTTGCCGCATCAGTGTAGTCGTAATAATCTAACAGCCTGTCATATGTCTGGCTGTGCTCATAGGGGTCGCCCGTCCCGTCATAACTCTCGATGTACGGCAGTCTTTTATTGAGGTCACCCTTTTCCCGAAGGATTTCTTCGGAGAATAGGGAGGCTTTCTTCCCCGAAGTTACCTTTTCCTGCTGGCTCGCGATCAACTGTTTCTGCATGTCCTCTAGCTTCCTTGTCAACACCTCTACGGCCGCCAGAGCTGGGTCCGAACTCTTCTTCGGGGACAACTTTTCTCTCAGGTCTCTCCGGTTCTGAGGGCTTCTGCAGTCTCTGTCTTGATCATGCCGAGGACTGCCTTGGAGACCATCTTTCGGATGGTGCATTGATGCTTGGACCTCCTGATGAGTCCGCTTCCCACGGGGACTGTCGTGTCTTCGGTCCTGGCGATGACCTTCTTGATAGCTCCGGTTATCGTGCCGAGAACTGTTAGTGCAGTGTGTTCTCGAACGTCTCCTGGTTCGACGATCTCCGGATCTGCTTCTTTCCCGAGAGCGGCTCCGAAGCCTCTTCTCGGTGTCTTTGGTGTGGTTGTCATGCCCTTGGGATCCTCGGCGTGGAGACCTCCCTCTCCCCAAGTGTTTAGGGTGGCTGGAAGCCTCATCTTCGACTATATTCAACACCTGTCTGGCGAGCTCTTCCTTTTGCACCCGGAGGACTTTTAGGGCCTGTTCTGTGTCCTCTATCTCTTTCATCTTTCTAGCTATGGCCGCTTCACGATCTTCGAAGGGGTGGGTTCGAGGCTGGGCGCCTTCAACCTGTATCCGATCTCTTTTTTCCTGGCTGGTGGTGCGGAACAGTCTTCGTTGGGCAGCGGGGTGGCCCCCTACTTGGGAGCCAACCGAATTGTTCTGAGGGCCAAGTCGTGAGTGGATGCTAGATGGCCCTAACCTATCTTTCACCGAGCCTCTTTGTGCTGATGCTGCCGCCGATGGCTGTCTTTTACCAGAAACTTCTTTGCTATTCACCATGTTTTATGGTTAACCGTTGGTTGTGATTGAAAAAGCCCTCCTTCTAGCGCCAATGTTAACGCCAAGATTCGTCCACGCGCTCCAATCACTAAGCGCGTCCAATCCTGCACAAAAACGGGTAAACACCAAAGCTTAACGGCTTGGGCCGCCGGGGGATAGCTCCGGTGTGAGAGTAAGTACAGGCTGACAAGGTTTAACAATGGAGGGATAAATTACTCTATTGCTGGAATAATAAAGTGTTGTGTACCTTATGAGGGTCTAGCCATATATTTATAGGTTCTCACATCCCTGCTTGAATCCACTTCCACATAGGATTAGGGTTCCCCCGTGTATCCTTTTCATAATAGGATAATACCAAATCTCCCAAGATATAGGAAGTCCAATCAATGCATGATTCTTCCTTTCATAAATAGAATCTCCATATAATTAGGAGCTTCAACATGGACCAACCGGACCCCCCATGGCCCAACCATAGCCTTAACCGAGGCCTAGCCCACCCCGGATCTTGAGTCTTCAAATATTTGGGCCCCAACAGATCGTTAAACAGGTATCTGGGGAGTATGAGGCCCGGGGATCCAGAATGGTGAAATATTTGGCGGAAACCAAGGATTGGTTGCAGAGGCTCGAGTTCTTTGATTTTCAGGGGGTAGATCGGGCAGACAATACCATAGCAGATGCATTAGCTAGATTGGCCACAACCGAAGCCAGTACCTTCAGCGGTTCGGTCTACCTGGAAACACTGAATAAACCAAGTGTCCAGCATACTGAGGTGATGTGTATAGAGCGTTCAACTAGCTGGATAGCTCCATACCTGGACTATCTCGCAGATGGTGTACTGCCCTCGGATCGGTTGCTGGCCAAAAAGGTCAAACACAGAAGTGCAAATTTTGTATTAATAGATGGAGATTTGTATCGCAGGGCCTATTCATCCCCATTACTAAAGTGTCTAATGCCTTCCGAAGCGGAATATGCCCTCCGGGAGGTTCATGAGGGGATATGTGGGGATCATATGGCAGCCAAATCCTTAGCCTACAAAGTACTTCGGCAAGGATATTATTGGCCCACAATTTTCAAGGAAGCTTCTGAGTACGTAAAGAAGTGCCTGAAGTGCCAGTTGAATAGCCCTATCACACATCAACCGCCAGAAGAATTGTACTCGGTATTATCACCCATTCCTTTCGCCGTTTGGGGGGTTGATATACTAGGGCCATTACCAAAAGCAAAGGGGCAAGTGAGCTTCGTCATTGTGGCAATTGACTATATGACAAAATGGGTAGAGGCCAAACCACTCAAGTTGATCACGGAACAAGAGTGCCTGAAATTCCTAAAGGAATGTGTTGTGTTTCGATTCGGCATACCTATGGCGGTAGTTTCAGACAATGGCCGACAGTTCGTGGGGTCTAAATTCGAATCATTCTTGGCCGACCTCGGTATACAGCACAGAAAGACCTCAGTGGCACATCCTCAGTCTAACGGACAGGTCGAGGTCACTAACAGAACTCTACTGAATGGAATCAAACGAAGACTCGACGAAGCAAAGGGAAGATGGCCGGAAGAACTGCTCAGCGTTTTGTGGGCCTATCGAACCACACCTCGATCCACCACTGGTGAGTCCCCCTTCAGGCTCGCCTATGGGACAGATGCTTTAGTGCCGGTAGAGATCGGTTCCACCTCCCTTCGGGTTAGCCAGTACAAAGAGATATATAATGAAGACGGACTTCGTGCCAATCTGGATCTACTTGAGGAAGTTAGAGAGGCTGCCTTGGTGAAACTCACTGCTTACCAACGCAGGGTGGCTAGGCACTATAACAGGGGAGTAAAATTGAGAAGGTTCGAAGTCGGAGATTTTGTTTAGCGGGAAGTAGAGGCCTCCATGCCCAAAAATCAAGGAAAACTAATGCCAAGTTGGGAAGGGCCTTATGAGATCACAGGAGTACCAAAGCCTGGCACTTACCGCCTTCGGGCATTGGACGGCAAAGATGTCCAGAATACCTGGCATGCCGGAAGACTTAGGAAATATTTTCAGTAAGAAGAATCCTTCATATCATAGGGTATTCGGTTATCCCGAGTTCAGAGTCAAGCGTCTGTAATAGTGCCAGGGATTCATCAATAAAAGAAACATTTTTTCTCCATTTGAACTTATTCTGTGTTCATGTTTGTCTATCAACGGACCAAAACCTGCTTAACCGATCAGCGGATCGGTCTTTGGTGCTATGGGGGAAGACCCTTCGTCTCATGTGAGCGGAGTTTTTATTTTTCCCAGTGTATCTTCGGCTCTCGGAGAGAAGGTCATTGGAGGATCCGCGGCAGAATTCCTTCGTCTCTCTGTAGCGAAGTGAAGGACTTTTCCTGATGTGCCTTCGGTTCTCGGAGAAAAGGTCATCAGTGGGGCTTTGGTGGGCTTCGCGATAGAAGCAACTTTTCCTGGTGTACCCTCGGCTCTCGGAGAGAGGGTACATCGGAGTGTCTAAAGGTTGGGTTCCAGCGCCTCTTCTGAGCGTCTTGGAACATTCCTGGTGTGCCTTCGGCTCTCGGAGAGAAGGCACATCGGAGTGACTATGGTGGGCTTCTCTTACAAGCAAATTTTCTCGGTGTGTCTTCGGCTCTCGGAGAGAGGGCACATCGGAGTGAATAAGGTGGGATTCCTTCGCCTCTTCGGAGCGGTGTGAATATTTTTCATGATGTTCCTTCGGCTCTCGGAGAAAAGGACTTCAGAGGCCTATGGTTGGAATAATTTAGCCTCGGGGGGCAAAGCAAACTTTTCATTACTTACGATTATTTCATGATGAATATAAATGTAATTTCAGGAGTAAAGACAAAAGGATGAATGTTTTCATTAAAACGAATTTGTTTACAGGAAAAGAAAATATTTACAAAGAGCCCTATTCCGAGTCTGAGGGATCATCGTTGGCATCTTTTTCGGAGTCCGAGGAATCAAGCAGGGCCGGGTTAAGGCAACGCTCGGCCATCTTGGCCTTACCATGGGAACGGCAGGCCTCATAACCCTCGGTGTACATCTGCATAATTTTCTCGTTCAATTCTGCCGATTCCTTATACTCGTTAATAGCCCGAAGTTTGGACTCTTCGGTAAAGGGTGGCTCGGCTGTGGCTATAAGTTCAGTTAATTGCTTTTCCAAAATTGTATTTGACCGCCGGGCGTCTTCTTCTTGTTTGGTCAAGACAAATATCTGCTGTTGGAGCTCGGTGTTGTCCTGCTTTTGTTGGTAGATTTTGGCTTTATCTGCGTCGGCTTTTTCTCGGAGGAGTTGATTTTCTGCGTTCATACGATCTGCATGTTCTCTCAGACTGATGTTTTCGTTGCGTAGGCTAGACAGTTCATTCTGTAGCTGTTCGTTGAGAAAGATGGCCTCAGCTCGCGCAATCTCTTCTGCTGAGAGGGCAGAACGAAGGTTCTCTATCTCTTGGCCGAGCTGGGTCCCTTCGGCATCTCGTTCCTCCCATCTTTTGAGCACCCGGCTCCATGTCGCATTGGCCTGGGGAGTTCTGTAGTGGTTAAAGAAAAAGTACAAGCGATGAAAGACATTATCAAAATGCAGAATGGAGAGATTGTCACCTTGCATTGTTGCACCAGGCCGTTTAGTACGAGGGCATCGAAGGACATGCCCGTATAATGGGGGTCGTCGGCTTGGAGGTTGAAATGGTTGAGAGCGTCGATAGGATAGCTCTGGGCGTCTTCAGAATAAAATGATCTGGTGGTGGGGCCCTCTTCGGATGGATTGGGTGGAATTGGATGTGTGGAGGAAGGCTCTTCCATATGAGGTCTTTTGGTTACTGGCTCTGAGGACGAATCCTCGATGGTTTTGCGCTTCTGGGTAATGTTGACCTCGGCAGCTGGGGTCGGCACTTTGGGGGAAGGAACGTGTAGTTCCTCGGCAGTCAAGGGTTTGATCTTGGTTCGTCTCTTCTTCGCTCGGAGGATTTGTGCTCGATCATTTGTCGGAAAATCGATCAGATTCCGAGGGGTAGGTAAGGATTGGTTGAGGCTGCTCTGAGGCCTTTTTGAGGCTCTTCTTTTATGTCTGACCCTTAGAGAGACTTCTGGGATGTCTTCTTCGGCTGGCTCGTCGACGCTTGTGACCGTAGTTGGGACCTCGGCATTAGGTCCGGTAAGCTGTTCTGCCACTTCAGCTGTGATAGTGGCTTCGGTAGGCTGTGTTCCCGCCATATACTCCTCCAGATCACGCACTTCAGTGGAGGTTGGTCGGATGAGGGATACTGCATAACAAAAAGGAGGGTAGAGATGATAATCAAAGATATGTGTGAATACGACGCGGAAAATTAAAGTCGTCCTTAGGCTTACGCTTATGGTTAAAGAGCCAGGCTTGCTTGGTCAGAAGGGTAAAGCTCCACTCGTTCAGGGGTAGCTTTTTGACCAGTTTTGTGATCTCGCGGAAGCGTTCCGGTTGCATATCTCCAAGGGGAACGTTGGCTCGTTTGTGGGAAGCCCAGTTAGGCAGCCGAAGTGTTTCTGGTCCTCGGACGAAGAACCAGTCCTTATACCAATTTTTGTTACTGGAAGGGGCGTTCATCAGTGGTCTTCGGAACCTCTTTGAGGGGGTATTTGGCTTGTTGGCTGTTTTGCTGAGGACCTTGAGGCCAGGAGTGAGGGTCCCTGCTAGGCTGAACAGATTGAAGAAAAAGTCAACCGAGGGTTGCACTTCGGCCTCGTGACAAAAGGCGATAAAGGCGGCTATGTGGATATATGAGTTCGGGACTAGCTGGCTGAAGCCGACGCCTATGAAACCAAGGAGGGTTGGAATGAACGGGTGAAGGGGAAAACGGATCCCCTTCTCCATCAGGGTCAGAGGGACGGCGGTCCAGCCATCTGTGGTGTGGTACATCCGATCACTGGCATTGGGCGCTTTCAGTTCGTGATAGGCGGGGATCTGATAGTTGGTGCGAATGGCGTCCATTGCCTCGCTTGTCAGTCGGGATATAGTGTTAATTTGGGGAAATTGGGATACGTCAGAGTATTCGCGTTGGGCTTTTTCATGGTCACTTTCCGTTGGTGTTTCTGGTGGGGGAATATTTTTGATGGTGGTGGTCATGATGGTTGCATTGGTGAAAGTGGCCGTAGGAGAGGTAAGGGGGGTTGCGGGGGTAATGGTAGTAGGTACTGAGATGGATGACAAAGGAGCGGCAGGGATGGGGTCAGTAGTGCCGGAGAGGGGACCGGAAGGGTTGCTGGAGGATGCCATTGTTGTATGTCTAAATAACTTAGGCAGTGTAGGGTATTATTGGCCGGAGAAGAGGAGTTGGAGGAGAAAAGGGAATTTTTAAAACAAATATATTAAAAGGTATGAACGGAAGGGTGTTGGGTGAGTTTTATTATGTCTTTTTGGCAGCTGGTCCCGAATCCCGAAAGACAGCGCATTAATGGGGAAAATGATGAGGCACGTGAGGAAATGAAGGGTTGAAGATAGAGGGACTATTTGGGTGTTCCGGTTCCTTGCGTGGACAGATTAAAAGGTGTTAGGCCGTGTAAGGTAGGCCGGTGTTGATTAAATTGGTCTCATGGGCTGGGCTGGGTCGTAAAGTATCAGTCCTTGGGTTACAAAGAGTATCAAATTTTAGCCGGTGGGGTGGACAGCTTGCATGGTAGGGCTATATACTCTTCCATCAAATGTTCCATTTTATGAAAGACTGGGGGGCAATGTTGGGGCCCAAATATTTGAAGACTCAAGATCCGGGGTGGGCTAGGCCTCGGTTAAGGCTATGGTTGGGCCATGGGGGGTCCGGTTGGTCCATGTTGAAGCTCCTAATTATATGGAGATTCTATTTATGAAAGGAAGAATTATGCATTGATTGGACTTCCTATATCTTGGGAGATTTGGTATTATCCTATTATGAAAAGGATACACGGGGGAACCCTAATCCTATGTGGAAGTGGATTCAAGCAGGGATGTGAGAACCTATAAATATTTGGCTAGACCCTCATAAGGTACACAACACTTTATTATTCCAGCAATAGAGTAATTTATCCCTCCATTGTTAAACCTTGTCAGCCTGTACTTACTCTCACACCGGAGCTATCCCCCGGCGGCCCAAGCCGTCAAGCTTTGGTGTTTACCCGTTTTTGTGCAGGATTGGACGCGCTTAGTGATTGAGCGCGTGGACGAATCTTGGCGTTAACACATAATATAAATCAAACACTAGTATAATAACTAAAACATCAATTAACTCTCCACGTAATAGTGTTTCACCTATCACATTTTCAAGTTAATGCTGTAAAATGAATCAAATAGTTTGGACTTTATTCAGACTTGATTCGTACTCGCTCGACTAAAAGTTTGATTTGAGATCGACTCGAAATATAAACGATTCAAATATGAGCAAATTTTATTAGTTTTTATTTTGTTTTATTACATTTTTGCCCTTTTTAAAACATTGAAATGTTAAAAATGAGTCAAAAAAATAATTTTTTTTTGTGTTGCCTTTTATTTTCCACGTCAATTCTTTTGTTTTTGGTTTTTTTACACAACTGTTAAGGAATTTTCACATCAGTATATATTTCCTTTTAACTTTATTTCTATGTTGCCACGTAGGAAAAAACTAAAGCAATTTAACGTCCATCCAATTTTTATAACGGAATGACCTAATTTCAAAATTTTAATTAGTTGAATTGGGTAATTTGAAAAATAAAAGATCAATAGTGTATTAAGCAAAACTTGTCAATTACAATGAGTAATTCATTAGTTTTGCCATTTATTCATATTAACACAGATATTATCTATACATATCCTTGCTAATTTGTTGATAGTAACTTTTCAAAATTTCTCAACCTTTTTTCTATCTCCCGTTTATTCTAATATCGTTTTATACATTAGCCAATTTTTCATGTTTTTTAGCAATTTTTTTATACAACACACACTATTTTGTGTGCAAAGGTGACTAGTATAACTTAATCTTATAAAAATTTAGTTAACCAATATAATGTTGTCATATTATTTGAGATACAAAATTTTAATTTATCGTGAAAATTCGTCTATTTTTAAACAAAAAAATAAACATTGACAAGAGAAGTGCAAAGTTCGTCTTTAATATTTTTTTTCAGTGTTTGTTGAAAACTCAGTAACACAAGAATTAAAAAAAAAACCTTATTTTTCGTCTATTTTTTTTCTTTTATATACATTTTAAAACCCAGCAACACAATGTCAATAGAGAAAATTATTCTTTTTAGGCTTCACAAATAAACTTGAGTGGTTGAGCCATAAACGAAGCCCGAACTCTTTGTCAATGGTTTGTTTGTTTAGTCTAATTTAATTTTTACTAATATATTACGAATGTTTACATTAATTTTTAGATTGTCTATTAAAGATAATTTTTTTAAAAAAATATATAATAAGTGAGATATTTTTATAATTATATCCAATTTTAAACGAGAAAAGATAATTTAAAGCATATCTTAGCCACGCCACGCTGACTAAAGCTACTCAACAAAATGACATAATTTTATATAAAAGTTATAATTAAATTTTTTATTATATATAAAACTTAAAAATAAAAAATTTAATCTTAAAAAGTAAAACTAGTCATTTTATTAAAATTTTACTCGATAGTTAGATAAGTTATACCTTAAATTACTTTTTTTCTATTCTATAAATAATGTTTCGTTAGTGTAAATTTAGTACTCGGTACAAAATTGTCAGGTCTTATAAGTGAAAAAACAATGCTACTATCAAATAATATTGGATCACATAATATTTACATATACACATTTGTAAGTATACTGTGAATTCTGGTAGGACCCGCAAATATGCATGTGAATTTTATGTAACCAAAATTATGAGCGGAACCCGAATAGTGAACAGGAACCACGTGACTCACACGTGCATCTATTTGGGATTCTTATAATAATTGACCAGGGCAATTCTCTCTTTTGCCGCAGCTCCCAGAGTTCATCTCTATCTCCAAGTCGCAGAAACCCTAATCACAGTAAGATCTTCTCCATCTCATTATAGTATGTAGTAGTAAATACGAGCTCAAACTATATATAATCATCGTTCTATCTCCTGTTATACAGAAAAAGAGTATCCAAAAATGGTGGCCGGCAAGAAAACTGTAAACTCCTTCTCCCTTTTCGTTCAATTTCACTTTTATTATCTTCAATTTTAAATATATATTTTTCTTTGTTTGGATTTTTTGCGGTTTTGCTTTGGCAGAAGAAGACTCATGAGAGCATCAACAACAGGCTGGCTCTTGTAATGAAGAGTGGCAAATACACTCTTGGTTACAAAACCGTTCTCGAATCACTTCGCAGCTCCAAAGGTATGTATCAATATACAATTTGAACTCCAAACTCATTTAAATAAGAGCCCAAATAAATTTAGTTATTATGTATCAATATACAATTTGAACTCCAAACTCATTTAAATAAGAGCCCAAATAAATTTAGTTATCTTTTGGAATTATTATGTTATTTTTATTATATATTTCAGAATGTGGGGATTTCTTTGTGGTGGTTAGATTAACACATTGGAAATGAATGAGTAAAAACTAAAGAGATAATTAACTGTGGATATGCTAGTTGATTATTTATAGAACGCTAGCTTTTCTTGTAGATTATACTAGTAATTTTCAGCTCAATAACAATTGAGAGCAGTCTGTTCGGTCAAGATTTAATATTCTGGTTATTTGTTGGGAATGACAGGAAAGCTGATAATCATTTCGAACAATTGTCCGCCATTAAGGAAATCTGAGATTGAGTACTATGCAATGCTTGCAAAAGTTGGCGTCCACCATTATAATGGAAGTAAGTGGTTGATTTCTTTAAGTTTTACACTTCTACTGTTTAACTGGTTTGCATTTCTTCATTGATTACTGGTGTTCAGATTTTTTCTTCTGTGCCTTTAACTATGCTCGCTTTTCTCACTGTGTGGTTCACACAGTATTGTTCTGTTGCTTTGTAAATTCGATCATTTTGATTTTCCATGGAAATCAGTCGTAGTGAAATAGTGAATTTTACCTGCATCCTTGTGATATATTCTTTACATTATGAGTTTGCTGGGTGATTCATCTGTGAACTTTTTAACTTGTTTTACTTGTTTGTCAAACCTCACGAGTCATGCCACTCACTCAAGTATAGCTGGGATTGGTGCGTTCACTTGTTGAGCTTTGACATCTCATTTTAAGTAATTGTTAAATTTGAATTATTTTTTCTCATCCTTTTCGAGCTGGCTGGAAGCCCGGGGCACACTTTCCTTAACAGAAAGAAAAATGTCACTCAGCTGGTAACACCTAGTCATGTAACTAAAAGAATCCCTCTGAAACTCTTTGGGCACAACACTACCTATTTCTTCTACACTCCTCTACTTTTCTTTTTTTGTAAATTAGTTTGAAATTAGGAATATTATTTAATAAAAGTGTTGATTGTCTCGAAACTTGAAAGCAATATCTGCCCCCTATGGAAAGACATTTTGGTATGCATATCATGTTTCCAATTATCTTTCTAAACACCATGGTGTAGAATACAAGTTGTGTACGTCCCCAACTGAATGCTAGCTGTTTTTAAAAGGGTTGAAGCAAGACTTATAACCTGTCATTTAATTCCATCATCATTTCAATTTTGTGCTGAGTCTGTTGATTGTGATATTGATCACTGATGAAATGGTAATTCCAATGTAATACTGGCTTTTGGGTTTGCGTGAAAACTATTTACTTGATCTTGAGAGTTAGTTCCATTAATTTGTTGAAGGATTTTGCAATATTGCAAAATCTCATATTTTCTCTGGTGAACGCTTGCACAGACAATGTTGACTTGGGGACAGCTTGTGGCAAGTATTTTCGCGTGTCATGTCTTAGCATTGTTGACCCAGGTAAAAGTGCTTAGGATCAGAAGATTTGGAACTTTACTCGATCGGTCCGACATTTTTACTGACGTGCTGCTTTGTTTTTGTGCAGGTGATTCTGACATCATCAAAACATTGCCGGGGGATCACTGAAAAGTTGTCTTTGCTGCGTGCACACACAACTTGTCTCAAATGTGAAAAGTTGTCTTTGCTGCGTGCACACACAACTCGTCTCAAATGCAATAGCCGTCGACCTTTTCAGTTTTTATAACATAAACTTTAAGAAAGTGTTAATTTGTCAAAGCTGAATTTTGGTTTTTTTTCCTTGACATGTGGTGTTACCCTTTTCAATTACTAATGTTGTTTGCATGATGCAATTAATATCGTATTTGGAGAAGTGGATTAATAGAATTTGCAGTTAATGTGGTTTAGTTGAGTTGATTATCAGCAGGTTATAACTTATTATAAATAAATACTCATCTATACCAAAGAAAAGTGCCATTTCTTTATGTTTTGTTCTACAAAAAAAAATCTTGCTTCTTTTTGGTCATGGCAATAGTATAAAACTATAAAATTATACAATGTCTTTAATACATTA
The DNA here is from genome assembly GCA_020205555.1 of Panax stipuleanatus. Taxonomy (NCBI): domain Eukaryota; kingdom Viridiplantae; phylum Streptophyta; class Magnoliopsida; order Apiales; family Araliaceae; genus Panax; species Panax stipuleanatus. The sequence continues at coordinate 25,282,829 of CM035117.1, forward strand.
AAATTTCATTATGATGTTATTATTAATTATCAAATTATTATTATTATTACGGATTAATATAAATCGAAAATTATGAAAAAAACTCTCAAATTATTATTATTTTTATAGATAAATATAAAACAAAAATCTTACTTCTAGTTTATGAATAAAACTCTTTTATGAAACTAAGGGATTCCCAACGCTAGCATTACTACACATATCAAGATTCGTTTCACATACATAGACTAACATATTTTTCATCAACACAAAATAAGAAGGGAATAATCTTATTCTATTTTTTTTAATATACATATCAAAATTGTAAGAGTACTAAATATTATCTCCGTTTTAAAATTAGAGATACAATTTGACTTATGAAGTCAAATAATAGTATATTAAATTTTAAATTAATGTGAATTTATTTAATTTTATTTGATATATTAATTATACATGCATAAAATATAATAAAAATTTTAATTATAAAATTTAATGAGTTATATCGATTTTAAAATTTATTATGTGATAAATTAAATTGTATTTTTAATTTTGAAAAGCAAACATTAGTAAATTTCCAAATTAAATCTTTGACAGCCGTAAACAGAAGTTTGAGACTCTAATTTTTCTGGACGGAGGACGTATCTTCTACCAGCTATGAATCGAACCCCCAATTTGTACATAATAATATAACTGAAATACAAAATTTCGTCGTATGCTCAAATTTCAACACAAAAATAATCCTCTATCCGTTCTTCTCTGCTCTGTATAACCTAGCATGTAAAACCCATAATTTATTTTTCTAGGGTTTGCAGAATTTTCCATATCTACATCAGACCCTCGAAATCTTTCTTCTCCTTCTGGGTAAAACGCCCCATTCTCTCTCATCTCCTTCTGCTTCTAATTTCTTAATTGTTCTACCGAATTTAATTAGCCGAATCTCCACCCCTTTTGTATCAATTTTTGTTCTCTGCATCTGCTCAATTGGGTGATGCAATTCCAAGCCCTATTGTGCCGTTTACATATTGAGCCCTGGGGTTTCAAGATCGTTTTTTTTACTAGATTTTGATATAAAGCTAGGGTTTTCAATCTCATTGTAGTTTGTGTGGCTGGTGGTGGGATGAATAGTGTATTTAGTGAGCAGATACTTGCAGACAAGCTCGCAAAGCTCAATAGCACTCAACAGTGTATTGAAAGTATCCTCTCTCTTTTTTAAAATTTGTTTAGTTAGTTTAATCCCTTTTCCATGGTAGTAAGTACTTAAATATTTTGTGTGCTTTAACATTTCTTTGTAAATTTTCTTTAAGTGATTCCGTTGAATGGAATCATGTAGTTGAGTGCCAATTTGCCTTGATGCAATAGTAACTTGTAATATCTAATATGTTGAAATTGATTAATCCCAGATGTGGCATTTCTTATATGTTTACAGAATCCAACATGCAACAGGTTAGAGCAACTGATTTATGAAATTTTCAAATTTTCATGTAGTATGGGGAAAGTTTACTGGGTGAAATTATGGTGATAAGGATCCATTTTAATTTATTACTGTAAAAGTTTCTGTCTTGCCAAATTCTATACATTTAGTGACTATAATGATCTACATTTGTGAGGAATACATTATCTCCATTCGCTTTTCAGGTCTGTCTAAGGACATGACGTGATTATTTGCTAAAAACGACCTATTGAATTTTTGAAAAAGAAATTGGTTTATGTTATAACTTCTGCGGTTGGACAGTGATTTCTTCTCTAAATTGAAGAGGAGCTCCTTTCAGCTTATAAAAGACACTAAGCAGAAGTTCTATTAACTATATGCAGATTCTGTTCAAGTTTCAGTAAGTGTTTATAACATAAGTTGCGTCATAAATGAACTAGAACCTAGAAGAAATTGCACGTGATTTAACTTTAAGCTCACTATGAATTGATGTAGTCATCAAAGAGAAGAGTTCAGATTTTCTGGTGTTTTCTAAATTTTCTGTTGCTAGTGCTTCAAGAAATTGATTTTATTTTTCTCTTTGAATATATGTTTTATGTTGTGCGCTTACACAAAAGAGCTTTTTTATGTTCTGCGTGTATATATTACATGAGCATTTGGGAGTTTAAAATCACCATATATCCTTGGAACAGTAGTAACTAGCACAATTATCTTGAAGAGGAGTCTTATCCTTTTGGTCAAATCAACCGGTAGCCCTTTGTGGATATTTTGAATGTGCTTGGTGCGTCTTGAAGTGTGGTTATTTCATGTGTGTTTGTGTTTGTGTTTTTATATGTGTTATGTATCAATATATGTCTACTTTCGCAATGCTGGTAATGATTTTATGGCACATTTGTATGGCTGTTTGTTGAATCCATCATATCATTTGTTTGTGTTATGCAATACTGAAATAATTAAACATGCCTTAACTTCTGTTATCCTGAAGAGGGATCACATGCGTGTATATATATTTTTTTTACTATAGTTCACATATTTGTTGGAGTTGGTATACGCACAAATATTGTTAGAGCATATACATAATAACTTTATGCTATTTTTAAGTTTTAAGATGAGCTTGTTGGGAAATATTGTCGATCTTGCTGTTAATTTCACCTTAGGAGTGCTGAATTAATCTTTTATGAAATATTTGTCTTAAGGTCTTTTAGTTGTTTGGATCCTTTATGTCAATCTTGTTATCTTGACTTTTGATTAGCATTATCTCATTGGTGTATATTTCACCGGAGCAAAGCAGAGCTGGTTGTTGCAACATGGAGTAAACAGTTCCACAGTTCAGAGGTCGTTCAGAAAGTTCCCCTTCTGTATCTTGCTAATGATATCCTACAAAATAGCAAACGTAAAGGAAATGAATTTGTCACCGTGTTTTGGAAGGTTCTCCCTGCAGCACTTAAAGATCTTACAGAGAAAGGCGATGATCATGGAAAGAATGTGGTCTCCAGATTGGTATGCCCCGTTCTTTATCCTTTGAACTTCATTTGGTGCATGGACTTGGTGAGGGAATAAATAAAGAAAGAAAGAAGGAAAACAAAAGGAAATGTGATTTTCTCTCTCCTAATTATAAAAAAATCATAATTAAAATTTCTCGAGAATTTATATTACCTTTCAGTTGTTTAGGAGACATATTATTGAGAAATTTGCACTGTGTAATTTTTTATTTTGGTAATCGCTATCAAACCTGTTATCTATCACTGGCTTAGACTCCACTTATATGCTAACCATGCATCTACTTTCGTAATGGGCCAAGATGCCAATATTTTGGTGTAGATCATTAAGGTGGCATTATTTAGTTGATAAATTTGTAGCAAGCTATGATAATCTAATGGATAATAATTAGTAGGTTGCTATATGGGAAGAAAGGAGAGTTTTTGGGTCTCGTGCAAAGAGCATTAAAGATGTGATGCTTGGAGAAGAATTACCTCAACCATTAGAGTTCAGCAAAAAACGTTCTCGTTCTGTTAGGATTGTTAAAAGGGATTCACGATCGATAAGAACGGTGAGGGCCACAGCTATCATTCTCCTACTTCCTTCTTTCCCCTTCAATGTTTTATATTAATTTACTTGAGAGATTTATATCTGTATCTTATTCATTAGCTTCAACTTATATTTTATGATTCTTATCAATCTGTTTGGGATATTATGTTTATTCTTATAAATCTGTTCAGGAAATTGCTTACTCTGTAAATCATTATTTTGAAAACTAGAAACTGACGATTGGAGGCACAGCAGAGAAAATAGTGTCAGCATTTCACTTGGTACTTAGTGAACATACCACCGAAGATGAAGAGATGAATAAATGCAAGTCTGCTGTTCACCGTGTTAGGAAGATGGAGAAAGGTGTTGATGTAGCCCTAACCCAAGGTAGCTGTCAATGATATGAAGTTAACACCTAAATGTCAATGATATGAAGTTAACACCTATCTTTTAATTCATTGATGTGGTCTTTCATGATGATTATTTTGTCTCTTGCTGTTTCATTTTCCTGAAAGTGATGCTTAGGTTCATTCTTTGACGCTCTTGACTTTGTGCCTTGTGGTGTCTAAATCTTAGTTTTCCTTTTATCCAGCAAAGGATCCAAAGAGAAAGACTTTGGCCAAAGATCTGGAGGAGGACGAAAATCTGTTGGCTCGTTGTATTGAGAAACTTAAAGTGGTTGAAACAAATAGATTGGCCCTCGTATCTCAATTAAGAGAAGCACTAAATGAACAAGTAATATGTCAATATAATTTGATGTATTCCTATGTGATAAGTAGTAATCAGTTGCATAATATGTGCAATGCATGTGCTTACCTATTTTTTTTCCTTTTTACCAGGAATCTGAACTGGAGAATGTTCGGACACAGATGCAGGTTTGTATTCTGATAGCCTTAAACCTCAAACAGTTATATGTTCCTTTCTATGTATTCTTCTTCCTTTGCTGAATAGATGAAAATGCGGTATATGTTATCTGTATGCATACAAATTAACATCCTTCATCACGCTTTCTTTATGTCACAACATTGTATATTGTAAATCATGTAATTTGCATGTTCCTTTTTTGTATCTTTATGTAGATTATGTTAGACTATTACATTTTTTTCCACTACTTGAAAATAGTTAACTGCTAAAGGTAGTTGAAACTGTTGTCAAAGGTTGGAATTGCCACTTCAGGTTTTTCTGGTCACCCTTAGATTGAAATTGGAAATGCAAAGAATACATGTCATATCTTTAAACCTAACTTAGTGTAGTATATCTCTACTAAGATAGTGTTTATTGAATAGTCATTATTGCAGCATTAGCTCTGGTTGACATAAGCTTGTGGAGCATTTATGTTTCAGATTATGGAACATTATATTTTTAACATTATGAACGGACATCCCAGCCAGATAATTATCAGACATCCATCTGCAGATGCATTTGCAAGTATTATGGATATTTAGCTGGCTGGTTTTGCTGTTTACTGTTTTAAAATTCGTTGAAATCATCAATTCATTCATTTCTATATTTATATGACCAAAGTATGTTACTACTGTAGTACTGTGTGGTTTTCTGTTGAGCAATATATGCGGACATGGTGCTAGTGTGTTGCATTGACCGGATTTTCAGGTGGCACAGGCACAAGCAGACGAAGCTGGCAACTTGAGAAAGCTGCTCGATGATGAAAACTATGTTGCTGATTCCAAACCGTCAACTGCAACCCCACCACCGGTGGATGCCAATGCAAAAGGTGGGCAAACACCGAAGAAGAGTGCTGCAGCCATCGCAGCAGAGGTTGCAGACAGGCTTGCAGCTTCTAGCTCCTCTCAGTATATTATGAGTTCTGTTCTCTCCTCATTTGCAGCTCAGGAGGCGAAAAACGCTGGGCTGACAAAGCCTTCTGCAGTTTCCAATTCATTTCCTACCCAACCAAACAATATAGTCAGCAATTCCATCTCGAAACCAGAACAAGCCTATCCTGTTTCAGATCCCAATGCTTTTATGCCAGCACAGCCCCTCAATAACAATCATTATCATTCGGTCATGGTGCCCCAACCCACCATGCAGAGTCAAGTTCCCAACTCTCAAGCTCAATATATCACGCTCACGAACCCACCTTCCCAGCAATACTTGCAACCATCAGGTAGTATCGTGACCACATATGGTTATGGTAATGTTCCTCCTTTGCCACAAAGGCCACCTCCACCTCCAGGTTACATGATGAGTCCCATGGTGCCCTTGACTCAACAGCAACCGCTAATGTTTGGCCATCAGCCATCAGCGTTAACTCAGCAAAATCCAATGCAAATGCCTCAGCAACCACCTGCACCTCCTAGTTTCCGGCCTCTTGGCGCTCTTCAACCTCCTGGAATGATGTACTATGCTCTCCCTCATCAGTAACAATGACTTCAGCTAGTTTAATAGACTGTGTTCAGGTAGAAATTCTGGACAATTTTGAAATCCTGTTCTTTTGCAAATTGCTTTTGTTGAGAGATCAATACAAAGAGGTCTAACGATAATTTTACAGGTATATTTGTGTTTGGACAGCTCTCATAGTGCGGGTGAAGAATAGTGGTTTCTTTTAACTCTTCAGATTGTGTCAGAATTAGGATAAAATCATTAGTTAACATAACCATTTTCTTCAGCAGTTCATCCTTTATCTTATCAACTCTCTATGACTCTATACTCTAAATGATGAGTTAGAGGCTGTCAATTTTGTATTACCTTGAATTATTCTAACTAGTATAAATCTCGTCCTAAGCACAGTGTACAAATCAAATAGAATAATCTAAAAGCATAAGAAATTAGTACTTCAAACTTTGAAGATAAGGAAAATTAGTGGTATATCTATCGTCAGTTTAGAAGGATGAATGTTAGTTGGGTTTTTAAAGTTTTTTTTTTGGGTGTAGTAAAAACTTTTTCTTTCTTTTTTTTGGTGTTCTAAAAACTTTCTGGATGTCTTAAGAATGAAGTCATTAAAGTTATTGCGAATGTATGTGTTGATTATTTGATTCACAGTTACGTGGGATTGCAAGTCTGTATGGGTTATTAGACGAGAAGTCCTGAAGTGGTGGGCAGTGTAAGTCTATAATTAAGCATTTTTTTAGCAACATTTAGCTACGACATGGGAGTGGTTAGCATGAAGTGAATTTCATAGTAAATTCATTTCATGCTCAATATAGTGCTGACATGCAAGCGGAGAGATTATTCTCTTGACAACACTGTATTAGACATGAAATAAACTTACCATGAAGTTCACTTCATGCTAACCGAATCCCTGTGACATGCATGAACATAGCAATATAGAAGAAGCACTGGGAATTTTTTTGGTTGGCAAATATGAATTTGAATGGAAACTGCAAATCAGCCTAGTTATTTATCTTTTGATAATTAATCCGGGCCAAGTATTTTAATTAATTTTCTTGAAAAAGTATTAGTTTCATGTTACTATACACTTTGAATTTACTGTAACTGAAGTATCCAAAAAGAGTATTGGAATTGGGAGTGCCAATGTTTCCCAAACAGACCTAACTTAGCCTCTAACATTTAGGACAAACCATTGCAGCTAACAATATTTTTACCTGCTTTGTGCCACTATACAGTGGATCAACACAATATACAATGCAGCTGTAAATAGCTTAAGATAAAAAACAAATATATCAACACTTCATTGCCTTTCTAAGAAGGAAATCCTTTATAGAGAGAGGCAAATGGTAAACGATTGCCATTATTGTGGAGTACTGTCCGATTGAGAACCAAGCGGGTGGATTTTTCTTCAGCAGTGCGGCTACTGTCTTCTTAGCAAACTCTTCAGAAGGGGTTGTCTTGGGGCCTTGGGACAAGTAAGCTCTAGCTCGGATTGCTGCTTCGAATTGCTTGTACAATTTCCATTCTGGCATCCGACTATAGTTGGCTATGGCAGAATTTCCAATGTTCGACTTGACAGCTCCAGGGACAACGTTAATCACATCAATCCCAAAAGGCCTGAGCTCCAACCTGAGATGAATTGTACAATGTTCATATAATCACAAATTCCCCCCCTCCCCCCTCCCCCCCCCCCCCCCCCCCCCCCCACATAATGCCACCAAAAACTGTTAAAATCTCACTCAAATGTACTGTCATTAGAGAATATTCGCGTAAGAGATGGCATACGTCAATATAAAGCTTAAAATTGGCAATTATTCTATCATGTCACAAGACTGAAGCTCTCAGTAGGCTACGACATAACTAGTAAGACATTTACTGAAGTAGTGATACCAAATGTTATTTTTATAGGAAAAGACTTTAACATCTCACTTCCACCAAACAATATGGCAGATAATTTGAAGAAATGGTCATTCATGACATAATGCAATAGATAATAATGCTATTATCACTTTCCTCAAGCTGCACGGTTTCACATTAGTTTGGGATAACAAAATATGTAATTGTTAGAAAAGGATACACTCATCCGACAAAGACAGTGAAGAAGTTCGCAGAACCACAAAAAGGAAATAATTTTCTTTGTGGGAAAAATAGTGTTAAATTTATAAAAGACCGATGAAAAAAAGAATATTTTAGGCTTAAGCCTAGAATAAAAGATACGGTGTCCAAAATGACATTTTTTAATTTTTGCTCCTCTTCTCTTCTCTTTCGTGTGCGAGTATATTTGGACTTTGGAGAAGAGGGGATTTTGGGTTGTTTTTTTTGGACGCTGGTGTAAAGGTAAATTGCATTTTATGCAAAGAGAAGAAGGACAGTGATTTTGATTAACTTAAGCGAATTGAATTGACAAACCTCAGGGTATCTGTTAGAGAATGAAGTGCAGCTTTAGATGCAGTGTAACTGCCTGACCATGGGCCAGGGCCTAACACGGTTATGCTTCCCATGTTCACAATCTTTCCCTTCTTCCTAGATGCCATGTGAGGGACTACAGCTTGAATCATCCTCATCGAACCTATATGCCCACATAATAATGATGAATAAATGAAAGAAATAACCTTTCCGTGTTCATAAAAGTAAAATAACTGGTCATGCAATCAATTGAACATGTAACCTTGTAAAAATAAATGAAAAGCTGCACGAAAGCTAAATGTGTAGCATATTGTAGAAACTAATTCAGGTCACAAAAAAAAAATTTAAAATAAAATACCAAGGATAAGGTTCTTTCAGGGAGTGTTCTGGTCCATTGGAAAAGAAAAAGAAAGCAGCTCACACTGAGCTCGGAAATTAACGAGCAAAAAATCTGAGAATAGGTATCAAGTAGTTACTGATTTTTTTTCTTTCTTTCAATTTCTATAAAAAATTTAGTTCAGGGACAAGTAGAATCTCTTGATCACATGATTCGATGAAATATCTAAAATCTATGTCAAATTGATAGGTGTACATGTATCAATCAAATGAATTTTGTTTGAATGCATGCATACATTTATAGAGTTAATGACACAAAGAACGACACCTTGCACTCTTGGAAAGTTTGGGATACATGTTTCAAAGCAGCCACCTCAATTTCAAAATGTGTAAGCCTATCGGTAGTAAGAATTGTTATTTCCACGAGACTTTTTGATGGTTCCACAAGCGGATAAAATTCGCAGTTTTGTTTGGCCATTAAGCCTATTGGAAAGGTCCACTTATAAACTTGAAATTTAGATGTTCCATTAGTAATAAGCATAACAAGGAATGCCACAGAACAAACTGCAAGGTTGACTGTCAATTTTCATAAAATTCAGATACACATTGGTTATCCCTTCAAAACACTACATAATGGTTAGCAGAGGCTTCTCTTTTTCAAAGGAGTGTTTAATGCTTGAAGAGGACTTCATCATGACTGAGTCTGTGATGCTGGCATGCATCACTAGAATAATATACAGACTGTATATTGTGTTAATACTATTACTTCACAAGAATGCTATTTCCAAAGAGACACAAATCTAAGAAGACAGAATGAAGCGAATTCCTTTTATTTTATAGAATTGTGGATATTTTACAATTGTGCCTGCACTCATTCATAGTTAATCGGGACCATTTCTTGGATTTAAATATGTACCGCCAGAGCAAACTCAGATCAATAAAACTCCAAGGCTATTCTGACATACGAGATTTTGAGTAATTTCCAATTTCAAGTGTGGGGAAAAGTATGGTGTCACTTGATCTAGCTTACTCTGAAGGGCCCAAATTAGCAGGCAGGCATAAGCCTTCGCAGACTACTACTCCTCAAAACAACCTCTCGACTATAATCATGAAGAAATTCAATTAATAACATAACAGGCTTCCGGAGAACAGTCATTTCCTTGCCCTGTCAATGCTGACACTGTATTCTAAATTGTTAGGAGAGATGTCCTTTGCCCAATTTGTTTTAGCTGATGCAATTATCCCCTAGTTAAATTGCTCCGTACATAGTTAAGGACCTTTAAGGTGAAACTGTTGGACAAATACTTCGAAAATAGGTTTTAAAAATAAAAAATAAAACCAGGATCATCTTTATGGTTTTATGTGAAACACTGAAACAACAAATATATATACCATGTATCTAGAGTACGAATTTGTTACCTAATGTTTGATTGGATTAGTACATTTTGAAAATCCATACAATCTCCAGTATCCTCAAGATATTCCCTCCTATGACCTTATGCTGAACCTGGAGTGTAGCTTCCCAAACATACTTTTGGAAAAAACCCTAGTTGTGTTTTTCCTAGGCTGAAAGAGAGAATACGAAATTTGGTATTTTCTTCTGATAGAAAAAGTACCAAATACGTTTCTGATCAATGATATATATAATAATATTGATCCTTACCCTCTCTTATGAATTTGGTCCATATTAGGCTAGGAAGGAGATCCTAAGGAATTACTATTCTGACTCTTAGGATTGAGCAAAAAACGGGTATAACCGAATTACCGAACCGAAATAAAATAACTGAATTTTTCTGATATTTCGGTTTTTTTTTAATAATTCGGTTATATCCGAAATTAATTACGGTGTTCGGTTAGGTAATACGGATATCAAGTTTGAGTTATTCGGTTAAACCGAATAACCGAATAAAATGGCTTAAAATAATAATATTATGACTTCTCTACTTTCCTCTTTACTTCTTTAGTCTTTAGTTTTACTCTTTACCAGATCAAGATGTCCAGATCTTCTCTCAGCCTCATGCCCTCATCCCCAAATTTCGATTACTCATCTCTGTAAGCCCCTAGGCCCTAACCCAAAAGCCCCTAATCTCGATTTGGGTCGGCCAGTCCCCAAATCGCACGTCGAACGTCGCGAGTCGCGACTCCACTGCGCCAACCTCATCTCCGACTCCGAGTCTAGACGGAACCTCATCTCCGACTCCGAGCCTTCACAGTATGTCGTTGCTCTCTGAACTCTTTGTTTTTCCTCTATTTTGGCCTTTGATGAAGTTTCTGAACTTAGAATCAGTTTTAGAGAGATGGGTTTTACTCGCTTGACCATTTTAATCAAGTTCTTGAAGTTAGTGAATTTTGTTAATTTAGTTCATTTGTAATGGATTTACTACTTGGTAGTTAGAATTTTTCTGCTGATTTTGTCTCCCAAAAGAACAGGGGGAGACCCCTTTTGTTTAATTTGTATACCTCAATCATAAAAAATGTGTAAAAAGTGAGAATCAATTAAAGTTCTCATAATCCGTTCTCCTATTATTTTCTGTTTTAGGTGGGGCTTGGTGAATGTTGTTGTGCTGGATGTCATAATCACCATCTTTTCCTTTTCCTTTTCCTTTCTCTTTCTTTTGAATATTTCTACATGGAGGAGAGAGATTTAGAAGTACCTTAGTAGAATGTATCAATAAATAAATAAAATTAGTTCATGAAAAATTGAGGGCCTCTCATTACTCATTATTTTCTGTCCAAAGCTGTGATTTGGATTTGCCTTTTGGCTACTGCAATCTCAAACATAGTATTTCTGTATTGGTTGTCTAATCATGATTCATGGGACAACTTCTCTAATGGTTTATTTTTTTTCGATTTCTTTTCAGCCTGAGGATGTATAATTCCCTTGTGGAGACATGTTTTATTGATTGTGTGGACACGTTCAGACGCAAAACCTTAGACAAGCAAGAGGAAACCTACAATTTGCTGCTCATGTAGTCATGTGACTCATGTTCATGTTGCTGCTAGTTGCTGACTTGCTGTTGCATGTTGGATGTTGCTACTTGCTAGATTATAATTAGACTTTGTTAAGTCATAAACTTTGTTAAGGACAGTTAATTTGCTGCTGCCCTGCTGCTGTAATGTTAATTTTAAATGGTTCTTATTTTGATTGATAAATAAAAAAACAGAGCACAGGTTCGGTTATTATCCGAATACCCGAATGTACAATTCTGTAATTCGGTGTTCAGTAATTCGGTTAATTCCAAATTTCGGTTATTGTTTCGGATAGTAAAATAATGGCTAATTCGGTATTCGATTATAACAGAATAGTTTATTCGGTTCGGTTATAACCGAATGCTTACTCCTACTGACTCTAATACTTATCTAGATATTATTATCTAATAATAATAGAGGACGGATCAATGACATTAAGTTTTTACACAATTTTTTGATTCTTGGATTTGAAAACTCTTATGGCTAAGATTAAAATTGATTTTTAATTTATACACTCTATTCTTTATATAACAACCTATATGAATGCATATATTATCATAATATTGGTGATAACTAACCAAAACTGCTTAGATATACATACTTGCTTCCACAACATTTGTATAAAATTATACTGAAGTTTTGGTTAGTTATCATCAATATTATGATAATATATGCATTCATATAGATTGTTATATAAAGAATAGAGTGTATAAATTAAAAATCAGCTTTAATCTTAGTCATTAGGAGTGTTCAAATCCAAGAATAAAAAAAAATGTGTAAAAAACTTAGTGCCATTGATCCGCCCCCATAATAATATTCAAAATAAATATTAATTACAATTAATTCCACTAAATAATTGTAATTGCACTTCAGTACAGAAATTAATTAAATAAACCCTTTACTAATAAACTATAAATATTTTCTCTACAGATGTACATAAATATTTCAGAATTAATATAATCCCGATACATTTAAACTAATTTCATAAGTTTATAATTTATCTTTATTTGATCATAAATTGATTTAACAATTAAATCAATCATTTTAATAATAAATATTAAAAGACTCAACCAAGATTCTATGATAAATTATCTTATGAAAATCTTATAGATGTTTTGACAATAATAATGTTCCTAATATTAATTAAATATATTAATCGACATTCCGATGTATTAAGTAACACAATGCAATCTCACTCATTGGAATATCAAATTAATATATATATCAATATTAAGTCCATTATTATTTCAAAATTAAGAAATTTCACAAATTAGTATTTATGTGAAAATATTTTATAAAAAAATATTATCACATAATCTGTTTAATGCACACCATTATTGCACTAGTACTTTAATTAGAAGAGATCATGATAAATCATCTCTGTTAAAGTACTACAACCTACAAGATAATATCTCCAAATCATCCTAAGTTATAAACCATTATTTTTTTATTTATATATTACATATGATTTATATCTTTTGTGTATAACATTTATTTATACACATAAACCATAATATATATAATATAGAGATTTATATAAACAAACTAAACGAACCATTTAATGAATGTTGAATGATGTACTTTTATTAATAAATAAATGAACAACATAAATAAATAAACATTAAATAAATAGATAAATAGGATTTTTATAGCAAAAATCCAACAGAAACTAGTCTTGTTATCCCTACTTCCACATATATTGAAGGTCTCAAGATACCTACAAGTTAGGCCTTTTACTGTGAGCCTAAACAATTTTCTATAACTAATAAAATTGAGCAGACATAGTTTTATAGCTCCCACACCCCCCCCCCCCACCCCACCAAAAAAAAAAAACTTTTCTCATTTTTCTTTTGCTAAATAGTTATGTGAACTTGTTGGTGGCAAAAAAAATTATCATACTTTTGTGGATTGAATGATGAATATCTAATAATACTGTCTGATATGAGGATTGGAGGGATTTCCTACTTTTATCAGCAGTGAACCAAAATATAAAGAATGTACATATGCTGTATTGCAATACAATAACGATGCACTAAACCTTGTTACACAACGAAATAGTACCTTTTCATCCTTAACGAGGGACAAACACCCTCAAAAAAGGACGGCCTTGGGTTTTGAGATAAGGACTGGAAACAACTGCTGGTTTATTAGCAGACCAAGGAAAACCAAATTAACCATGTTTGTCACAAGGCTAACTACTCTGCTGATGCTCTTGTCAAAGTAAGGTTGTCTACTGGATTCAGATTGCAAGTTTGATTCGTTATGTGTTCAGAATGTGTTCTAAGCTGAATGCTGATGCTATGTGTCTTTGGTACCTAACAACTATGTTGATTTCTTATTAACTTTATGCTAGTTCCTATTTAAAAAATTAAGGACCAGAGTTGAAGCTCACCAGGTAAAAATGACTAGTTTGCAGAATATTGAATTACATTGGCTTCTGTCAGTATGATATACTTAAGAGTGCCATTAATATTACAGGAAATTGTCACCTAAGAGATCCCTGAAAAGCTTGGATTGTTAGATGGATTTTTAGCTACCAGACTAACATAAGGTTGTCCTCATGGCTGATACAATGGTCATAATTGTTCTACTAACCTCAAATATCTACTTCATGGCCTAAATATTAAATGACATTATGATTGAACTACCATTTGATTTTCATCATTTCAGATATTTTAGTACACAATTGGCTCAACTAAGAGGCTATAAAGGTCTTCTTCCACAAATAACCTCAAAATTCTGAAAGAAACTTACAGAAAAGAATTTTCACCCCTATATTCAAGTTCTAAATCAGTAAACAACAATGAATCATTATTTGTAGTTATTCACCATTTGCGTCAAGTAAAAGCTAAATATACAATCAATACCCAAAACAGCTAAAGATAAGTAAACAAACATACAAATTATAAAAAAAAATTTAACAACAATCATCAAATGGTTATTCATAGATATTCATCATTTGCTCATAGAAAAAAAAAACAACGAAAATAAGTACCAAACCAAGAGGGTAACTGCAAAGCAATAAATATAATAACAGAAGATTATATCGAGAATTGTACCATAGACATTGGTATTGAAGGTTTGCTCAAGTGAAGATAGCGGGATTTCGGCAAGAGGGCCAACACATTGAACCCCAGCATTGTTGACGACAATATCTATGCGACCAAACTTTTCAAGAACATGAGAGAGAACATTTTGAACGCTTTGATCAGATAATATGTCAAGCTCTTGAAGGAAGAAGTTGGGGTTTTGGTCCAGATCAGCCATGGAGGACAGTGACCGAGCCGTGGCCACTACAAGGCAGTTCTCGGCGGCGAAAGCAAGTGCCAGAGCGTGGCCAATGCCGCCGTTGGAACAGCCGGTGATCAGAACCACTTGCTTTTCGTAATTATCCATGACAAATTTAATAGATGGGATTTGAGAACTGACTTCTGAGATTTAGATCTTTTTCCTAAAGTTGAGATTTTCTATGTAGCACAGTGAGCTAGGATAATTTCTTTCCTTAATATACATTTGTTTTAGAGGTTTCACAAATATTAAAGAAATAATTTAAAATATTAAATATAATATTAATTGTTTATATTGAGAGTATTATTTATTAAATAAATAATAACAAAAGAATCAAATTATATTTAAGGAACAAAATGAGTAATTTAATGATAACATGTCTCTAAAATTTTGTGATGTGTTACCCTACAATATATGATCATAAAATTTTAAATTCTTTTGATTATTAAATATTAATGAGTGTGGATAAATGTAATAGAAATGTATAAAAGAAATATTTTTTTGTCGTCACTTTATAGAGTGGTGATGATGACTTTTTTTTTTAATACTATAGGACAATTTAAAAAAAATTCTAAGAGATGAACGTCAAACCTAACCCACCTACTTACACGCATACTTTGCCCATTGGCCGACTCAATTGAGCTTATGATATCCTAAAACATGGGATTCTCAATCTCGGATCCGGTTAGCATTAAGTTTTTTTTAAGTAAGTTGGTTAATTGACCAATAAAATACTGACACACATACAGGCTCACCTGCGTGTCGGTATTCTATTGGCCAATTGACCAATTTATTCAAAATAAACTTTAGGCTAACCACTTCCCTCAACCTCACCGACTATTACCTCGTTTGAAGAACTCTCATGGTGGATATGTGATTGAAAGATGAAATAAGACGATACTTCAATTAATTTTATATCAAATATGAAATTGTTTCCCCCTATTTTTAATGTATATAGTCCCATATTCAAGTCTATCAGCAACAAAATCAAACTTGAAAATAAATTTTCTCTACAAAGTTTGGCTAATTTTTCTCTAGTCCCACTCTCAAATTCCCTTCCAAATCTTTGAAAATAAAATGTAATGGTACCCTATTTTGCGCTTAAAAGAAAGAAATGGTACCATACAGTGGATCAACACAACACACAATGCAGCTGCAAATAGCTTTAGAAAAAAAAAGAGGGAGGGGGGGTATCACCACTTCATTATCTTTCGAAGAAGGAAATCCTTTATAGAGAGAGGCAAATGGTAAGCGATTGCCATTATTGTGGAGTACCCGCCAATGGAGAACCAAGCGGGTGGATTTTTCTTCAGCAGTGCGGCTACTGTCTTCTTAGCAAACTCTTCAGAAGGGGTTGCCTTGGGACAAGTAGGCTCTAGCTAGGATTGCTGCTTCGAATTGCTTGTAAAGTTTCCATTCTGGCATCCAACTATAGTTGGCTATGGCAGAATTTCCAATGTTCGACTTAACAGCACCAGGGACAACGTTAATCACATCAATCCCGAAAGGTCTGAGCTCCAATCTACATACATACAAGAGATGGTATATACTTCATTTAGTATCAGAAAGCTTAAAATTGGCAATAACTTTATGATGACACAAGACATCAACTCTCGGTGGCCATTTGAATTACAGGAAAAGACGATGTATCACTTCCACACAAAACAATAAGTTTGGCAGAATATTTGAAGATATGGTCACTCACGACATAATGCAATAGATAACAATACCATTATTACTTCCTCAAGCTGCACTGGTTCACATTAGTTTGTGATAACAAAAAATGTATTTGTTCGAAAACCATAGTCACGAAGAAGGTTTGCAGAACTACAAAAGGTAAACTAATTTTCTTTGTGGGAAAAATAGTGTTAGATTTATAAAAGATATATGAAAAAAAAAAGACTAGCTAAGACTTAATCGTAGGATGCAAGATATAATGTTCAAAATGACATTTTTCTTAATTATTGCGCCTTCTCTTCTCTTTTTTGTGGTAGTGTGTTTGGAGAAGGGGTTTTTTTTCGGGGGGGAGGGGAGGGGAGGAAATTGCATTTTATGCAAAGAGAAGACAATAGTTTTGATCAATGAAAGCAATTGAATTGGCAAACCTCAGTGTATCTGTTAGAGAATGCAGTGCAGCTTTAGATGCAGTGTAACCACCTGCCCATGGGCCAGGGCCTAAAACGCCTATGCTTCCAATGTTAACAATCTTTCCCTTCTTCCTAGATGCCATGTGAGGGACTACAGCTTGAATTATCCTCATTGAACCTATATGCCCACATATTAATGATGAATAAGAGAAGAAAATAAGCTTGCCATGTCCATCAAAGCAAAGTAATTGGCCATGCAATTAGTTGCACATGTAACCTTGTCCAAATAAACGAAAAACTGCATGAAAGCTATTTGTGTTGCATTTTGCAGAAACTAATTCGGGTGTCAAGAAAAAAGAATAAAAAAGTAAAAATATACTGAGAATTAGATTCTTCCAGGGAGTTTATTGGTCCGTCAGAAAAGAAAAAGAAAAAAGGTAACTAAAAAATCTAAGAAAAAGGGATCAATAAGTTACTATTATTTTTTCCTTTCTATTTCTATAAGAATTTAGTTTAGGGACAAGTCGAATATCTACATCACATGGTTCCATGAAATATAGGAGTTGAATCCCTACATCACATGATTCCATGAAATATCTTAAATCTATGTCGAATTGATAGGTGTATATGTATCAATCAAATGAATTTTGTTCAAATGCATGTGCACATGTACACTAAATTTAATCCAAGGAATTGTAATCAAAGTTTAGTGCGAATACGTGACAAATAAGTTAACTACACAAAGAAAGACACCTTGCACTCCTGAAAATGTGGGATACCTGCTTCAAAGCAGCCACCTTCATTGCAAAATATCTATGACTATTAAAAAGTAATAGGGAAATGATATTTTCACATGTATTTTTGATATTCACACATGTGCTTCTCTCATATGAAGGTGGGATCCACTACACTCTCTTGTAAGAGAAGATCATGTGGATATCAAAACCACATTTGGAAATAGTCCTCCCCCTATTAATACCGGGAACTGTTATTTCCACAAGCCATTTTTGATGGTTCCACAAGCGGTTTTGGGGCCATTAAGCCTATTGGAAATGTCCACTTATAAACATGAAGGTTAGATGTTACATTAATAATAAGCATAACTCGGAACTCGGAACTGGAATTGGCAAAGAAGGGAAGTAAATTGTAAGGTTGACTATCAGTTTTCTAAAGGTCAGATACACATAGGTTATCCCTTCAACCACTACGCACATAATGGTGAGCAGAGGCTTCTCTCTTTCAAAGAAGTGTTTAGTGCTTGAAGAGGACTTCATCATGACTGTGATGCCGGCATGCATCATTTGAATAATACACAAACCGGATTATTATTATTTCACAAAAATGCTATTTTCAAGAAATAGTTATCTAAGAGGACAGAATGAAGCAAATTCCTTTTATTTCATAGATCTGTAGGATATTTGATTAATAACAATTAGCTCCCGCCCTGCAATCATTCATAGCTAATTGGAACCATTTCCTGGATTTAAATATGTACTACCAGAGGCAACCTCAGTTCAATATAACTCTAAGACTAGTCTGACATACAACGAGATTTTGAGTTCTTTCCAACATGAAGTGTGGGAAAAAGTATGGTGTCCATTAATCTAGCTTACTCTGAAGGGCCCAAATTAGCAGGCAGGCATAACCGTTCACTGACTACTACTGCTCAAAACAACCTCTTGACTATAATCATGTGAAATTCATTTAATAACGTAACAGGTTTCTCGAGAACAGTCATTTCCTTGCCCCATCAACCCTGACACTGTATTCTAAAGTATTAGGAAAGATGTGATGTCCTCTGCCCAATTTGTTTTAGCTGATACAATTATACCTTAGTTAAATTGGTCTTTAAGTAGTTAAGGACCTTAAGATGAAACTAGTGTGGTTATCCCTACTTCCACATATATCGAAGGTCTCGAGTTACCTACTAGTTAGGCCTTTACTGTAAGGCTAAACCATTTTCTATAACTCATAAAAATTGAGCAGACAGAGTTTTGATACCTTCTCCTTCCCCTGCCCCCGCCCTCCTGCCCCCTGCACCCCACCCACCCACCCACCCACACTTTTTCCTTTTTTTACTACATAGTTATGCAAACTTGTTGGAGGCAAAAATCATATTTCTGTGGACTAAATGATGAATATTTAAAAATACTGTCTGATGATGAGGATTAGAGGGATTTGCTACATTTATCAGACGCGAACCATAATATAAAGTATGTACACATGCTGTATCACAATACGATAACAATTCACAAAATCTTGTTACACAACACAAATACCATAACCCCAAAGAATTAGTTGACAAAAGACACTTCAAGAATGAGGGACAAACACCCTAAAAAAAGAACGGACTTGGATTTTGAAATAAGAACTGGAAACAACTGCAGGTTTATTAGGAGATCAAGGACAACCAAATTAATCATGTTTGTCAGACGGCTAACTACCCTGCTGATGCTCTTGTCAGGAAAATTGTCTACTGGATTCAGATTGCAAGTTTGCTTCATTATGTATTCAAAACAGGGGCGGAGCCATGAGTAGGCTTTTAGGGCTGTAGCCCGGCCCAATTTTTTTGTTTTTACTAGATATACTATATAATTATGTAGCCCAAAGTAAATAAGTTGGAATAGCCTTGGCCAGCTCAACCCAAATGTACAATTTTGGCATTATAATATCTTTGGTCTGTCTATCCCAAATGTACAATTTTGGCATTATAATATTTTTAGCACGTCCCAATTTTTATTCCTGGCTCCGCCCCTGATTCAGAATTTGTTCAATGCTGATGCTATGTTCCTTTGATACCTAGGAACTATGTTAGTTTATCGTTAACGTTATGCTAGTTCCAATTTAAAATTTTAAGGACAAGGATTCAAGTTCACCAAGTATAAATGACTAGTTTAAGAGAATCATAATTTACATTCACTTCTGGCAGCATGATATACTAAAGAGTGCCATTAATATTACAGGAGATCGTCACCTAAGAGATCACTAAAAAGCTTGGATTGATGATTGACTTTGGGTATATGTAGCACAGATAGAATAGCTATCAGAGTAACATAAGATTGCTCTGATGGCTGAATGCAATGGTCAAAATTGTTCTACTAACCTCAAACATCTACTTAATAAACTATATTGCATATAACATTAAGATTTGAACCACCAACTGGTTTTCATCATTTCTGATTTTTTAGTACACAATTGACCCAGTTAAGAAGCTATAAAGGCCTTCTTCGACAAATAACCTCAAAATTCTGAAAGAAACTTACAGAAAAGAATTGTCACCCCTATATTCAAGTTCTAAATCAGTAAAAATCATTATTTGTAGTTATTCACCATTTGCATCGAATAAAAGCAATAGATACAATCAACACCTGAAACAGCTAAAGATAAGTAAACAAACATATAAAGAATGATAGTGTGATATTTGCAATATTTGCGAATATTAAGGATGTATTCATTTTTCATGTTTACACATAAAAATAATTAGTAGTAGTATGATGATAAAATTAAGATTACAAGTTTGAGGATATAATATCATTTTAACTACTATCAATAAAAAGAGAGACTTTATTTGTGGAATAAAAAAAATGGTAAATAAAGCTCTTTGTTTTTGGAATAAAGGGAGTATAAATTTACAACCATCATCAAATGGGTATTTATATATTATAGTGTCTATTCATCATTTGCTCATAGACCAAAAAAAGACTAAATTAAACCAAATCAAGTAAATTTAAGTAGTATAAAAAACAAGGTAATTGAAAAACAGTCATAACAGAGGATTATAAGTTGAATTGTACCATAGACATTGGTATTGAAGGTTTGCTCAAGAGAAGATAGCGGGATTTCAGCCAGAGGACCAATACATAGAATCCCAGCGTTGTTGACGACCATATCTATGCGACCAAACTTTTCAAGAACATGAGAAAGAACAATTTGAACGCTTTGATTAGATAATACATCAAGTTCTTGAAGAAAGAAGTTTGGGTTTTGGTCCAGATCAGCCATGGAAGATAGTGACCGAGCTGTGGCCACTACAAGGCAGTTCTCTGCGGCAAAAGCGCGTGCCAGAGCGTTGCCAATGCCGCCGGCGGAACAGCCGGTGATCAGAACTACTTGTTTTTCGTAATTATCCATGACTAATTTAATAGATGGATGTTGAGAGTAGAAGTGCCGACTGACTTCTGAGATTGAGAGAATTAAATATTGGGCTATTGAAGGGAATTTTTGGCTCTTGGGCTTGGTTTTAGATATTTTGTTAACAATTATTGCCTCCGTTCCTAAAATATTTTTATTTAAGGTATTGACAGATAGATTAAAAAAAATCATTTTAATAGTAGTAATAAAATTTATTTGAAATTTTATTATTACCCCTTTTATGAAAAATTAAAAACTATTAATACAAGGGAGAGAATTTATTGGGATACTGAGAGAAGATAGGGGTAATATAGGAAAGTAAATAATTTATTCTTCTAAGAAGTTGTAAACGACAAATATTTTGGAACAAATTTTTTATTCTAAAACGACAATCTTTTAGGAACGGAGGGAGTAATATTTTTACGTGTATTTAGAAAAGAATTTTTTAAACACATGTTAAGCACACAATTCAAGTGAATATTCTCTTGAATTGTGTGCATATTCTCTTGAATTTGGTGTAAATATAAAAATCAAGAGAATATGCACACAGTTTAAGAGAATATTTTTTTGAACTGTGTGCTTAATATATGCCTTTAGGGCACATGTTGAGTGGATGTGCAATAAATTCTTTTCATTTGGGTAAAAATAGTTTAGTGATAATGTATCTCTAAAATTTTGAAATATGGTACCCACTATATACATGATCACAAAATTTTATTTTCTTTTTATTATTAAATAATAACGTATGTGAATAAATATGATAAAAATGTACAAAATCGACAATTTTATTTTAGTCACAATTCTTATTTGATATAAAATTAATTGAGTTGTTGTCTCATTTCTCCTTTCAACCACACATCCAACACGAGAGTTCTCCAAACGAGAAAAACGCCGCGTAAACAAATCCGATAATTAGAAGATCGGAAATCTCATGTTTTAGGCAATTACAAGCACATACGAGTCGGCCAAGTAGGTAGGTGGGGGTTAGATTTGGTGTCGAAGAGCCGTTCAATTAGGTTCAAAATATTTTTCTTTTTCTTTTTCTTTTTCTTTGGGTCTTTTTATGTGGCCATTTAAG
Organism: Panax stipuleanatus; assembly: GCA_020205555.1. Lineage (NCBI taxonomy): Eukaryota > Viridiplantae > Streptophyta > Magnoliopsida > Apiales > Araliaceae > Panax > Panax stipuleanatus. The sequence continues at coordinate 25,304,907 of CM035117.1, forward strand.
AAATACTCTTTCTGGCTACAAATATTACTTAAATAGGGCATAATTTTCAAGGGATTGTTGTATAAGCAAAGGGGTGAGATAAGGTGGCCAGTTACTCCCAAAGGACAGGTATGCGGCATGCCCAAGCAGCCTCCTTGCAAATGCCAAGTTACATCATCACCTACCTTCGCAGTGGTGTGTAAATGAAATTTTCAACATTAACGCCTCTGGTAAACATAATTATTTATCATTACTAGTTTACACCAAGCATGAAGTTGTCACTTCAATTCTAGACCAAACAAATTTTATTTCTTATTTATACCTGGTGATGATATTGAATGTAATGGTTCCGATTACTATGAAATTTCATATTAAGTTGGTCAATTGATCAATACAGTGCTGACAAAAATAGAGAGATCATCCCTCGACATGCGTGTCAACACTGTATTAATCAATTGATCAAATTTAACTTCATACTGACCACTCCCGAATGTTTAGTTTACTACTAATTAAAGCTATTACAATAAAATTGTGATAATAAAATTAAATCTAAAGAAATAAAAAAAATTATTTTTCACTATTTTTTTTTATTTTTATAAACGACTCTTTTTATTTAACAAATTTTTTAATATAATTTTTCAAAAGGTTAACATTTTTTTTCAAAATTTTCAATGTCACTTCTTCCTATGTGTACTTCCACGTACCAAAGTTTCAGAGTCCATTTTTTTCAACACATCTTATCGTGTAATAATGAGCCAAACACCACCAAATTCAACTTGCCCCAAATTCCCTCACTTTACCTTTTCCATTTCCATTTCGCTTTGCAATCGAAATCAAAATGTCAGCTCTCTCTCAATTCTTCTCTCACCTCTACACCATCACCCTAATTTTCTTCACCCTACTCTTCCTCGAGCTAGTCATTTTCGTCCGCTCCATCACCGGCCACATTTTTTCGACCGGCAACGGCCCGATCACAACCGCCCAGTATCTCAAACTCATCGAACGGAAAAATCCGGCGAGCCGATTCAAGGCCGGACTGAAAGAAGTGTCCAAAGAGTGCTCGGTTTGTTTGTCGACATTCGAAGAAGGGGAAGAAATCAGGAAGCTGAAGCAATGTAAGCACACTTTCCATAAGGATTGCCTTGACACCTGGCTCCGGCAGGATTGCGCCACGTGTCCACTTTGCCGGAGAAGCGTCTTGCCGGAGGAGATTGTGGCGAGGTACCGCCGGCAACGGAATAATCAAGACAACAATGGAAGTGATGAGGATATGTTGATTCTATTGTCCGCTTTACAGGGTAATTATCTGCGTAGATTAGCTTATTAGTAGTATTTAACTTTTTGCAGCACTTCCCTTATTTCATCGAGGGTAGTGTTGTCATTTACCGTAAAATTTATTAATATGATATTAATTTTAGAATTTTACGAATTTACTTATTTTAGAAGGAAAGGTGTGTATAATTGTAACTTTTATCTTATCTAACTTATTTACTTATTTTTATCTTATTTTACGAATTTTACTTATTTTATTACATGTTGTTAGTATTATTTATTTTTTACTATTAAGGTGTTTGATAATTATTTATTTTTTATTTATAAATTCAGTTTTAAGTTAAAAAAAATAAGTAATTATTTATTATTTATTTAAAAAAAACTTATAAATAATTTTAAAATAAGTTAGTTTAACCAAATATAATATTTATTTTGTCATTCTTCTATTTTGTCTCTTTTTATTAATATCATTTATAGTAATTTTTATATTTATTTTAACTTATAAGTTATTAAGAATCGAATACCTTAATAACTTATTGTAACTTAATTTTTAACTTTTAAGTTAAATTAATGTCGTACGCTTTTATTTATAAAATAACTTAAAATAATTTATAAGTCAACTTATTTTATAATTTATAAGTTATTTTAAAATAAATTATTCCCGAACAGCTTCAGCTTCATTATGCAGGCTTGTATGAGATATTTAATGCTAAAGGTATAATAGAAAAAATTGTGTAAAAATTTAATTATTAAAGGAAAGTGAACATTTAACAATACTTCTTAAAAAGAGCCAAATGTTTTTTAATTTTTTATATATAAGGATTGATTCCAATCACTTGGAATTAATGATGTCATCTTTGTAATTAATTGAAATTAGTGATCTCGTCTTTGTATGTGTATTTATATATAAGAATTGATTAATTCCAAACTTTGGAGTGAAGTTGGTGGTAATAGAAAAATGGGATACAAATCATGATTTATCTCTCTATATACATAACAATAATACAGATACATAAATACTATCAAACAAGAAGCAAAATGAAAAAGGCAAGATTATTATGTTTTTTACAAATCCTGCAAAACTGAAAATTGGTCAAGCGGAGAAAACTCCATTAACGGCGGCGAGACCAACCTGGGATTTAGGCTCCAAAACCCACATGCCTTTTTCCTCTCCAAATTTCTTCTTCTTAATAATCCAAGAAACCCCATCATCACAAGACGGTGATAAAAGCTCAATTTCTTGACCATTATTATTAGCCCCAATTTTCCTAGCGCAGATCTTGGCCCTTCTCTCGTACTCCTCAGCAACTATCACAGCTATATCTGCCATTGTGGATTCTTAATTTTCTCTCTCTTAACTCTCTCCCGGTGTGTTTGAATTAATGAATAATATGGATTTTAATGTGGAGGTATTTAGTTTGTTTATAGGGGAAAAGAATTTGGATAAGGTTGCCACATGCCTGGCAGGCGATTATACTTACTTTCTGCGCATTGTATTATTATTAGTGTAATAAGCGCACATGCTAAATGCACAGTTTAAGAGAATATTTTATTTTGAACTTATGTGCATATTCTTTTAATTTTTATATTTGCACCAACTTTCAAAAAAATATACACATAATTCAATAGAATATTCTCTTGAACTGTATGCTTAGCATGTGCTATAAGGGTACATGTTAAAAAATTCCTTATTATTTTATGAATTTGGACCTGATTTTTTTAGGTACGCTGGTTTTGCGCATGGTATTATTAAATTGCGATTAGCATGAAAATTTGTGCGATAAGATATACTCCTCTATTCTTAAATATATGACGTTTAAAATTTTTATACAGGGATTAATAGAGTTAAAACTTTTAAAATTACTTTATTAAAATTACTATGTGCGATAAATAAAAAGTTAAATTGTAAGTAATAAAGATGAAAAAGACATAATGTTAGAGGATAGAAAAAATATAGGAATTAAAGAGAGTATACAGGAAAGATATTAAAATAGAGAGAAAATGTAGCTTTGAAAAAATAGGAGAGAATTAAAGAGAGTATTAAATATTTAGGGGTAATTAAAGAAATAATGTAATCAATGCTCCTAGAAATCTTAAAACGTCATATATTTAGGAAGAGTCATGCTACTATCACATAAAACAATTACATAACGCTCACATACTCCTGTATGACAGTATGTGATTTATTGTTGACATGATCCCACTTAACTCAACAGCAAATTCACATACTGCCACCTCATTATTATGTGAGAGTTATGTTGCTTGTTTTATGTGATAGTAGCATTATTCATTTAAGAACAAAAGAATTATTCTAAAACATCAGTTATTAAGAAATGGAGAGAGTAATTCAAATAAGTTAGGATATGATCATTTTTAATTTTTATTTATTTCATGTATATATACACTTCATAATTATAATTTGACTAAAAAACTTGATTATAATTATAATCTTGATTAAGCAAATGTTATACATTACTACTCATCCTAAAAACAATCAACCCCAATGGCTGATATTTGATATAGAACATTTTTCTTATTTTTTTTAAATCACAACCGCTTTTTATAAAAGTTTTTGTCAATATTTAGTTTTCCTACAACGGTTGAGTAATAATTAATTCTTCATAGTGGATTACGTTTGTTACGGTGATTAAATTAACATGCTAAATCTACGACTGATTATCCCTCTAAGTTATCACCCACTTTTAAAATCGTCCCTAAAATTTAATTTTCTTCAATCAGGTCCTTAAAATGGCATTTTGTTCACGTTTCCGTTCCTTCAGCCCAATTTAACCTCAACCCGACCTATTATGACCAATTTTAACACAACCAGACCCAGTTTGACCAAACCTAAATTTTTAATATACTACTTCCAAAGAATAAACTTGTTATTATTGACTTTTTAAAATTAACTTAAGATATTTTTAAATTTAAAATTAACATAATTTTTTTTGTTAATTTTAATCAATACCAGAAAAAAAAATTATAAATATATTTTGCCGGGGTAATGTATAGGAAATATATTCTCTCTTATCTATAACTCGTTTAACAAATTATTAGCTATTATATTAATATAAAACATGACTACGAGCGGGTATCCCTTTCTTTTCGGATGGAACATCATATCATTGCCACACTATTCTTCTTTTAATTTATTTAATATAGAGATAACAATATTGAACTATATTATACCCATCAACCGGGAGACTACGGGGCTGTTTGTTTAGAACTGAATACATCTGAATGACTGAATGATTGAATCGATTAGCTATTACTACGTTTGTTTTGGAAAAAAATCGTCTGAATGACTGAATCGATCAAATAATTGAGCTGAATGACTAAATCAAATTTTTTTGACTGAATGACTGAATGAGCAACTGAATAAATTTAAAAAAATTAAAAATTTTAAAAAAATATTAACTATTATATTAAATAAATTTACAACAATTTTAAATTTTTTTAGAGGGATAAAATAATAAAATTATGTCATTCAGATATTTCTGACATATTAATTATCAAATAATTTTTTTCATTCAGATTCAACTCATTCAAATTCAAATTCGAATTTATTTAATTTTTATCAAACATCCCATACATCTCAAAAACCATGGGAATCCAACCGTTATTTTTTGTATATCTCTAGCTTACTCGTATATATCCAATTTTCACGTACATGTCCGCATATAAGTTTTTCTATTATTACTGATTTACTGTTTAGGGAAAAACAAAGAAAAAACTTTTCCGTTTCTGTTGTTGATGCTTTACATTTTCAAATAAACTTCTATATATAAAAGTAGTACATGAACATGAAGGAGATGTTTAGAATATAGAATTCAAACTTAAAACATTTATATTAAATCTATTTTATTCTTAAAATTAATTAAGCAAGATTCATTATTTTTAACAAGAAGAAGAGATAGTATTTAATATATTTATGTTGCCATAATATGAACTAAATGAATATATATATATATATATATATATATGATATACTTTAAAACTTCTTTTACAAAACAAATACGGAGGAAATATAAAGTACACAAGTCGAATATGAGCCGCCTACTGTTCATTCATTTAAAGTATCAAAATTTTCTTTCTTCACTGATCTCTACACAATACAAGTTTGTTGATCCTTACTCGTATATGATATTGAGTATACTCGATTTATTTAATATAAAATATTTAACAATTAAATTCTCCACAAACTCTGAGAAGTAGGAGTTTTTATATTTTCTCAGTACATGTCTATCAATTGAGTAGAGTGATAATATCATCTCATTAATCTTTTACAAGGCTCGAGACCTAGCATAAAGAGTTCAAATTTAAATTATTCCAAATAGTTGATCAAGTTAATTTTATCTATATTATCATAATATCAATGATACAGTTCGAATTTGTGTATGTCTCAAATGCTCGCGAACAACTCGACTAAAAAATGAGTCAAGCCAAACTTGAGTACAATAAAACGAGTCGAATTTAAATATGAGCAAAGACTGCAAAATTATATTCGAATCTAAATATGAATCTGATCACCTTTAAAGAGTTCCGAGTAAAATATGAGTAAGATATTGTTCGACTTGACTTAGGATCATTTTCACCCCTAAGGCATAGTCGTCATGGCAACGACTAGGCGTCTGGTGTTAGAGAGAACAAGACAACACCTTGGACGTTGAGCCGCCAAGGCTTACTCCAAGGCTGATTACGTCTTGGTAGCTGACCCAAGTTAAGTGATTAAGTCAATTTGTACTCATTACTCATCATAACCCATAGACTAGCTATATAGACGACTTTTATTATATATTAGACTTCATTGTTGACTTGATTCATCTTTTATTCTCTACGTAATGTTTGTTAACTTGTTCTACTAGTTTTCAATGTCAAGTATTTTATTTTTAAATTTTAATTATGAAATATTCATATAATTGTGTTTTTAATTGTATTTTATAGACAGTGGCGAAGCCATGATTTTAATTCAGTGGAGTCAAAATTTGGTGATGCTATAAATAATTTGGCAGGAGCCAAGCCAATTTTTTTAGATAATTTTGTATTTTTAGGCCATTTGCATATGTAAAACATGTATTTTGTTATAATATTGTTAATATAACAAGTAATAACATTATTTATATACGGTCCGAATCTTAAGCTCACCCATTATCCAACATACCTTACTCACCCCCCTTTAGCGACGGACCGAGAGACGGTTCAGTCCGTCGCTATATATACAACCGTCGTCTTAGCTTTTAGCGACGGACAACATATAGACGACGATTGTATATATAGCGATGGACTGAACCGTCGCTAGGGGGTGAACAAGGTATGTTGGATAAAGGATGAACTTAAGATCCGAACCGTATATATATATATATATACACACACCCCTTATTGACCCCTAATACGTCTTTCTAATCATAAATTTGTTAATAAATATTTAAATTGCTTATGTTATAAAAATAATATAAATTAGACAATTATTTATTTTTAAAATATTAGAGGAAGATGCATGCATCAAGTATTATAAATAATATGGAATTGAGAAAGTTATAAAAAAATTCAATTTGACCCAGTATATTAAAAAAATTATAAAATTTTAGTGAGATCAATTTATTCATTACACTTAAATTTCTTTTAAATTTATCATATACTAACTCCGTCCCATAATAAGTGCTTTTTTAGCTTAAATCACACATACCAATACACAAGCTAAAATGGCAAAAATACCCTTAATATATTTTCTTTGTTTTGTTTGAGCTAACTTTTTTTATTGCCTTTGATCTCTCTTTCTCTTTCTCTTTCTTCAACCTTTCAACTTTCCAATAAATACGCAATAAATACCATTGGATGCATAAGGGCACATATGAAAAAATATTATAAAAGTTGTATTGGAGTTCTAACACATTACTTATTTTAGAAAAAAATATTAAGCCTAAAAAGGCACTTATTGTGGGACGGAGGTAATATTATAAAATAATTTTTTTTCAGTGAGGTCAGTTGACCCCACACCCTTGATTGTGGATTCACCCCTGTCATAGTGTTAGTTATTATGTTTTAAATTTTAATGTATATAAAATTATATTGTCGAATATGATTTTGAAGTTAAATAAATAACGTATAAATTGTACATTGTTAACGACTTGTCGTCATATGGACGACATGGCGGGCGTCTTATCGCCTAGGCGTTCTGACGGTCAACTACCGCCATGTTTCGCCGTTACAATTATGCCCTAAGGCAAGCATGCTAGCTCCTAGTACTTTCTTGAACACTAAATGTTACCATTAAAACTTAAAATGCAGCTTATAAAGGATAAAGATCATCAGATAGCCATTATTAGTTAATTCATATAATTGAAGCACAAGAAGCTTTCTTACATGCATAGAGTTGGTCTCCATCTTCACAACCCACACATCTGGTGGAAGGTATGCATATTCATAGGAGGCCTAGTGTTTTCAGCTGCTGAACATGCTCAGATGGGAGAGGTGGGGGAGACCAATCAGATCCCGTCATCTCGCCATCAACATCCTCAACAACATATTCCTAGTCAAGCAATTGACACAGTTTTAACATGAAATCAAGGAACTCTATAAATTTTTATGGTATATAAGTTACAAGGGGTTATGCTAAGGGTCTCAATTTTTTGGTTATGAGGATCATACAATGCAACAATCCTGGCTTAAGGCTTGTACAATGACTCTCATTAACACCAAATAATCTTCTAAATAGTCTTAAAGGAAAAAATTTAGGGGGCCATGGCCCCAAAGAACAATGCCCCCCCCCCCAAAAAAAAAATAAATAAAAGAAAACGAAGAAAGAAACAAACAAATCTATTAGTACCATCACTTGGTCTGGCTTCACGAGAATTATGTGGTAGCCTAGTGGACAAAGACTCACGTACACGGAGACATCTCATTTTCTTCAGCCCCTTAGTAATGTAATGTTCTTAAAATAGCCATATTGCTTCTGTCAAATGCTAGGGAGGGTCATGCTCCCCAGGGAACAACCCCCCCCCCCCCCCAACCCCTCCCCCCCCCCCCAACCAAAAAAAGAAAAGAAAATCTATTAGTTACGTCACTGGGGCCCAGCTTCTTGAGACTTAGGCGGCAGCCTAGTGTGGGCAAAGATTCATCTCTGCATTGGAGACATCAGACATCTTATTTTCTTCTACCCACTTAATGTAATATCTAATGTTCTTAAATGCATCAAAAAGACTTGACAAGCTTCATGCATTACCATGTCAACACACTATAAATAATATTTGGTTAAAAACAAATAATTCTCACTCACTTTCGTTAGCATCCTTTTTGCCAGTATGTGATAGTGTCGCTGCCAAATCCTTTGTCCAACCATTGTAGCAACTAATACGCTGTAGAATATTCCAATCACTGTAAATAGTCCCATCACAATCAAAGCCATTATAAATAATAATGGTAACCCAGCTTCACCAGCACCTCCCAAACAACCACATTCACCGGCCGCACTAGCACAACTCTCAAAGCATGTGGTACAGTCAGTCCACATACAAAGGGTACCAGGCAAATGGCAGTCGGCACAAATCCTGCACGAATGTTAAAACATAATAAATACACCTCAAAAACATGTATTAGGAAATAGAAAGTTCCATATGTTCACATCTCTAGTATCCAAGAAGAAAAACAACCAAAAAGTACTCTTGAAGTTGTACCATCAACCAAAAACAAGAGTCATTCTCATCAACGATGTCAAATATCCCAAGAATTATACAAGAGAGTTATACCCAGGGTGGCAGCAACAAAGACACAATTCTCTACATGGCTGAGCCAGATCATTCCGCACCCTTCGATCGTAACAAGTTATGAAGCATCCAGATAATCCCAGCAAAGCAAAAAACAAAAGTGCTCCTGCACATGCCAACAATAATCATAAAACTTCAAACACCAATAAAGCCAAGTTTCACACATTTGATGTGTAGATAAGGAAATATCAGTCAGATATATGTCCTTAAAACTAGTTTAATAGTGAAAAACATATGCCACTATCATCAATTTTATGGTATGAAGACATCCTAGAAAAGAGGATTAAAACCTCAACAAAAATAAAATAAAATACGAACTAATTTTAAAGCAGAAAAACTCACTAAATGTGTCTTTTCTAGAAATCAACCAATCTAATACTGCTTCTCACAGGTAAATGTTTCAAGTCATTCAATTAGAGAAGATAAAATACTAAAACAAGCTGGCTATAAAAAGTACAGCAAGTAGTAAACGACATGAGAAGTTTCTCCTTGTGGTCACCTTATTTCCTAGCAGACTGAAAGCACAGCGGCTATGCATGCTTATTGTGAAAAAATATCATTATCTTTGGTACTCCAAAGGGATAACATACTATCCTTGCTTCACAAAAGGAAAAATATTTATGCATAACTCTCAAGCATAAAACAAAAGTTCTATAAATAAACTGCCTTGAAGAGCCATCATTTAATTTTAGGACAATACAGATTTCCAAGCTCAAACTGACATCAAATAATTTAATAACAAAAAAGTTCTATAAATAAAATGCCTTGAAGAACCATCATTTTATAGATTTTTTATTTTTATATCTTGCCTAAATTATTAAAAAATAGAAAGCGAAGAAGAAGGAATCTCAGACTAAGGGCTATCATACATAATGACAAAAGCATAAGATAAACTGATACAATACATTGCAAGGACATACAAGCATGTAGCCCTAACTATACAAACAATTGATTATATCAAGTTTTAGAGACTTAACCACATATATAGTAAAAACTAATTTCACTATCAAAACTCCACGCGAGACGAAGCCAGAACTTCTGATAACCATCGATTAGATATATCAAATATGCCAATGAAGAAATCACCTGTAACATGAAACATGAGAAATAGGAACCAGAACATCAGAGAAGAGGAAGAAATTGCACCATCTCAAAGAAGAAATCCATATAGAGAAGAACCAGTGACCTACAAGCTGAACAGAGAGAAAGATAAACAAGATGTCCCTAGTCACAAAGAATCGGAATTTTAGGGTTCGCCATTTCCTATCAGCAAGAACATGAACTCTCAAATGATAAGGAGTTTTGCATGTCGTGCAATGAGCAAATGCAAATCCTTCCTGCAAAATGTGAAACAATAAGATAATATTAGAACACAACAACACAACTAAACAAGAAAATAAATAAGCAATATTTGTCAAACCTAATATATAAGTTCATTTTAGATCTTTATAGGAGTATTTTGTTTCTGGATAAAATTCACTAAGAGATTCTAATGGATAATATAAACTTTAGCTCAAAAAGAAAAGTGAATCTCCCTGTATTAAACAGAAATACACAGAAGATAAAAGAAAAGGACTAAGAGGAGGATATTATACATAAAATACCATATTATCAATAACATATAAGCAGTCCAACAGTCTCCACCTATATGTTCATTGAATATTATGTCTAAATCGACAACTAACAACTCTTTTTCATCTCTTTGCAACAATGTAATAACAAAAGCACCAACATGTGTCATCACTGTACGGCACCCCAAATGACATTCTTTTCTGATAAGAAGGTACACATTCCCCATATGACCAAAAAAATTACAAGTATCAGATTTGTAAAAAAGTTAGTAAGTTTTACGCAGTCTTGATAAAGATTAGATGGTTACAATTAGTTCAACTTGACTGTAACTACAGTCAAGGTAATTGTGTGCTTTTGAGGGCAGCTCTTTTTTGAGCAATAAAACTATTATCCCAAGCCACCACTACTTTATAAGTGTTATCTATCCGTGACCAGGATTTCAGAAGGGAAACTCCATAATAGCAAAGATGTCTCTCCTGCACTTGTACATTTGTGATTTTAGATATAATTTTACGGAGGGAGAAAGGGAGAGGATTGTGATAAAGAAACAATTTACCGAGAGGGCATCTGGTCGAAGACAATTCTATTAAGAATGAATAAAGTAGATATTAACCTAAACTTTAAGAGGTAAAACTAAAATCTAGGCAGATATTCTTCTTCTTTAAATGATATAAAAAAGTTGTTCAATACATTTGGTAAGCGCATTCTTGATATGATTATAGTGAAAAAAAACTGTGTACCTTCACAGCACGCCAATGATCTAGACATTCCCGGTGAACATACTTTGATGTCCCTTTGCACTTGCAAGGAGCGATAAAATCCCTGCCTGATAAGAAGGGGGGAAAGACGCAAGATAAAATATATAATAGCCACTAAAATTCAAAACTTGTTCTGTGGCAATGAATCCAGGAGTACCAATCTGACATGGAACATAATCAGTATAATCAGTATCATAGGACTTGCACACTTGCACAAAACTATAAGTTTATAGAGGCAATAGAGGTATAAAATTGACACAGTAAAGTGCAACTCTTTTCCTTCAATTAAGATGGATGAAATAATGATTTACACTTCTTTTCCTTTAATAAGATAACCGACAATGTAATATGAACTGGTTACAAAATAAGTCTGTAAGTTAATTTGTACAAACATTATTTACCAACTGCATTAATTGAGAAAACATCATGACTGTCTAGGTGTAAAGATGGAAACAGACCTGATTAACAAAAAAACAAGGAAAAAGAAAATGGAATTAACAAATCATCTCCCAACTTTCCTTGACATAAATAATGATTCTTCCTTATTTTGACGAAAAATAACATAATAATATGCAATGCCATTTGTTTCCAACTACACAAGATCTATACAACATTGGTACATAAACAATTGACTAAACTCAGTGTCTCAGTCTAGTTCACAACAAAGTAACTTCTTTTCTTCATAATTTGAAGAAGTGAAGCCCAACATTAGCATAACTAAACCAATAAGCACAACTGTCGGGACATGATTCATAATAAAGTTTACTTCTTTCCTGCTCCAATTTTCATTAATTTTAACAGAAGAAAGTGCAACGGAGTTAACCAAACCTAAACAAAAAGAGCGAAATCAAAGTGAACTACCATCGGTTTCGAGGCAAATTCGACACTGAATTTGCTCGCCGGGACCCGCTTCGAGGTCAATCTCATTGAATTCAGTGATCGGAGGAGGAATGAGAGGAGAAGAATCAGCGGGATCAGCCATCGACTTTTATAGAGAAATATACAAATTCAGAACTTTATAAAGGTTAATTTAGTACAACTGAATCATGAACAAAACCCTAATTCCTCTCTCCTCTATATATCGTTATAGACAGAGAAAGTCTCTCCCCTCTCCTCCCGTTGTAATTTTAGAAGAATTTTCAGTAGGTGTGAGATTGTGGAATGATTACCAACATCCAGCGGGAGCAGCTCGGTCACCTTAAAAGTTTAAGGCGTCGAGTTTCGAGTCTTGCAAAATAAAAAAAAGGAATTTATTTGAATGGCTGATTGACACTTTTGTCCTTTCAAGTTGTCACTCACTTTCAAAGTCGTCCTTAAAGTTTTATTTTCGTCAGCTAGGTCCTTAAAGTGACACTTTGTTGGCGTTTCCGTTCCTCCAACTCATTTTGTCCCCAACCCGACCCATTTTAACCCAACCCGACCCAGTTTGACCCAACCCAAAATTTTAATATTTTAAAATATAATATTATTTTTAAAATAAGTTTAAAATAATAATTATATTTAACATTTTAAGAAATAATATTTAATATTTTAAAATAATAATTATTTTAAAAATAGTTATTTTTAATATTTAAAAAAATTAAATAATAATTGTATTTAATATTTTAAATTAAAAAATATTTTGTGAATAATTATTATTTTTAAATTTTTAAAAGAAAATATTATTTTAAAAATAATAATTATATTTAATATTTTAAAATAATATATATTTTTATTTAAAATAAAATATTATTTTTAAAATTTTATAAAGATAATTATTATTCTAAGGAAAAAATATTAGAAACTTTTATTTTTTTTAAAAATGAGTAAAGTTTCATAAAATATAGATTCAAAAAAATACATAGAAAATAAAAATTTATTTTTTAAAAAATAAATTATATTTTTTCATTTTTTTGAATGAAAAAAATTTACATAAAAAATGAAAAAATATACTTTATTTTTTAAAAAATAAATTTTTATTTTTTATGTATTTTTTTGAATCTATATTTTATGAAACTTTACTCATTTTTTTATAAAAAAAAAAAGTTTCTAATATTTTTTCCTTAGAATAATAATTATCTTTATAAATTTTTAAAAATAATATTTTATTTTAAATAAAAAGATATATTATTTTAAAATATTAAATTTAATTATTATTTTTAGAATAATATTTTCTTTTAAAAATTTAAAAATAATTTTTATTTTAAAATATTAAATACAATTATTATTTAATTTTTTTTAAAAATAATAATTTTTTAAAATATTTAAAATAACTATTTTTAAAATAATTATTATTTTAAAATGTTAAATATAATAATTATTTTAAACTTATTTTAAAAATAATATTATATTTTAAAATATTAAAAATTTGGGTTGGATCAAACTAGGTCGGGTTGGGTTAAAATGGGTCGAGTTGGGGCCAAAATGGGTTGGAGAAACGGAAACGCCAACAAAGTGTCACTTTAAGGACCTAACTGACAAAAATGAAACTTTAAGGACGACTTTAAAAGTGGGTAGCAACTTGAAGGGACAGAAGTGCCAATCAGCCTATTTGAATTGTGTGCATATTTTTTTAAATTTAATGTAAATGTATAAATTAAGAAAATATGCACATAGTTCAAAGTAATATTTTTTTAACTGTGTGTTTAAGATGTGCCCTAAGAACACATGTTAAGAAGACCCATAAAAAAATTGGTGTTGGGAGAGCTCTCTTAATTGGGTTTGATTGTGTCCGACCGTTGTTCCATTTCGAATTAGTCAGAACTTAATGATTATCGGATATCGAGAGATAAAAACAAACAAAAAAATTAGACAGTGAAATGATGGCTGTGAAACCGGACCAGCCGGACTGGCAATTAAACCGGTTAAAATTGGAATATGTCAGCATTTCGGTCCGAATTAGATCAATTATCCAATTTTAATCAACATTCGGATTGAGCCGGTTGAACCATTGGTAAAACCGGTTAAGTAGACCCAATAAATTATTTTTACTTATATTTTAATATTTTTTTTGCAGCAATTTTTTTTATTATTAACATTAACCACTTTTAGAAATATTTTAAGTCAACTTTATTATGTTTTAATTCATAAAAATTGAGATTTTTTAAATTTTATTAATTATTAATAATATATTTTTTTATATATTTATGATGTCATCGGTTCATTAACGGTTCAACCAACCGGTTGAATCAATCACTCAGCCACTTAATAATTTTTTCGGTTCGATACTCGGTTCGAATCTGAAAATATGCTGGAATTGTCGAGAATGTTAGTTTCTATGCCTCCTCTAATTGAGAAAGTAAATATTTTAAAATTCATGAAAAAAAATTGTAGTAGCTCATAAAATGTGATATTATTATGCCTGACTTTGAAACTTGAAAAATGTGAAAGAGAAAAAAGAGTAAAAAAATTATCTTCATGAATAAACTCACATATATGGCAGTGTTAATATTTAAATTTTCATAACATTAATGTATTCTTATTTCGTTTTAAAATTTCATTATCTTTAAATTTTTCATGTTAATTTTTGAGTGTATTCTATTTTTTCATTCTAAATTCGTATTGAGCACTACAAACTTATATTGTGATTATGAGCTTGAAGGGATAAAAGAAAGTGAAGTATAAGTGGGGAAGGGGGTGGAAATTTAACTTTCTCTCATCTTATTTTGAGTTTAACACTATGTTTCTGAGTTTTAAAATGCACAGAAAAGAAATGAAATGAACGAAAAATTTAAGTTTTCTTTTCAATTACTATGTTTCTGAGTTTTTTAATAAACTGAAAAGAAAAGAAAGGGATAGAAAACTTGGCCACTTTTTCTGCCAAAGTTTTCTGTCCAAAATTGGCCTGATTTGAACAGAAAAGAAATTGGAATAAGTAATATTTTTATAATTTCCATATTATCCTCAACTTTCAATAT
The DNA here is from genome assembly GCA_020205555.1 of Panax stipuleanatus. Classification (NCBI taxonomy): domain Eukaryota; kingdom Viridiplantae; phylum Streptophyta; class Magnoliopsida; order Apiales; family Araliaceae; genus Panax; species Panax stipuleanatus. The sequence goes on from CM035117.1 coordinate 25,320,147, forward strand.
AATAAATTTTAAATTACAACCCATGTCCCTAATTTTAAATTTTCTATTCTTTTCTATTAAAAACTCAGAAACAACACGAAGGAAAATTTTAAAGTTTTTATTTTTTTCTTTTCTGTTCTAATTTAGGTTTTCTATTCTTTTCTTTTCCGTCCAAAACTCAGAAACAAAGTGTAAAGGTCAGTTGGGCAATGATTTATTTTAAAATGACTTATAAGTTAAAATTTAAAGTAAATTATAAGTCATTTTTTGTTTTCACTTGTAAGAAAAAGTGTTCGGCACCAAATTGACATATACGTTAAAAATTTAGTTAAAACAAGCGTGAAGATATTTGACCGATAATGACTCGTAAGTTAAAATAAATTTAAAAAATTACAAAAGGCACATTAATAATAAAATACACTGATTCAACATTTTGTTTGTGAGTTGTCAAGGAAAACAAATGAATTTTATTTTGTGATATATTATTACTATTATACCCTTACATATTTAATATAACATGTTTAATCCTTACGTGTTTGCAAATAAGAGTAATTAAGGAATTAAAATAAATTTATTAAACCATTTTTCTTTCCTTAGTTTTTCTACCGTTTTGGTCAGAAAAATATCTAACGAAAATTAGACGCAATTTTCATTTGTTTTCTTTATCTTTCATGACTTAAAAAAGTCACAAACAATTTTTTTTATTTTTTTATTTTTTTAAAATTACAATTTTTCTTAACTTTCCTCTCCTTTTCTTAGTTTTAAAAATTCACACACAAGATGTCAAGGGAATAGAGAGAATATATGATGTTTTTAATCAAGGGTGGGGCAACCGCAACATCTTTTTTTAAAAAACGACGTGTTTCTCGTTTTCTTTCCTATCTTGTCTCAAAATTTCATTATCTTAAAGCCTGTCGTGTTAAATTTTTGAGTCTATTCTTCTTCTTCTTTTTTTTTCATTCCAAATTTATATTGAGCACTTCAAACATATATTATGTTTATGAATTTGAAGGGAAACAAAAAAAAAGTGAGAAAGAAATAAAAAGGGGTGGAATTTTAAATTTCTATCATCATATTTAGTGAGTCTTAACTCATTTAATACTTTCTTTACACGAATTCATTCAAATTGAGTTCAAATTTGAGAGTGTTTGGGAACAACTTATACAAACTAATTTATAAGTTATTTTGTAGTGTTTAGGTATTTGAGATCAATTTATTCTTTGACTTATAAGTCATTACTGATAAGTAACAAATTCCCACTTCTTTAAAAATGACTTTTAAGTTATTTTAAAATAATTAAGTTTGATCAAATATAAATACTTTTTTGCCTTTATTTTAGTAGTTGTTACATCTTATTTTAACTTATAAGTCATTTTAGTCAAACACATTTACGTTTTATTTTAACTTATAACTTATAAATCTTTTTAAGTTATAACTTATAAATAATTTTAAAATAAGTCAACCCCGAACAAGTCATAAGTTTTGTTTACTCATGGTTTTCAGATTCGGACCGAACCGGCGGTCGAATTTGTAAAAATCGAAACCGGTCGACAATCCGATCCGATTTAGACCAGTGACCCATTTTAAGCCAAAATCCGCTCAAATCCAACAAACTTCATGTTAAACTGTCTGACCCAGCGAACCCATAATTAGTTCGCGAGTTGGATCGATTCCCTACTTAAATTAAAAGAATCAGGGCTTTAGCCTTCAGTTCGTTCTGCTTCTTCTCCGCCGCACCCAAATCTCTCTGATCGCCATCATCTCTCTCTCACGCAGCCAGTAGCCCAGTCGCGCGCCCCAGCTGTGTCCTAACCCTGCTGCCCCCTGCCTACTCACGCCCTTGCTGCACCTCTGCTGCGCTCCTGCTGTGCGGCTCCTGCTGCACCCCGCTGCTCCCCAAAATACAAAAGATATCAACACCAGTTTGTTCAAGTAAGTAAGTATAAACAAAGCCGCAGAATACAATGTATCCAGTTACTAAGTTAAAGCAATTTTTGTTCATCCATACAGTTACATATCAAGGGTTTGGCATGTTGCAGTTATATATAGTTTCTATCTGTTCGACGAAATGCCCGGCCGACCTTTTCTATTGGATATGATGATAATTTTGCTATTTTATTTAATCCACTATCAACTTATGGGTCTAGAGACTAGAATTAGTTTTTTTAATTGTGTTCTTGCTTGTTTTTCAACAGATACTTTGTTTATTTTTATTATGTTGTCTTACAGTCCCTTAATTAATACCATGTTTGTGAGAATCCTTGTTTTCTCCTTCCCTTGATAAGGCTTGACTTGGAGTATATATACTACTAGTATATATATAATACTGATTTCTACACACACAAGAAAAAATAATATTGTATGAAAATGTTTGGGTTGTCATGGATGTTTCGGAAATCATGACTTCTTAAATGAGTCAATGAGTAGGGAAGAAGCCTCTTACATAAGAATGAATTTTTATATTAAATCATGCTTATAAGCATGATTTAATATCTTTCTTTTAATATAAATTTAGTATTTATTTGAATTGTATAAAGTAAACATTGTATAAATTCCGTCGAATTTAGTCCTCGCACTGGCGGGAAAACTGGCGCCAATAAAGGTGTTCTATTTTCGACTTCCGTCAGAATTATAGTTCCGCCGATGATAAATCCGTCGAAATTAGGCCTTTTTTTTGCAGTGAAATATTTTTAGTTTTTTTTTTGTAAATAAATTGATAAACTTTACTTATTTATTAAATAAGTAAATATTATATATAATATATAATAACAGTTAATATATTTATTATTTATTACTTATTAATCACGTTAACCACTAGTTGAATCAGTGATCTATCCTCCGATATCTTTTTCGATTCGGGGTCTGAAAACCTTTGTGTTTACCCATCTTTACCATACATGATATCAAATCAACTATTACATGAATAGCTAAAAATTTAATTCACCAAAGTTTACCCATCTTTACCATACATAAAAACCTTGTGTTTACCCCTTTTTACCCTGCATAAAAATGTAAATATATTTAGAATTACAACTTACAAGTATTGAATTACATGAATAGCTAAAAATTAAAAGGAAGAAATAATAATTAAATATATTAGATTTACTTGAGTATGTATACATTATTAAAAAAAAAAATCTGAGTATCAATTTAAATATGTAACGTCCCCAAAAAAAAAATTAAAGAGAGGGTCGATATGCCAAGAGATGTCTCCCTTTCAACCCAACTTGAGTGAGAATAATCTGACCCAATGACAAGGAGACGTACTGAATGATCGATCAGATGTGTATAAGATCATATAACTAAAAATTCGCGTATTTTGAACTTTACATAAATTAATCACTCTCTCCGTCCAGGGAATAAAAAATTTTTAAATTTATCTGTAGTGGTCCCACAAAATTATATACTTTTATTATTTTTATATTAATAGACCTAACTAAATGATTTGGAGATTGTAATTTAAAAATAATTGTTCACCGTATTTTTGAGATATTGTTATGCCAATATAACCTCGATAAATTAAGAAATCCCTATTTCAAAATTATCCTTGCTGAAATTAATGGATTAAAGCAATGTCAGCATTTGGCCATTATTGACGAGCATTTTGAGAAATTCTAAATGAAGATTTTATCAGACAAATTGAGATGAAAGGAATAGGTTTTCGGTGATTCACCCCAATTGTATTTATTAAACAAAGCTTGCACAAAGACGGTAAGGAAGAATTGTGAAAGGGTCCAACGTATCTGGCAAAATATGGTTGTGTTGATTTTAATTTATAAAATTTGTTTAGGGTTCTATTTAACAACTAAATCCACAGTACCTATTTTTAATATAGGTTGGGTGGGTTAGAACTATATAGTTATGGGTCAAATATAAGTCGACTCATATTTCAAATTTATCACTGTTATGGTCTAATTAAATAAATTATTTATGATATTTAATTTATATAATCGTTCACCTTCAATCTCTAATGTTTTATACATTATTCCTTTCTAAAAAAATTTATACTCTGAAATTTTTAGATTTTCTCTTTCTAAAATTTGTGCACACTTGATTTCTCTAAAAATTCTTTTACGCTCAATTTTTTTTATATACTTTTTTTTTTCTCTCTAAAAATTTTATACACTTCCAAATTTTTAAATAATTTCTCTCCCTCTTAATTTTTAAAGATAAAGGAGAGTTATAAATATACTTTTTATGCAATTTCAGAAAAACAAAAATAAAGGAGAGTAATAAATAAATTATCTCTTTTCTTAAAAATAGAACCTTCCTGAAGCAAAGAAAATACAGGAAAAAAAAAAAAAAAAAAAAAAACCAACCCCGTCCTACTTAATGAGGACAGGGAAAAATATATTAACATCCATAAGTGAAGAAAAAAAACTGAAGGAAGTTTAGGGACTGTGTATTTACTTCTAAGTATTTCTTTTTAAAAATATGAATCTAAACTTTACCCAATTTAAATAAACAAAAACACTTAACCACCCAATTGACTCCAATTAATATGGATTGATCCAAAAGTTAACTGTCCAGGTTAACATTTGGCCACCTTTATAATATTACAGTTTCCTGATGGTAACAAGTAACAACAACCTCCTATCAAAGTTCTTACTCAGTGGCATAAAAAATAAATATTACATTCTCCCTAAAAACATCATGCTGGGTACTGGATAGATCTCCTAATAGGCTAAACAAGGAGACAGTTGGGGAACAAGTCACACACACAAGTACTTATAGGCGACCTCACTAGCTAGCTATAGTAATTTACTTCTTTCTCTTCTTTGGGGGTTGGAGTGCTTCTTCATCCTCCTCTTCTTCTTCATCCTCCCTGTCTTCTTCATCCTCAACTACTTCCTCTTCCCCGCCATCGTCGTCGTCGTCGTCATTGTCTTCGTCGTCGTCGTCGTCTTCGTCTTCCCCGTCCTCATCATCTTCGTCTTCGCCATTCTCTTCTGGGCCGCCACCCGCACTTCCTCCTAGACCTCTCCTCGTGGTGTTCTTATTGTTGTTAGAGTTGTTGTCAAAATCTCCTACATCTTCTGACGATGGGTCTTCTTCACCTTCCCCGGATCCACCATCCTCATCATCATCGTCGTCATCATTTTCACCATTATCATCCCCTGACTCAGCATCCAGTTGTTTTGTGGCGGAGGACGTGTGGTGATCTCCTTTGGTTATAGGGTTTTGGTTTAGAATTCCAATTTTTTCCTGAAACCATAGGGTGAAAGTGCATAACTTGAAAGGTTAAGACAAAGAAAGTAAATAGGAAAAGAGAGAAGAAAAATAATTCTTGTATATTGAAGGAAACTATGACTACTAACCATAAAACACATCATATGCAGACAGAGACCAATGTCAGAACATGAACTTTAAGAACACTACGTATGGCTTGTAGAAGAAAAGAACACAACACATACAGTAAAGGAGAAAGGAGGTCCATCTTTACCATCACTTACGACATACTTATTGTTTCACATAGGACCAAAGAAATACATTTTAAACATCATTCCCATAAAAATCCCGGAACAGGAGAAGTTTTACAAATAATTTGCTAGACAATTCTGGAACAGCATGAATGTCAAGTGTCAAGATCAAATTCAACTGTACATTGGCAGACACGTGTCAAAATTTTGCCTTGAGTTTAAAGAACATGGTTTTTGAATTTCTTCTAGAACACCACAGATTTTTATACCAAAAAGGTCCCACCATATCCAACCAAACCCAAACCCAAAGTATTCCCAAACCATTTTTAATTTCCTAGTTTCAGTTCTAGTAGTCTTGTTCTAAAGTACACCAAAACATTTGCCAAACATTTCAACAGTTAATCTAAAGAATTTTTTAATATCACTTTAACAATTATTTTAACTATCAAAAATAGACTTTCAATTATTTGACTAATCAAAACTTAATTGTTTAATAAAAATTATAACTAAAAAATTATTATAAATTAAAATCTAACGAAAAATTATACACTTAACTACTCAAGTCCCCTAAACTGAAGCAACATAACTGGAAAATAATATCAAGTCTTGATATAGAAAAGTAGAAAGGGAACGGTGAATTTTTTATATTTTCAGGTGGTCTTCTCTCACATAAGCATACATGTGAAAATAGTGTTCCCCAAGTAGAAAACTAAACCAAGATGAGTGCTATATATAACATGGAGTTGCTTAAAATTACAAACTTAAATAATAGAAAATTATAAAATATCCACAACATCAAAAATCTATGGAACCTAATAGAACGATGCAAGTTAGCATGAAACAAAGCCAAACAGCAAAAGTTAACCTCTTACCCGGCCAAAATAAAGAGAATAGACGAGTATTTTCCCAAACAAGCATAAATGAGACACAACTTACTAGATTTCATCCAAAATGATCAAGGTTTCTAAATATGGGCCAAACGCCAATTGGGTTGGCATTGGGAATTGAAAATCAAATCCAACGCCAGTTGAAGTGGCATTGGAGTGTCAGATTAACATAAACAAATTATTATATTAACTTAACCAAATTATTTTTTAAATAAACGATTTAAATAAAATATCCTAATTTTTTATTTTAAAAAAATTATTTTTGAAAAGAAAATTTGGAAAAAAAATTGAACCAACACCAAACTAACTGGCGTTGATTCTAATTTTTTTTAAAAAAATATAAAGCAAATTTGAAAAAATAAATAAAGCAGACTAGAATACCAGTTGAAGTGGCGTTGGTTGGAATTTGTCTTTTTTAAAAAATAAAAAATGCAAGCCTTGAACACCAATTGAAGTAACGTTAGTTGGAATTGGTCTTTTATTTTATTTAAAAAAATAAAAATGCAAACCCTTGAACGCCAATTGAAGTGCCGTCGAACCTATTATCTTATTCTAAATTTTATATAACCCTTTTTCAACGCTAAACTAATTGGCATTGATTCTATTTTAATTTTTTTAAAAAAATTATAAAGCAAATTTGGAAAAAAAAGTAAGGCGTCAGACTTAAGAGCTAGTTGAAGTGTTGTTGGAATATTATTTTTTTAAAAAAAATAAAAAATGTAAAATAGCAAAACCCAATTGAACGCAAAGGTAAGGGTGAAGGCACACTTTTGGGGGAAAAAAAAAAACAAAGGTAAGGAACCTTTTTAAAAATTTATTTTTTACTTTTTTTTATTAAGCAAATTTGAAAAAAAGAAGTGAAGATGTGAGAGAGAGTCTTGAACGCCACTCCAACTAGACCTGACAAAATTGGCCCGGGCCTGCGGGCTGGACTGTAAAAAGTGGGCTTTGGGTTTATATTTTTCAGCCCACGAAAACTTGGGCCGTTTTGACCCGGCCCGGCCCGCGGGCTTTTAATATATATATATATATATATATATATATATATATATACATATTTTATGTTTGGTTTGGCTTTATCTTAATGGATGCTGTTGTGAAGGAAGAAGAGGAAAATCTTGTACAGGCTTGTGAATATGTAGCACGAGAGTTCAAATTTGTAAGAAAAGGTGGTGGGATAGTGTTCACCTTTAGTTGACATTCGTTTTTCATGTTGCTGCATTTTGTTATGTGGTTATGATATTTGTCTACTTGTAATTTCAGTACGAAGCTCTTTTATCCAACTATGTATGTATTTATTTAACCGATTACTTTTTTTTCCCGTAGCATTAATTAAGATAAAAGTCTAGTATCAATCATAAAGCATTAGTGTCACATTAACACTAGCCAGTAGCCACACACTATTTATTATGTATTACGCGTACAGTACCAAACTCACCCCACCTTTCCATCTTTACTACATTTAAGAAGCAGTTTTTGCTTAATTTATTAACGTAATTTGTGTAGTTTATATGTTACATGATGAATGAATTTTCACTACTTGAGCAGTTGATATACCCCGAAATCATGGATGGGGGGGTAATGGGTACACACACTAATCATCATCCAAAAATAAACGCACGCCCAGTTGATATGCACCCGCGGGTATCCATTCCATTTCTCAGCTCTAATTCCAAAGGAAGCACTTGGGAAAAAAAAAATTAAAAAGCCCGCCGGCCGGCCGGCCCGGCCAACACGGGCCGCAATATTTTAGCCCAGAAAAAGCGGACTGTTTTGGCCCGGCCCAAAAATGGCCTGATCCGCTCTCGACCCGGCCCAATCCGCCCGTTTGCCAGATCTAACTCCAACTAACATTCGTCTGACACCTCACTTTTTTTTCAACAATAAGTCTACTATCACATAAAAACGCTCACATACCGTTCACATACACTAACATGCATATTTTGATGGCTCAAGTGCAAAGCAAGTCATGTGAGCCATCAAAATATGTATGTGAGTGTATGTGAGCGATTTTTATATGATAATAGACTTACTCTTTTTTACCCAATTAGTTTATCTTTGTAAAAGGGTTAAATAAAATTTAGAATAATATGTTTCGACCCCACTTCCATTGGCGTTAAGGGCACTAGCGTTCTAACGTGCTTTACTTTTTTTTTCCAAATTTGCTTTATAAAAAAGTTTTAAAATAAAATAAATTTGGCATTAGATCAATTTTTTTTTCAAATTCAGTTAAAAAAATATATTCGTTTTTAAAAAATTAGGATAATTTTTTTAAATCGTTTATTTAAAAATTAATTTGGTTAAGTTAATCCGACTCCCAACGCCAATCCAATTGGTGATGTAAATAATGTAATCTAGAAAGTTGAGTCTCATTTATGCTAGTCTCGGAAAATACTCGGAATAGACTAACAATAACAAAACTGAAAACTACTTACTTTGGTGCTGAGGGATTTTTTGAAGATTAAATATAAAAAAACTGACCTGAGCTAGAGCTGAAAGCTGAAGAGCCAGGAATAAAATAGCTAACAAAGCTTCCCCGGCGCATGTTAGCACAATCTGTTCAAGTGAAGCGACAATAACTGAACTGGTCTCCATCCGTACAGGAAACACCTACACAAGCTATATCCTTACCCGTCAGATCAAACGAACTTTACATCCCACCCGTTTGAGCTCCAAAACAAACACGCCAAAAATTCAATTAACACAAAAACGTAGTCGACAGAAAGACAATAGAAAGAATGAATAATCTCAGAAAACAAAAATAGGATTTTTTTAAAACAGTAGTAGAAGAAAAGACAAAACACTACTTTCGGTTTGCAAAAATCAACGACAAACTGAAAAATTCCCCGGAAAGTATAAGGAAACAAGAAAATTCATGCAAAATTTAGCTATAAGTACAAAAATACGAAAAATTAAGCTCTAATGGAGCAAGTTAAAACCGAAAACATATAAATGACTGTAATTCAGGAAATTTATAGCTTGAAGAACAACGGATTACCATAGAAGTTTCAGATTAAGCTCAAACTTCATAAATTCAAGGAATTATACTGATTAAATATCATAATTGAGCGAACAAAAGCAGAGAAACTTACCAGAACTCGAGATCTGGACACGAATGAAGCAGATCTGGGGAATTCAGTGACTAAAACCCCAAAAAACAGAAAGCAGAAGCAGCGTTCATTATGGACCGTTGGATTGAGATTCGCAAGGAGAAAGAGCTAGTGATCGAAGAGATATAGATAGAATCCGAGGGAAGATAGAAAGGGGTATGTTTGGGCGTGGAGTTACTGAGAGTCAGTCAGAGAGGGAGAGGAGCTGCCCGTAATTTCCCAGTAGAGGTATCGGGCAATACGGGCAGCGTCCTGATCAGGCAAAAAGAAAATATCACGGGAGTTGGGGCTGCCCGGAGAAGGAGTGTTATTTAATCAATTTCAGTTTTTAATTATGTACTGGAATGTCTCTACAGTTTTAATACCCTAGTCCAACCCTTTTAGATTATGAAATTAGTTCATTTAAAGTAAAAATAAAAATCATTTGCCTATTACAAAAAATAAAAATAGAAACACAATAACTAATTTTTTAATATTAAAATCACATTTTTTGAGAACTCAATTTCAAATTTTTAATATTTATGATTTAACACTCAACCTTGAATGGAAAATATTATCCTAAATTATTGGCATTTTTTAATTTGATGGTCAATTTTTATTTTTTTACAATTAAGTGTTTAAGTTTTTAATTTTGTTCACTTTCTTTCTATGGGTGATATCACGTTATAAATTATTGACGCGATTCATTGATTAAAGGGTTGTTTGATAAAATTAAATAAAATTTTTGAATATATAAAAAATTTGAATGAGCTAAAAGCCTAAAATGGAGTATGATATCTAAATACGGAATGAAATTATGTGTTTGATAATTTTATGTCTAAAACATCTGAATACGTGTATTATCTTATTTTAACATTCTGAATTGTTATGAACAAATTTATTATGTAATTATAAATAAATAATATTATTTAAAAAAAATAAATATAAACTTTTGAACAATCTTTGATAAAGTAACAATTAAAAAAAATAATTTTTGAAATAAAACAGTAAAAAAATATTAATAACATTCTATAGTACATAAAATCAAAACAAAATAATACAACAACATTCATTAAATTGGTTATCCAATTTGTTAAACAAAAATAAAAAATAATTTTTACATAACAAAATTTGTTTACAATTGTAAACAAGATGGATATTGAATATATATTTTAATTGTCTATGAGAGTATGTAAGTAAAAATATAATTTCAACATTACTTCCTACTCATTCAGCCGCAAATTTTTGAATGAATCGTTCAAATATATTCAGACATATTCAGAGTTTTAAAATTGTTAAACAAATGATTTAAATGACTTATTCGATCAAATTTAAAAATAAACAAACATCCCCTAAGTCATGAGTAATTAAACAATTATAATTTGAATGATTTTTCACATTTATGTGATACAATTCGATCCACTACTGTTCCTCTGAAATTGGGCTGGGCTGGACAGTCATTTTATTCCATATTCTATACAACTTGACGAATTTTAGGGCCCATAGTCTGCCTAATTCGGAACAGCATAAATTCGAAAGATAACAGAGATTTAGTAAACATACAAACTGAATGCAATGCACTGAATATATACAATGAAACTATGCTTACGCTTTAAGCATACTATTCTATCCATTCTAAAATTTGATATATATATCTTTTTTCTTAAATGATGATTTTTAAAAATAATTTTATTTTCTCAAATATACTCCCAAAATTAGTTAAAAATTTAGTAGCAGATATTAAAATTCATATTTTAAAAATAACAAATTAAGAATTTTATGTAATTTATAGTCCTAAAATAAAATATATTTGTAATTTTAAAAAAAATCTAAAAAGGAAATATATATCTAGTGTTACCACTGAATAAATTTTATTACTATATATAAGTATGTTGTGCTCTACTAATTTTTGGAAAACAATCAAAATTTAGTTTCTTCTAAAGCTTGGTAACACGAAACATTATCGAGAATTGATATTTCTACAAGTAAGGGTGTAAATGAGTTGAGTCGAGCCGAGTATTGAGTTGCTCAGATTTGATTTACAAAATTTATCGAGTATAAAATCAGGTTTGATTGAGGTTCATTTAGCTACTGAGTCGAGCACGATCTCGAATCGAGTCCGAACAGTTTGAACTTTTCGAATGAATATTATCCGAATATCAATAGAAAATTACAATTTGAGAAGGTTCGAGTAATTTATCGAACCTTAAAATTTGCACATATTTGACTCATTTATTTTTCGAGTCGAGCTCGAATCAAATTTTTAGTCGAGTGAGTACGAATTGAGTCCGAACTGTTTGCTCATTTTACAGTCTTATCTACAAGTAAATTTGATAATTCTTCAAGTTCTTCCTCACATGAATAATAAATGAGTTCCACTTCATGTAAAAGAGAATCATGTGAAACTATTAAATTTACTTGTGAAAATATCAATTCTCAAATTCTACGCATAAAAAATAAAAACTTCTATTTGCGTAGCTGCCTATGGGTCCCCATAAATATCTAAAAACAATTTTCCCAAAAAAATATCTAGAAGAATGTTTTTAATGATTCCTTTTTTAATTAAAATTTGTTACTATTTGATGAATAATGTCAATAGTTCGGAATTCCATATAAACCAACAGAATTACAAAACCCAAAAGTTTCATTAGAAAAGGTACAAAACTTTCATGTACCCCCAAACGGTATCCAAGTTCCTTGGGGGAAAGAAAGAGAATCTTATCTTAAGTTTATAAATCATTTCATTAGAATAAAAACTCTTGATTTTTATTTCACGTGACATGGTTGAATAAAATTCATTATAATAAAATAAATATATATAATAATTTTGTCATTCTATTATTTCATCGATCATAATCAATAACTAAATTTAAATTTCAAATATCTTAAAATTATTTTATTTTATTTATTCGATCCAAACATAACATTAAAATTAAATTCCTCCCATATCTCTTATTATAAAGCGGTGGCTAACGTAGTCACATTGTTGGTGTAATCATGCAATATTATTTGTTTATTTATTTTGTTTTTATAAATTTAATTATATTATGCCTAAATATTAATTAATACCCTGAATTTTTAATTTTTTTTTATTTTAGAGATTGTCTTCTCAATTTTTTCAATTAGGGGATTAAACTCTTAATTTTTTTCTGATTATATCTAATTATTTTTTAATACAAAATGGTAAATATAAGACCATTATTAATTTTTTAAAAATAAATTTAATACATTACAAACTCATCTTAAAAAAATAATCAATAATCAATATAATTATAAATATTTGAAAATATATAAATGTACTACTAATTAAAACCTTATTATTTCATAATCAACAATAATTAATATAACGATAATTTTATCCTTTTTGGTATAAAAAATTAAGGCGTTAATATAAATTAATACACTGAACTTTAAGTTTATTTCATAATCATCAATAATTAATATAATTCAATTTTTATACCAAAAAGGTAAAATTGTCATTAAATGACTTTAAAAAATTAATAATGGTCTTATATTACCTTTTTTTGGTACAAAAAAATAATTGAATAAATGTTAAAACGAGACTCAATATTACACATAAATATTTTTTTAGTCACGTGTCGCTGCAATGTTATCAATTTTTGGCTTCATATAAATTACTTTTCCAAACTATTGACCATTTTCTACTTTGATGATTGACCTTTTAATTTTTTTCAATCAAGTCATTAAATTATCATTTTTTCCACTCTGGTTCAATTGAATCTGTCACGTCATAAATTGATGACGTGACTTGAGCACGTGACATGCCAAAGCTGATGTGTACTCAAATTATAATTAATTTAAGACTTAAATATAAATTACTATCTCAAACTATTATTTTGTTTCCACTTTGGTGATTAAACTATTGCGATATCTATAGTTTTTTAAAAATTTCTTAATGATAGTTATTTGTTTTCCTACTAGGTTTTCAAATATAGATATTAATATTAATATTTTTATTGTAACTTAGTTTTTATCTTTTAAAAAAATTACCTCTTCAATTAGATGTTTTTATTTTAAAAATATGTTAAGCTTGTATCGTTAAATTGTAATGTTATATTACATTTATGCCCTCTTAATTTTTATAAAATAATTTAAATTTATAATAAAATGAGTCTTCTTTTAACACATCATCAGCCACATCTTATGTGTTAAAGTCACGTCATCAATTTACAACGTGACAACTTCAATTGAATTAAAGTGAAAAGAATTAACAGTTTAATCACTTTAATTGAAAAAATTGAAAGGTCAATCACCGAAGTGAAAACAGATCAATAGCTTGAGGTAGTAATTTATATTTAAGTATTAAGTTAATTACAATTTGAGTACACATCAGCTTTTACACGCGATGTGTTCAAGCCACATCATTAATTTATGACGTGGCAGGTTCAATTGAGCCAAGGTGAAAAAAATTGATAGTTTAATGTTCTGATATAAAAAATTGAAAGGTCAATCACAGGAGTGGAAAATGGTCAAAAGTTTAAGCTCGTAATTTATATTTAAGCCTTAATTTTTTGACGTGACACTATTAATTAAACGTAATAAAAAAAATTAAAATTATAATCCCCTAATTAAAAAAATTGATAAGGCAATGACTAAAGTGAAATTTTTTAAAAGTTCAACCTATTAATCCATATATGCAATTGTTGAATTTATGATGCATGCCACATTAGCCGCTCTTAGTGGCAACCACCGGACAAAGTGCGACGGGTGAAAAGCACCACAAATTAATATTAATGGGGAAGAAAAGAGGAGGAAAAAAGCAAACGTATCTTTCTTCTTCTTCTTTTTTTCTTCAAATTAACATCATACCTAATAGGAATACAACACAATAAAAAATAAAAAAGAGAAAGAGAATAAAGCCAAGCCAAGCCAACCCATCAAAGAGTTCCTCATGCAATGCACAATCATTCTCTATCTTTAGTCTTTACACGTAAAAGCGCATCCCATCCCCATTACGTATCTAGCTAGCTAACTACGTAATCTCTAAATTACATATATTTTTAATATTTTTATATGATTCTCTCAAATAAATATACAGTGGGTCTCACCATCATAGAAAAAAAAATTATGTGAAAATATAAAAAAAATATGCGAAAATATGTGCTCCCCATATATACAGATGGTCAGTCTCTTCAGCGAATCATATAGAGCGAACTAAAAACGAACCGGTTATAGCGACAGATTTTTCCGTCGCTATAACATAAAAAACAGCCTTTTATGTTATAGGACGAAAAAAATCCGTCGCTATAGCCAGGTTCGTTTTTAATTCGCTCCCTATAATTTGCTATATATATATATATATATATATCTTATCATCTCCATCTTTTCTTTGATTGTTTTACTTTGACGTATATTCCGTCAAATTAGATGTGGATATCTTTTTAAAAACAAATTATTCACCAAAAGCCGCATAAAGTACAAAAGACTAATTACCCACAAACCTATATTTAGATTGAGTTAACTAGTTTTGTAAGGACAACATTTTGTTTTTTGTTTATATATTTAAATGGGATCTGCTATTTGTATAATTGAAAATTATTTTATACTCCCATAAAACCAAATAAAAGAATAGCAAGTAGGCTTATATGGGAGTAATATTTATTTTATTTAGTTTACGGTCATAATTTTTTCTTAATTTTATTTAGTTTTAACTTTCTTAATTCATATGAATTGTGTACTTTTCACATCCCATCATACTTTTAATACAGTTAAATTACTACAATAGCAACAAAAATAATACTCTTAGCAACGATATTAGTGCACAATTATTAGCGACAATTAACGTATTATCACTAAATTTATTCTTTTGACATTAAATGTTATTAGAAAAAATTAGATGAAAGATGTAAATTATATATGGCTTCACATGTGGACCTATAATAAAACTTCACACCAAAATATGGGTTTGATTCGTATAAAAAGTTTGATTTTAGTATAATTCATGACCAAAAATTAAAGAGCTCTCATTTACATTCTTTGAATTAGGATTCCTTTGACATCTACGTGCCCTCTAATTTCTTTTAAAAGAGACAAAAAAATTACTTTTAACGATAGCATCAGTGATACAAATGCATTTTATTGCGTCGCTAAATACAATATTTGTGTTATTAAATCTGTCATAAGAGAAATTAGAGAATAAATATAATGGAAGGATCTTAATCCATATTCTTTATTATTACACCTTACAAATATTTAATAAATCATCAAAATGCTCCGTGCGTAATTTTAGAAAAAAGAAAATAGTGTAACTTAAGGAATTATTAGATAAGATTTTGTTATATCCCGAATGCATTGAGAGATCTACAAAGGGGGTTGACTAGATACTTTAAAAAAAATATTTTTAAAGAATTATTACCAACTTATAATTTAAGCAAATTAATTTTATAGTTTTGCATAGCGGAATGATAATTTGAAAAATCTCTTCAAAAATTTAAGAAAATTTAGAGTTCTGAATTTAGCAACCTAAGTGGAATTAAGTCATAAATTAGTTAAATATCTTGGCGAAAAAGTAAATGCAAGATTTAAAAGAGAGACATTTTTTAAGTGGTTTGGAGCACCAATATCTTTTAGTCCACTTTTTACTCTTTGAGTATGTATAATTCACAACGGATAGGTGATCACGAAAATATGTTCACACAGAACAATTACAACAGATCACTTAGATCTCTTTAAGTCAATAAGAGTTGGTTACAATGAGTCATTAAGACCTGAACGATCACTAAGAGAGTGTGATTTTTAGGGTGTACGTTGCTAAGTTGCTTGAAGCTCAGTGTTGAAAGACTTAGTAGCAGAACAAGTTGTTCAAGTTCGAAAAGTAGAGTTCTTTTTATTTTGGTAGCAATTCAACTTTTTAATGTTCGATCGTTACTATTTGATTGAATCTGCTTGCCTTTTATAGATCTTTCTCGAGGTTTTTCCATTGAAAAGTTGTTGTCGCTCATTTAATGCTCAGATCTTTGAGAATCTATGATCATTGACTTTTGAAGAGGATGAGTCAGCTTTCGACTATGATATGCAACATCAGTACTAATACAGTGACATTCACGTGGCTGCTGTCTTTTCACCAATAGAGTTGTTAGACACATTTCAATCTGACCTTCTCCTTAGTCTTACGATATTCAACAAATTTCCTTGGGATCTTCATTCTACTAATTTTGTCATTGTCAGTCCATTGTCAGAACTAATATACTCTACGATTTTCCTAATTTCCAATGTACTCTGCGATGTTTCTTTTTCATCTCTTTAAATGATCTTCAGTTTTTCTCTAATCACTTGATCATTGCTTGTACTCTTAGAGTCTTTAAAAATAACTTGACGATTCTGCAGACTTAGAACACTAGAAGTTATGGCTCTACGATCCTCAGTAGACTTTACGATCTTCAGCAGACTTTACGATCTTCAACTAACTAGTATACTTTACGATTTTTAGTTTTACGATCGATATATACTCTGTGATCTTCAGTTACTTGCTTTACAGTAGTCTATTGACTTAAGATCTATACATTAGATTCATTCAACAAAATAGATCAACCTAACAAGTTTAATCTTTTAATTACAAGTCTTTTTACACCATTTTATTAGAAAGACTTTACTAAAAATTTTATTTACAAATGTACATTATATCATCGTGAAATTCAAAATATGCATTTTACTAACATATTCAACTTGTGATCCACGCTAATATTATTTTAATGTAGAAGATAAAATTAAAGAAGACAAAGATTTGGCCATTGTTGATAGGGTTGAAAGGAGGTCCATGCATGTCGTCCCTGTAGGGTTTGAAGGGCCAATAATGGAAAGGTGTAAGGTTTTTGTGTTAATTAATTAGGTAGGAACTGTTTAGTTAATGGTCACCAAGATGATATAGTAAACAAGCTTAATTGGTACCTACTTACAATAAAAAAGCAAATTAGGGTTGGAATGGAGAGAGCAGATCTCCTGTCCCCAAATCCCCTGTTCCCTTGTGTCCTACCACTTAAATGTTGACACATATCCTCTTACTTAACACCAATTAATTTTAAAATTAAAAAAAGACAAGTGTCAACATTTAAGTGGTGGGATACAAGAGAATATGGGATTTGGAAATAGAGAATCTGCTCTCTGGAATGGAAGCTTTTAGTGGATAAGGGTTTGTGGGATTACATATTTTTATATACTCCTACAATTATTTGTTTTGAACAAATTGTGTATATTATATTAAGAAGCTACACACTTTAATTTGTAGTGCACTCATGCTAAGTTGCTTATTATTGTATCTTAGCAAGAAAGGACTAGAGTCTAGATATATAAAATTTAATGAAACTAAAAAAATATATAATAAGTGACTGATTTGATTTCATTGTTGACTTAATTGTTAAGTACCTTCACCCCCTCTTTCTATATTTCAAAAATGGATCCGGTTAGTATGAAGTTTAAAAATTAGTAAGTTGGTTAATTGGTCAATAAGAGCGCTGACACGCAGAAAGAGAGAACATTTCTCCGCCTACGTGTCAGTACTCTATTGACCAATTGACCAACTTATCAATTTTTAAACTTCATGCTAACCACTCCCTTCAAAAATATATAATACTCATTTCATTTCAAAATATAAAATTATTACTAAACTTTTAAACTCAAGTACTTAAAATATTTTTACATTTAAAATTGATATAATTTTTTTAATATTAGCTAATACAATAACAAACATTTAAAATTATCTAAAAAGTTCTATTCGTTTATTGTTTCATATTTTTAATAAATTATTTTAATTTTGAATTTAAAGATATCTCAAGTTTATTTTCAAAAATTAATAATAATCTTATAATTTGAAACCGAAATAATATATATTTTAAAGCGGTCCGGATCTTAAGCTTACTATTTATCCAACATACATTGCTTAATTTCCTTTAGCGACAGACCGGGCAGTCGCTATATATACAACCATCGCTATATGTTGTCCGTCGCTAAAAACTATAGCGACGGTTGTATATATAGCGACGGACCGAACCGTCGCCCGGTCCGTCGTTAAAAGGAGCTAAACAAAATATGTTTATTAAACGGTAAGATTAAAATCCAGACCGTATTTTAAAGTTTATAAACTCCTAAAAAGAAGACATTTTTTTCGAAGCATAGCGAAAGTATTACTAAAGATAAGGGTGTAAACGAACCGAATTGAGTCGAGTATTGAGTTGCTCATATTTGATTCACAAAATTTATCGAGTATAAAATAAGGTTTGATTGTGGCTCATTTAGCTACCGAGTCGAGCACGATTCCGAATCGAGCCCGAACAGTTTGAACTTTTCGAACGAATATGATCCGAGTATCAATAGAAAATTACAATTTAAAGAGGTTCGAGTAATTTATTGAACTTTAAAATTTATTTATATTTGACTCATTTATATTTTGAGTCGAGCTCGAATCGAATTTTTAATCGAACGAATATAAATTAAGCCCGAACTATTTACTTATTTTACGGCCTTAACTAAAGATGATAAGTTAGCGTTAATTAGTCTCTCTTTATTATAGAAAGTCACGTGTTCAAGTCTTTTCTTCGGTAGGAGTTGAAATTAACGACACTCTTTCATTGTATAAGGTGACCGGGTGACGTATGCAAATTTCTCTTCCAACAGGGGTTAGAGTTAACAAGGCCTTACATGACGCTACATGGAATGATGGAACCAAATAAATTTTCCAATCTAGTTCCCTTGTGGTCACTTCTTTGAATCTAAATAAATTTAAAATTTAAAATTTACAATGAAGGTTTTTTGTTTAAAAAATTCTTCTACGTGGACATGATAATTGGACATAAAAATTAGATATGAATGCTTTATAATTTTATTTATTTATATTTTTACCTCTTATTGTGGGTCAAAATAAAATAAGTAAAATTATAAAGGACAATATGACTATAAACAGTTGTGTATATTTTATTTGCGCACAGTCTAACAAACTACGTTGTTTTGGCAGATTTATTTTAAAAAAAGCAGTAAAATAACAGTTTCTTTCCTCCTAAATCAAAAATAAAAAACAAATATACCAAAACAAAATAATTTTAACTGACTGTGCATAAATAAAATATATAATTCTTAATTATAAAACATTCATATTCAATTTTTATATTTAATTATTATGTACCCGTAGAGTTTTTATTATTCAAAAGAAGACAAGGAAGGGGGGTTTGGTCAAAATTTCCAATGAAACATTTGGATCCCACGAAAACACTTCACTTCACTAAAAGGTCACTTCTCTTCCAGCGACCTTAATAAGTTTTAAAATAAATTCATTTTATATCCAATACCCTCACACCTTTGTCTCAGCACAATATAAAGTTTACTTACCTGAAATTCATCCAATAAGAGCCGTTTAAACCAACATATACACACGCATCTCTCGACCCGTGACCATCACACTCCGTCACAATACAATTCTGAATTCCCCACTCACCTTCCCCCAAACCCACCGGATCATCGCGTCTCCGCCGCCCGCCGTACCGCCGATAGATGACGTCACTGAAAACGCCACATAGAGTGGGGGTGTAGGTTAACGGCTGGATGCAGAGAGGGATGCGCAGGATAAGAAAGGTAGTGTAAGTGTGAGAGTGAGATTTTGTTTGGTAGTGGAAATCCGACGATGCCAAATATTTTTAACTGTAGCTCCGGATAAACACACTCGCATCTCTTTACATAATACATACAATATATATAGCTGTATGTATGCAGATATGTTTATATTCATATACATATGAATAAAGAAATATTTCGTATCTATATATATACAGATATGTTTATATTTATGTGCATATGAATAAAGAAATATTTAGTATCTTTTAAAAGGTTAATTTCTTTTCAAAAGAAGTTGGTGTTGGCATTCGATTCTTCTCTCCACCGTAATCAATTACTTACTGGAGCAGGGACGCTAGGGTTTGAATTTCCTCTTTCTGTACCGGAAATATTGAAGAATTCGAGTAAGTTTCTTCCTTATTTATATACTCTGTATTTGGTTGCCGATAAATTGAATGAGAAGAAATAGTAAGAGAAATATCACAAGACAACAACAGTCAGGCAGAAATTGTAATTGCTTCTGAATTAGGTAATTGCTTCTGAATTAACAAAAATGATTCGAGGAAAAATGTCGCCGTCTGTGGGAATCGAACCCACGACCACATGGTTAAAAGCCATGCGCTCTACCGGCTGAGCTAAGACGGCTTTTGTTTTGGCAAGTCGTTTTGTATGGATGTTGTTTTTAGGTGTTGATCGTGATTCATGATCTCATATTCATTACCAATATCATTTGAGTTGCTCTGCTGCTGGTTTTCAATTTTTTGACACTTTTAAGAACATTACATAGATGAGAACTGAATACTGCTTCTTCAGTGTAATTTTTTATTTAAAATTATTGAAATTATGTGTTCTGCATTAAGGGTATTTGGCTTTATGGCTTCTGTTTGCTGTTTGTAGTTTGGGAAATTTGCTTTATTGCTTTTATTTTAGTGACATTATTATACAAATTTGTTTTGTTTTGTCTGTTTTGTGTGCGTGAAACGAAACTTATTTTGGAGAGGTAATACACTTCCTAAGGAACTTAAAGGAGGGGGTCTTCATTTATAACCCAATATACCACTTGCTGCTCTTTGTTTTTGTATCTGCTGTTTTCTTTCAGTTGCCCAATATAGAATACAAGATAATAGAAAATTATGGAGGCTGTGGAGAGGGCTTGCAGCTTGCTATAGATTGCATTTAGAATCTTTAACATCATCACGCCAATGCCAAAGGCACCGGAGAAACTGGGTGGAAAGAGGTCCTTCAGATGCACTTAGGAAGTTGGTAACCTTAAAAGTAATGGATGAATACTCTATTATAGAAATGCTTTGCAGTTCTTGGCGTCTATTGAAGTAGAAGAAAATGAGATCAAAACTGGCTATATTGTGCCTAAATCTTTAGTCTCATCGAATCTTTCGTGAGAGGATGCTATACATAAAAGCATTTTGTGTGACTATTCTATATAAAGTTAGGAGGAGGATCAGAAGGCTAATTCTCAAGTATGAGTTCATAAAGCTTTCCAAAGTGGTGTAACTGGTAGATTTGGGAGCATTTATTCAACCGGGAGTATTATAGTGGGTTATTTTCACATTCATAGGGTGAAGGATGGCTAATGTTGTTGAGACAGGAGCTCTTTCATTGTGGAGATAAAATCTTCCAATGAAAACTTTCGATGCTTGTTGAGCTAATGAACCATTCACCCTCTGACTGGGAGATTTGAACATTCATAATCACTTCAAGTAATATTTCCCCACCAGAAAAATATTACCTTGGAATTTTTTGTGGTAGGATTAATTGTATCCTTTTTCATTTCTGTTTCTTTCCTAAGAACTCAGTTCTGTAACTATTTGGTTTTAATTGCAATCACGTGTTCAACCCTTTCTGAAATTATATTATCCTTTCAAGAAAAAATCAAACCAAGATTTAGTGGAAAAAGTAAACTATAATTCATTAGTCACTATTAGGTGGTCTTCTGGTTATATTATTTGTTTATATAAAAATACTGCAATACATAGATATATTAAAATTAGTGTTATTGGAGGTTTGCATTGCTCAAATGTCAGTTCTACTATAGAAGTCTTTATGAGTTGATCTTTTCATTTATAAACATCCTATAGGGAAGAAGAGTAAGAAAAAATAGTTTCAAAGTCCAAATTTTTTAATCAAGAGTTGTGTTGTTGAGTTGAAGTAGCAATAGCATAAAAAGGGCCAGAATTATTTCAGCTTGTAAATAGTTGCCCAAGGGGAGGCAAGAACTGTTTCAAACCACAGTATTTTACGTTTTCTGCTTCTTCATGATTTTGTTTTTTTACTCTTCATTGAAAGTTTTCATGTTGAGATTTCTCTTCGTTTTTATTTACATTTGTGTTCATATAGGTACTCTCTGCGCCTTTCTCTATATAGTGATGTTGGTGGTCCACTGAGTTGCATTGATCAGCAGCGCAATGAGCATGAGTTCTCCATCCACGCATTATATCACATCAAGGAGGATGGGTATATATGAGCCCATCCACCAGATTAGCATGTGGAACGATTTCAAAGATAATGGCTACCCGAACGCATCTGCATCCATGCTTATAGAGGTGGATGCAAAATTAGACAACCAGGTGCATTTTGAAATTTTCCTCTAATAATCTTTTCTTCTTGCCCTGCCTTTATGCTTTACTATTTTGGTAAGTGAATGCATTTATATTTTCATTTTTCTAGTCTGAGGATACTTCACGCGAAACAATTGGACATTCTAGCAAGTATGACCAAGAAGCAAATAAACCTGTTGACAAGGTAAAAAAGATAACATTGTTCTATGTGTTGATTTCTCCTGAGGTTCACTGTTAAATTTATTACTGATTGAATGTTTGTTAGATTTAGTTTGTATGGAGTATCAATTCTCTATTTTGTTTGCAAGGATTATAGAGTGAATAGGAGTAATTAGTCCCTTAATTAATTTAGTCTCATGTTTGTTTCCAAATTTATACTATGGACTGTTAGTCTTAAGATAATATAATACCCTAAATGGGGTATAGGGTAATAGCAACCCGAGTAAGGTATTATGATCCCTTCATTTGGGAAAATAGTCAATACTCTTTATGAAATATGAAAAATATACGAAATTGTTAAATCCACAATAGAAAATGTTATTTCCACAACAAAAGTGTATCTGTAGATGAATAGCGACAGTGTGTTGTGGATTTAACAATTCCCAAAATAAATCCCTTTTTCTTACAAATTCATGGTATGTAAAAAGTCCACATATAAGGCAAGATTAGATTTAGGGAAAATTTTAGAGAAGAAATCAAGGATTTTAGAGAGAGCGAAGATTTCAGAGGGACAAAACAAGGATTTCAATGAGAGAAAGTGAGAAAGTAAAATTTAAGAGAGAGAGTGAGAATTTAAGAGGGAGAAATTGAGAATTTTAGAGAGAGATGGTGAGAATATAAATATTCTGAGTTTTCAAGATCAAACAATTGTACTCGTAGGTTGTCATACATTTTTGTGCCAACAGTAAACAAGGATGTCATTAAGTACTACGTTGACAGTTTCATTCATTATCTTTGAAAGATCACGTATAACTTTTTCAACATTAATATCTGTCAATTAAGTTCTGAAGTTCTATTCAACAAGGGTAGTTAAAACGTTAGACTTGTATACAGGTACTTAGACGTCTTGCACAAAACCGTGAGGCTGCTCGTAAAAGTCGTTTACGTAAAAAGGTACCACAGCAGGGGCATTCAATTTCAATAGTTCCCTATTTATAAAATGTTAGAACTCTAGAATAATATTCTAACATAAATCATGGATCATCATTACTGCAGTTGTCAATATTATTTTCTTGTCAATTACTAAGATATCTGATTATGATTGTAGGCCTATGTTCAGCAGTTGGAAACTAGCCGTTTGAAGCTGCTTCAACTGGAGCAAGAACTTGAACGAACTAGGCAAAAAGTAAGAGGAAAATCTAGTCATTTCTCCTCCTTTTTTTCTACACTTTATTTTAAAATAATTCTGTTGCGATTAAGGGAAGTACTTACCTTCGTTTCTCTATTTTTTCACCTTTTCCTTGAGGGAAAAAATCTAATGAATCTAGAAATTCTCTGCTGCAGGGGGCATATATTGGTGGTGGACTAGATGCTAGTCCTCTTGGGTGCTCTGGAGCAGTAAACTCAGGTTTGTAGGTGGACGAGTTGGTACAATTATCATTACTTCCAATTATAACACTCAAAAGTAATATGAACAGTTAATTTTTAATTGGTTGTGAACACTCGATGGTTTGTTTCTAGTTGATGCATTTGATATCATATAATGGAATTATGAAGAGTTTCTTGCTGTCATATTTCAGCTCACCTGGTTTCTTCATAGTTGATTCTCATTTTGAGTGTCTTTTGCAAAGAGCTTGTACGAGATTCACGTGAGAGTAACAGATAACAAATTTCAGTGCTTTTTTATGCTTATATGAACATTCTTTTCATACTGAAATTGATTTGATGATTAAATGTAAAAGGAACAGAAATTATGTGTCAGTTATTACTTGTCAGTTGCATTTACATCATCCAAAAGAAATTCATCATCTTCCATTTGTTAGCAGAACTTAAGTTTTTAATTTCTCTAGACTTTGGGTGTCTCATATTTTCTTTCTTTAAGCAGACCTGTTGGATTTTGGTAGAGAACATAGTCATTTTAGCAAGACAATTAGCTAGACATAATGACATACTTTATGCATGCTAATTTGGCTTTATTTTGAACTCTATGTTAACGTGGGTGTTGTTCAAATACATGATGTGCAGCCAATTTCAAAATATATAGCTGATTTTCAGAAATATTTTTCTCCTGAAATGATTGAAGTAGAACGTTCACACATTTCAGTTCTGTGGGTAATTGAATTGAAAGTTTGTTTACTGTCACACCCTTAGTTTACTACAGCTATTAACTACTGTGCAATTTTTATGATCATTCCCAACAAAATTTTGAATCCTTCAAAGACTTCAAACTCATGTTCTATGTATGAACTTTTAATGCGATCCAGAAGGTTTATGGATACTTCATATGCTTTAAGCCTTATATATGATTCTCTGATGTACTACTCTACATTACATTTATGCCTTGTTCTGCAGCATCTTTTTCTCTGTTGATATTATAACTGCCTTTTGTATTATTAAATTTTTACCATGCAACTAACCTATCTTGCTTATATTGGAATTTGTAGGTATTGCTGCATTTGAGTTGAAGTATGGAAACTGGGTGGAAGAACAAAATAGACAAATTTGTGACTTAAGGACTGCTATGAATTCTCATTTAGCTGATGTAGAGCTACGCATACTTGTTGATGGTGGCATGAAACATTATTTTGATCTTTTCCGTATGAAAGCAACTGCTGCAAAGGCTGATGTCTTCTATATCATGTCAGGCATGTGGAAAACATCAGCGGAACGTTTTTTCCTGTGGATTGGAGGGTTTCGCCCTTCAGAGCTTCTAAAGGTAATGCAATTTTTATATTGCCATTTAAGTTGCTTCTTTTTCCTCTGCAGCCTTTTTGGTATCTGAGTTTGACTTTGAGCACTCCATAATAAATTCTTATTTCAATGAAGTTACTGTTCTGCAGCATTACGTAGGCACATATCTTTAGATCTATCGACTATATTCTTTCACATCTTATCAGGTGTTCACCTTTATTACTGTTGTATGTACATGTTTGCTTGCTCAAGCCTGATAATGGATGCCTCCATATACAAAAGCACTACATTATATATCTTATCAGTGTATTATTGTTATTAACTCTTAAATGAGATGGTGCGTACCTATATTTTTTATGCAAATCTTCCTCGCCAGGGGGACCAAGCTTAATCTGTAAAAACCCTAGTTTTAACTCTATTATATGATGCTTCTTAAGAAGTACTTCGCTCAAGTAATGCCAAAGGTTAGGTCTGGCTTATGTCTACCCTCACAATACCCTAACAGTGTTTAGTCCAATCTATTTGAGAGAGAATTTTATGGCTACACAGGTTCTTTTGCCCCACCTTGACCTCTGGGAGAAACAACTTTTGGAAGTTTCTAACCTTAGACAATCATGCCAACAAGCGGAAGATGCACTCTCACAAGGAATGGATAAGCTTCAGCAAACTCTTGTTGATGCGGTGGCAGCTGGTCAATTGGGTGGAGGATTTTACATCCCACAGATTGCTAATGCAGTGGAGCAGCTGGAACCTCTTGTGAGCTTTATAAATCAGGTAAATATATCATGCTTGCATGCCTTTTTTAGTTAATTCTTTTCACTCGGATTTGAATTTATTTTCTCTCGACTTTTGTTGGATTCTTCATATGCTTGACATTAACTAACTTCTATCATTGTATTTCCTGTGTGTATAAGTATGTGTGCATGTGTGTGCGCGTGTGTGAGAAAGAGTGAGAGAGAGATTTCTAGGAAACGTCCACATAATCATGGAACCTTTAATCATTTTGATGGTGGGAACTTAGTGTCAATTTTTTTTCATAAGTCGCATCAAAATATTCCCTAGTAAGCTGTGATTTGTCCTCAAAAGTAAGTTCTAAGTTGGGTGTGTAAAATTTTAGTTCAAGTTGTGATTTCAATCTTAACATTTGTCCTCTTTTCAGTTTTATATTTGAAAAATGTTTGAAGTGATGAAACATACTCAGAGCATTCCATAATAGAAATTTAAACTTGAATAATTAGATGCAGTGTTTTATGTTGGAATTTTCTAGAGTTCTCCCATTCCCTTTATTGTTGAAATGGACTTGGCTTATTGCATACTTCACTGCCGGGTTGGTCATTGAGTTAGGTTACGATGTTTTGGATTTACTCGCAAGAGCAACATAAAATTCAGTCACAATTTCATGGTCTTAGTGAAATCATGTAGCCAGTCGCTTGCTATGAGTTTGGTTATTTTACAAATACTTCTTTCAAAAAAGAGAGTAATTTCCTTCAATTTTGTGACTAAGAAAATCATATTCTCCCTTAATGTCTATATCAGATATATATTTTCTCGTGGTGGTTCATCCTATATGTAATATGTTCTGTTGTATTATTACCATTATTACTACTACTTCCTGAAACTGCGGTTGATTGTTTGGATTCTAGAGCCAAATATATAGTTGTACAAATATAGCATCATATTAATTTCATGGGTTTCTTATGAAAACAGGCCGATCATATTCGCCAGGAAACTCTGCAACAGATGCATCGCATCCTAACTACCCGCCAAGCAGCTCAAGGTTTGGTTGCCTTGGGAGAGTATTTCCAACGCCTTCGGGCTCTGAGCTCGCTATGGACTACTCGTCCTCCTCCTCCTCGCGAGTCTGCCTAACGATGCAGCAGAAGAGTAAATTTACCATTCTCCAAACTCTCCGATGATGGAATGATGCTATCGCCGCCTAAAAAGTATGTTTCGCCGCTTGCTCAATATCAAAATGCATGCAGAATTTAACACAGTCGAAGCGGGCAATTTTCCATCGGCCTCCTCACGTGTAAATATGCCTTTAGCTTAATATTATCAAGAAGCTTGCGGCTGAATGCATGGAGTTAATGTGTAAACTGTCATTCGTGGTGTCATATTATAGTGAGTGAGTGCCCCTTACATGTAATGCACATAGTACAGAACAATATTTATTTATAAATGCACGTAAGATTAAGAAGAATCTTAAAAAAACAAAAAACAAAATTAAGAAAACAGAGTTTGAGCAAATGCATATGATTATGCACCCTTTTTCTTGATATTATTTGCTTTGCATGGATCGCCTAGAGATATAGATTTCATCGATTGTTCAGTGTGATGCCAATTAATATTTCTGTACTCTGTTTTGCACTGGTGGGATTTAAGGCCGACTATAGATGTGATTTGACTTTCAAAAGTCAATATAAGAATTTATAAATTATCTCAAAATAAAATTTAATATTATCATCATAAATCAAATTGAATTCAAAGTTAAAATTAGACTTATTTTGTGAAACGGGAGGAGAATGAACAATTAACAAAGAACCCCTGATCTCGTATATATCTTTTTTCATCATTGTAATGTAGAAGGAACCATGAAAAAACTGTTAATTCTCATATTGAGACTAAATATGTACTTCTGTTTTGGTGAGAGGATTGGGATTGGGATTGGGATTGGGATTGGGATTGGGGTGGGGGGGGGGGGGGGGAGAGTCTTCTGATAGGAGTATATTTTTACAGATTCGGGATTGAGTAGTCCAACAACCAGGAAATCTGCACATACAGAAACACTTCAAGGTTTAGAAACAATATGGCCGACAATCAAGAAGCAATTCACAGAGCTGCTAATCCTGGTCGGTATCATAGAACCAAGGATATTGAGCTCGATTGTCATTTCATTCGATTCGAGAAAAGGTCACTGGGATCATTTCTCCTACCAAGGACTGTACCAGAAGTAACGCAGCAGAATACATTTCACACTACAACTACTGATAATGTGACATCAATTGAGAGTTGTTTGTTTAGGACTGAATACATCTGAATGGCCCGAATGACTGAATCGGTCGGCCATTAAGTACGTTTGTTTTGGGGAAAAAAATCGTCTGAATGGCTGAATCGGTCAGATGATTGAGCTGAATGACTAAATCAGATTTTTTTTTGGGTGAATGGCTGAATAAGCAGCTGAATAAAGTAAAAAAATAAAAATAAAATAAAAATTAAAAAATATATTAACTATTATATTAAGTAATATTAAATAAATTTACAACAACTTTGAATTTTTTCAGAGGGATAAAATAATAAAATTGTGTCATTCAGATGTTTCAGACATGTTAATTATCAAACAATTTTTTTCATTCAGATTCAGATTCAGCTCATTCAAATTCAGATTCATTCAATTTTTATCAAACACCCCTAAACCTACTCAAACAATTAAAGCTTCACTTCTATCTTGCCAAAAGTATACTGGTAGTGCCACTCACAACGGTGATAACTCTCACATACAATTGAGTTAGTGCACGTGGGAATTGTACATATACAAATGTCAAGGAGATTAGTTTGAGAAAATTGATATTTTTACGAGTAAATTTGATAGTTCCACACGTTTTCTTCATATAAATAGTAAGTGGGTTCACCTCATGTGATATAGGATTTTGATGAAACTATTAAATTTACTTCTGAAAATATCAATTCTCTTAATTCAATTGATAGTAACAAATAATTAAAATTATTAACCCTATTGTGATCCAACTTATATATATATTCATACCTATTCGTTTCTGGTCCATCTAAAAATAGAAGTATTAAAAAATATACTTTAGAATATAAGATTAATATTATTTAAAAAAAAACTACTAATTACAAAATTTGTTAATTTGAAACAGTTAGATGAATCAAATCAATTTAAAATTTAAAAAATATTTTAAGTTGATTTTTAAAAAGTTTGATCTTGTATTTTAAAATTTAGAGAAGAAGTATATCTTTAATTTAGAAAAAAAAAATTAAAAAAAAAAGAAGAGAACAGAATAGGAGGATATCTTTAATTTTTGGAATGGTCTTATTAATGATTTCATTGATTTGTTGATCAAACCGTCCCAATTTTTGAAAATAGAAAAGAATGAAAAGATATTTGTTATATTCAAATTGATATCTCCATCACACTTTTTGAAATTTTATTTTTTGTTGTGAATTTATTATTTTTATATTTTAATTTTCATATTTGAATTCCACCAAAAATAAAATAAAATTATAGCGATAATTACAACTCAAACTCTCTCTCCTCCACTTTCCCTGTTCTTTGGTTCAATTCAACTTCACGCTAAGCTAGATTTCTAAGCCCAACTCCGGCAGCCAGATCTCTCATCTTCACTGTAAGGTAGCCTTCCGATCGGATATTCTCATATTTCGGTAAGATTCGTGGCTAATTTAATTATTCCCCAATTCGCTTGCTTTCGCTCATCCTTATCTCTCTCTTCAACAGATTGTGCCCTCTGAATGAATAATTATAAACAATTTTTTTGGGTATGAATCTTTTGTTTAATTTAATTTTTTATGATTGTGCTTCATACACTATATGCACAATTAAAGTATTACATTTCTGAACTATTTAAATGATATCCTATTTGATCAATTATTCATACATTTTGGAGTGCTGGAAGTGTGATTCAGTGAGGACGTCTCCTGAAAGGGGCAAAGTTTGATATTCAGGTTAAATGGTTTAAAACTATTAGGGGGCAAATTTATGTTTATACCATCTCTACTAAATTTAACACTGGTTTGTTTGTTTTTTTTCAAAGTTTAAGAGCCACAGAGACCAAGCTACTTCACCCTACTAGGCATGATAATTATGGGTTATCATTATTTCGTCACTGAATTGGGTCCAAATTAGATGTGCTTCACTGAACGACTTTTTTCTCCCTTTTTACTTATTGGCCTCATTTTTCTTTCAAAACATCACAGACATGATTAAATGTAGTGTCTTTTCGCAGAATCACGGCAGCCAAATGGCAATTATGCATCTTGTAGTTAATTCAGTAAACTGTTCTTATGCACTCCAGTATTGCTTTCATTTTATGTGAAATTGCCTGGCTGAAATGTTGTGTCTTTAGTGTTTGGAAAGTTGGGGTTTTGAATTTCTTGCGGAGTTGCCTTCTTGTGGGGGAATTTGGTTACTGAAAGTATACCATCTTATGTACTTTATGGACTGCAAAACATGGACTGTTCCAGTACTATTCCTAAAAGGTCAAGGCTTCTCTACTTTAAGATACTTTAAGAAAGAGAGGATTGAGATGCAAAGGTTTCAAAACCTTCAGCATACTCTCTTTGAGATTTTGAATTTCTTCCACACCTAAAGTTGTTGCTAGGACTCTATTGGCATTTATCTTCTGTAAACTAGCCTTCATGAGGTATTCTATTAATTTTGACTCCCAAATGAATGTGGGTTAGTTTTTCTATTGTCTCTCCAAAGTATAAAATTGGAGTTTGGAATTGAGAAAGCAGTGGCAAGAAACTACAAAAAAAAATTAATCTGGCCAACTTTTCAACTGGTTCAAACTCAGATACTATGGTGTTTCAGTTCAACTATTCCTTATATAAATTGGAAGTTATTTTGTTCTGTTTGATTCTTTTATTTAGGAATGATGAGATCTGTGTTCTTATAAGTTTTTTTTTTAATTTAGTTATTGATAATCATAGATCCGTAAAGAGGGTGTATTTTTGGGTTTAAATTGAAGAAGAAGAAAATCTACGGTAATAGTGGTACTCAGGGCAGATCTGTGTTGGAAGACATTGAATTTTTTTAGTTTTTAGAAAGAAGATGAGAAAGTCAACAATTAAATATTAGAACTTATATTGGGACAGATCCACATATTCATTTTGTGTGTGTTTTGCCGCCTTTTCATTCTGCCATTAGTAACTTAACTTGATTGACAGTATCTTAATTTTTTGTTAGAAAAAGAAGCTTCAATGAGTTGACAATGGAAAAAATCATTCAGTGGTGATTTGGACTCCAGTTCAATTATGAAAAATGTTT
The DNA here is from genome assembly GCA_020205555.1 of Panax stipuleanatus. NCBI lineage: Eukaryota > Viridiplantae > Streptophyta > Magnoliopsida > Apiales > Araliaceae > Panax > Panax stipuleanatus. The sequence goes on from CM035117.1 coordinate 25,351,533, forward strand.
TTACCTGAAAAATATAAAGGGGGACTGAATTTCAAGGGTAAGTACTTAACACCTTAATTCTTTTCCCATCTAATGGTGATCTTTTTAAGATCAGTCCACATGAAAGACCAATTCCATAAATAATTGCGAGTCACTAAATAAATCATTACAATAATAACACCTGCGCAGTTGCACTATGATTCTGTGGTTGTTATGCTTGAGTTGGCATATTTCTAATTCACTCATGCTGTCTTATGCTACATTAGTTACATATATACCATAGCAGCGTGAAAAAACAATATTTCAAAGAGGTTTTCATGGGAATCCTTTCCTAACTTTAGTTGTTTTTTGTTTGTTTGTTTATTTGGTTTTGTTTTGTCTCAAAGACATGTTTATCTTGATTATGACTTTCATATTTGGTTTAAGTACTGGAATGATGAAGGATAAAGGTTTTATCCATGCTTTTACACTTTTTTTTGTTCATATTATTTGATTGATCTGTTATTTTAAGATAAGTGCAGAATTGTAAACCTAAAATCTGAACCATTAAGAGGATAGTGATTAACTAGTTTGGTGTGCCATGATTTGTAAAAGTGTTTCTACATCTATCTTATTGTCACTCTTATCATTGTATATATGTTACACAAGTCAGGCAGTATAGCAAGACTGTTGAGTATATTCTCCTACGGTCCTCTCATTTTCACTTGTACATAAAGTGAGTTCCTGCTGATGGTAGCATATATGAAGAAAGTAATGTGAGAAGGTTAGCGCACTCAATGGCGAAACGAAGAGTTAAGAAAAATACAAAAAAGACTGCCGCATCACCCGCGAACGACGTATGTGGCAATGAACCAAAGGAGTCCCAAGTAGGGGAAAAAGAAGATGCTTTCAAGGACCAGGAAGGTATGCCTTTTGCTAATTGTAGGGTTGTCGAAAACTGTGCCTAAGAGTAATTGCTTTTGTGTGTCCCAGGACTAACAGTTTGTTGGGATTTGAAACCCTGACAGTGGAGAATGTCGAGCACCACCTCGCTGCAATGGACATAATGTTTTTCTGGGAATTTTGACTCTTTAAGTTAATGCATTTTATCAATCCTAGTTCTTAATGCACTTTTATCAATGGCTTGAAATATTCATAAAACTACTCTGCTACGAATACAGTGCCCTTCATTTTAGATTTCGTTGCTTAACCATTATTTTCCCAGGATTAAGATTTGTAAAGTCCCCAAATATCTACATAGTGTTTTAGATGTGCTTCTTCACACAACCACCCCTATTATTTTCCCAGGATTAAGACTTGTAAAGAAAAAAGGCACATTATTCTATCATAACTTTTTTTGAAAAGGGCAACTTTTTTTTTGCTTTTGTCTTTTTCAGTTGAACGTCAAATTACTGCAATCAGGACCATTCGTGATGTTGAGATTGAACGTTTACTGACTGGCTTGCGTTTGCTGCGCTCGTATTTCAGTAAAGACCAGCTTCAGACTCCTGTACAGCAATTTTTCAAAGATAACCTTCCAAATCTGGCAGTTGTTAGAAATGTAAAAGACAGGAAGTATGAAGTGCAATGGAAGGTGAAAGACAGTAACTTATCCATGAATCAGGCTGATGGAGGAAACATACATGCTTCCCTTCTACATCAGATGTCCATGGCTTACCCCAACTGCTCTGCCACGATGCCATCTTTAGGTGGCTGTGGATTTTCGAGTAAAGCAGGTATCAATAAGTCTCTCTCTATCTCTCTTCCCCTTTCCCTAGATTTATCAATTGAGTCTCTTTTGATGCATAATATACTTGACACGTGCTTTCTTCTTTTGGTTTATCTTTCACATGTATTTGATTGGTGCAGTGAAATCAAGCCTTCTTGGTGGTGATAATCTGAAGATCAGGGATTTTGTATGTTTTCAAGCATTCCTCTCATAGGAGCAACATCACAAGTGTTGCTTCACACTCTTTTACTTTACATTTCTTTCTTCTTATTTTAAGGCAGTTCTGTCATTGTTACTGACGCTTCTTACAAAATGCTGTTTAGTTGAAGATATGAATTATGTTTTACTAGTATATATTGGTGAACACACAACACCCCCCCCCCCCCCACCAAAAAAAAAAAAAAAAAAAAAAAAAAAAAAACCTCACCGGCACTTTCATTTTAATGCAATTTCAAGACTAATATGCAGTGAAACTAACAGTTGCTGCTTCTTCCTCTCATATTATGTCATGAATTTCTTGTGTAGATTTTGGAGGAGCCATCTGAAACTCAGATGCATGGATTGCATGATTTTCTCCAGACTCCTGGGGTATGTGCTTTGTTGACCATTTCTGGCTTCTTTTAGCTTGCGCTTGCTTGTTGCATATCTACATTTGAGTACTCCCTCCGTTCCACAAAGAGAGTTCCATTTGTCAAAAAAAAATATTCCACAAAAAAGAGTCCACTTTTTAAGGATAACAGTATTAAATGATGCAATGTCCTCAAGTTTGCTATCATAATTTCTTATCATACCACGCTACTAAACTAAGTTCTTATTCTTTTTAGAGGTATGTATGGAACAAGAAATATCCTTGATATTCTCAAATTTTGCAAATGGGATTCTTTTGTGGTACGAAGGGAGTTTGTAAATAGAAACAGTTAACTGAATGCAAGTGGCTCTTAAGGCCCCATGCTTCAAATGAGAACCATTGATGTGCCCTCCTAGCTACAGTTTGCCATTATCACATTCATTCTGGATATGATTCCGTATATATTTTCTATTGTAAAACCAGATTGTTTTTTCTTTCAATATGATCATTAGAAAGAATCCATAGTCATGTTTCATCTGCTTAACCAGATAGAGAGAACCAATTCTAAATCACCTTAACTATTGACACTTCAAATACTAACCAATAACCATCATTGCAGGCGTGCAGCCAAAGGTTGTCCGTTGGGATGACACCAAAAACCTTGAGGGTTCCAAAGCATGGTGAGATGCTTCTATCTGTTCACGGTTCCCCCCTTGGTGTCTATAAGGAAGACAACATGGACGCAATACATGGTATGCTTTACTTTCAGTGAACAATATGTAACGCTTCCATTTCACAACGTCGGCATTATATAAAAGATGGGAAGTAATTTTCAGTTATTAAATTCCACAGCATGCTTATTATTACCTGTTCCTCCGTTTGACTTTTTGGCAAACAAAATACTTGTAAATCATGTTCTTGAAGACGCGAGTATTTGAATCTCTGTGATTATCATTATCTTAGTTTCCTTCTGATGGTTTTACTGTGACGCAGAAGCAGAAGAAGGTTAAATGGCTACCTGCCTGCCCTCCTGACCCACCTCGGTGTCTACAAATTTCTGTATTAGCCAACTTGAAGCAGATTAAAACGTAGCTTTCTTTATTTTATCACTAATCGCAAGTTAATTTCATTTGCTTATATTCAAGTGCAACATACTTGCTACAGTTATCAATGTAAAGAGTTCCATAAGAACCCAACTTTGGAGCTTCTGTTTCACATTTTTTCTCTGTTCTATTCCTCCCCCCCCTCCCCCTCCCCCTCCCCCTCTTCTAGTTTTCTTGATAAGTGGAAGTATTAAGCATTTAAGCTAAATCTAATTTTAATGGTATGTTCTGGCAGCCCCTAAATGATAACAGTTGAGAATTGGGGTGGGGAGGAAACAGATGAAAAAAAAACAAGAGGGAGAAAAAAGGAAGGATTTTTAAAAAAAAATTGAATTGAACCCGACGTGAATCGAACACGCAACCTTCTGATCTGGAGTCAGACGCGCTACCATTGCGCCACTGATCCACTTGATGCAATATTGTAGGGTTCAATGTTTGATATATTTAATTTTTAATCGGTATATTTTAAAATTTGAATGGTCGCCACTCTCTTCGTTTTCTCATATCATAACTAACTGCCCCGAACTCTGTCTTTATTCCATTTCTCTGAGTGTAAAAATGGGTGTGGAATTTGGCCATTTCTCTTGCTTTTATATATCCCCACCACTGGTATTTGTAGTAGTAGCAATGGTTGCAATACTATTGACTCATCACCCATCTGCAGGTGCTGAATACACAGTGGGAGGAGAGGATTATGGTTGGTCAATCCCTTTCACCAAATATTTCTACACTAACTGGTCCTCCTCTCATTCCTTCTTCGTCGGCGACACTCTTGGTACGATATATATATATATATATAGTCCGAATATTAAGTTTACCCTTTATTTAACACACCTTGCTTATCCCCTTTAGCGACGGATCGGGCGACGGTTTGGTCCGTCCCTATATATACTACTGTCGTCTTAGTTTTTAACCACGGACAACATATAGACGGTTGTATATACAGCGACGGATCAAACCGTCGCCTGGTCCGTTGCTAAAGAAAGTTAAACAAGGTATGTTCGATAAAAAGTAAGCTTAAAATCCAGACCGTGTGTGGATATATATATAATTTACAACAAAAGTCTACATATTTTCTCAATATATGGTATATATATATATATATATTATATGTACACCAAATTGTAATTATTTGGCATGGATGCATGCATGCAGTATTTGAGTTTGATCCAGATCTTCACAACTTGTACCAAGTGTCACGACGGGAGTACGACAGTTGCACAGCAAATCAACCTTACAAGGTGTACCAAGACGCTCCAGCGGTTGTACCTTTAGTGGAGCATGGTGTCTTCTATTTTATTTGCAGCATTTTGAACTATTGTTCCCTAGGCCAAAAGCTTACGCTCAGCGTCAATAAAACTTCCCCGGCTTTTGCTCCGGCGGCCTCTTCTTCATCCCCCATTTCACCCTTTTTCCCGCCGGACGTTCAGTCTTAACTGTCGGAAAATGCTCTTACTTACTCTGGTACGGTGCTGGAGTTGACCCAATTTTGTGCATGTTGCTCGTTTTTTGAATTCAGATCCGCTGTTTCATAATAATAGGTCATATTTATTCATGTAAGAGGTCAATTGCATTACGCTTGTAACATTGGGAATTAAGGAGATGAAAAAGGGATAATTAGAACATGTGATTTCGACTCATAATAATAATAATAATAATAATAATAATAATAAATATTATCTTTTGTTTTTGTTTGTGCACTTGATTTTACTTATCAAAAATTCTAGGGGATCGGAATGTAGTGACCGGTCTTTTTTTTTTTTTTTTTTGACTCTCAAAAAATTTATAATATTTATTACAACATTTGTTAAGATTTCAATTAATTTTTGTCAAATTACAATTGCTTGCGGGTATATTAATATATTATTAGATAAATTTATAAAGTTGGCCCACTACATCAAATACATCATTAATATTATTAATTATAATTGTCCAAGTAATTGATCGCAACAAAAAAGTATGACATATAAAGTCGCAAAATATATTATTTTTTCATAAATAATAGGCATAATATCTTGTCTGTTTGAACAATTTTTTTTACGTAAACACTCTAAATGTATCCTATTGTTCTCACTAATTGAAATACTCCACCCTCCGACGTTTTAAAATTAGAGATATATTTTCACTTTCTTGAGTCAACTAGCGAAATCTTAAAATTTAAAATTGATACGAAGGTATTTAGTTTTAATACAAACAAATATAAATCACTACTAATTATCATCTCTGTCGCTTCCAAAACTTGAACGAAATTATATCAATTTTGAATTTTAGAATTTCGCAAATTAATTTTAAAAAATAAAAATGCATATACCTCGAATTTTAGAACGGGGTAGTAAGAATTCAAAATTTCTTCAAGTTTACTGTTTGCAGTATTACCTAAACAGGTCCTTTAGTCTTTTTTTTTTGTTCTTCTATAAACCATTGCTCCAAAGTCGAACCCAACCCACATAGGGAGGGGCCGGAGGGCACTTACAAGCTGTGACCGGAATTCCAGTTTTTTTTAAAAAAAAAAAAAACAAACAAATAAATAATCTGTCTCCATCACAAAATTTTGCACATGCAATAATAATACATGATAATCTCTCCATTACTAAATAAAGAACGTTTTAGAGAGTTCAAGATTTTTTAATATATTTGACGTTATTAAATTTTTAGAAAGTATTAATTACAATTTTCTTCTATTGCCCTCAAGTATTTTTCTATCTCATTTATCTAGACAACTTTATACATATTTTCTTAATTAATGCAAGGATAATTGTGGTAATACATATCAATCTTAACGACAGAATCTTAACAAGTGTGAAACCCTTTCAAACGTCAGTTATATTTAGGAATGGAGGGAGTATAAATTATTAAATACAATACTTGATGGCGAGGCAACCAACAACAAAGCCCTCGATTTAATCCACCAAACAAACATCACCTCAATAATTGATGAAACCAATGTTTGCCTCCATATTATTTGGGGTCCTCTTAACATGGGCCCTAAGGACACATGCTAAGCACACAATTCAAGAGAATATTCTTTTGAAATGTGTGCATATTTTCTTGATTTTTACATTTGCACCAAGTTCAAGGGAATATGCATACAATTCAAAAGAATATTCCCTTGAACTGTGTGCTTAGCATGTGCCCTAAGGGGCACATGTTAAGAAATTCCTATTATTTGCATTGCAATCACAATTTTCTTGTTATTTTTTAATCAAGACCCACATTTTAATATTACAATTGATTTCCACTATGTTGATCTCTTTGAAGAACAAGCATCACCTCAATAATTGATGCAACCAATGTATTATGTATGCCTCCATATTATTTGCATTGCAATCACAATTTTCTTGTTATTTTTTAATCAAAACCCACATTTTAATATTACAATTGATTGATCTCTTTGAAGAACAAGAAGAAATCTTTACTATCTAAAACTTATATAAGTAAAGTAGTTGCAGCAATTGCAATTTGAGCAATCTAATTAATCCAACCATTCTATCATGGCTTGGATTTATACTTGGATATTAGCAACACTTCCATTACTTGTACTTGCATATAACCTTCTCCAATCACGGCTGAGAAATAAGCCAACAACTACACACAAAAAACTACCCCCAGGTCCGAAAGGAATCCCTATTTTGGGACACCTTCATATGTTAGGCAAAAACCCTCACCGAGATTTCCAAAAACTAGCCAAAACCCATGGCCCCATAATGTACATGCGCTTTGGCTGGGTTCCCAATATCATCGTCTCCTCCCCACAAGCAGCCCGGCAGTTTCTCAAAACCAACGACGTTAATTTCGCAGGCAGGCCGCCTCTCGAGGCCGCCAAGTACATTTCCTACGAGCAGAGAAACTTGACGTTTGCGTCCTACGGTCCTTACTGGCGCAACATGCGAAAATTGTGCACCACGGAGTTGCTGAGTAACCTTAAAATCAACTCATTTCAAGCCATGAGAAAACAGGAAGTTGAGCAGCTGGTGGATTCTCTCGAAAAGGCAGCCGAAAATGGCGTTGCTGTGGATCTAACGGCCAAGGCCTCGTCCACCACGGCGGATATGAGTTGCAGGATGGTGTTTGGGAACAAGTACGAGGACAAGGGGATGGACGAGAGAGGAGGGTTGAAGGAGGTTATGCAACAGGGGATACAAATTGCGGCGGCGTTTAATCTCGGCGATTATTTTCCTTATCTCGGCGCGCTTGATCTGCAGGGATTGACTAGGAAAATGAAGGATATTGCCAAATTGTGGGATGATTTTTTCGAGAGGATTATAGACGAGCATGAAGGAAAATCTAAGGAAGAGCGCGAGGGGGAAATTAATAAGGATTTTGTGGATACTATGTTGGAGATTATGAAATCCGGAGGACGAGAGTTTGACTTTGATCGTTCTCATGTCAAAGCTGTTTTATTGGTAAGTAAGTAGTTCATTGAATTTCTATTTAAGTAGGCTAGCTGTTTGTTGCTAGTTGCTCTCAACTGCTTACATATAGAACTAATAAGTTTAGACTTAAATCAAGAACAGAAACCAGATAACTATATGATCTTGGGTTTGAGCTATAGTGGTCAGTCATTAATTAATGATATATATATATATATATTAAATATTTGAATGTTTCTGAAAATATATATATATGTGTGTGTGTGTGTGTGTGTGTTTTCCTTTAATTTCAGGACATGATTACTGCAGCAACTGACACTACTGTAACTATAATTGAATGGATACTCTCTGAACTCCTAAAACATCCGCAAGTCATGAAGAAAGTTCAATACGAGTTAGAACAAGTAGTAGGGCTGGACAGGGTGGTGGAAGAGTCCGATTTGGCGAGTTTGGAATACTTGGATATGGTTATAAAAGAATCCTTCAGGCTGCACCCTGTGGTGCCACTACTACTCCATGAGTCCATAGAAGACTGCACCATCGACGGGTTTTTTATACCTAAAAAGTCTCGAATAGTTGTCAATTTATGGGCGATTGGGCGAGACCCTAAGGTATGGACCGACGCAGAAAAGTTTTTCCCAGAAAGATTTGTTGGGAGTAGTATAGACCTTCAGGGACGTGATTTTGAACTCATCCCTTTTGGTGCTGGGAGGAGAGGGTGCCCTGGGATACAGTTAGGGGTCACCCTGGTCCGCCTAATGGTGGCACAGTTGGTGCATTGTTTCGATTGGGAGCTTCCTAATGGAATGCAGCCTGAAGAATTGGACATGACTGAGGAGTTTGGGCTTGTTATTAATAGGACTAAGCATCTAATGGCTATTCCTTCATGCCGCCTTCACAAGAAATGAAGTGCAGCCTATACTAATCTTTCTCTTTGTGTTTTATTATGTTCTATTAGTATATGTTTACTTGTCAAGAAAAAAGAAATGCATTTTGGTTGTTATATGGAGCAGGAGTACTACATCATGTTATTACTAAAAGCTGTTAATGGGATGCTAGTTATGGCTCTACATTTCCAACGGTTCAGTTAATGTTTAGACAATCCATCTTTGTACAATAAAGAGTGCTATTAATTTTTAAGCACATTTAGTGAAGCATTTACTTATGGTGTTTTCAGCTTCTTTTCTCACAATAAAAGCATTTAAATTTGCAAGCATTGAATATATATATATACACACACACACACACATATATATAAATGTAGTAACATTACTTTGAATCCAAAATTTCACAGTTTTATATTGCCACATCTTACAAACTATATAGACACTCTTTGTTTATTTATCCCAAACATAAAACATGGCCTTAATACATATTCCATATTTGTTGAAGATGAAGACATCTGCTGTGTTTGTAGCCCTCGTGGTTCTCATCTCATTCCATGGTAAAAAGGAAAATGTTTTCTTTCAAGGAACATTATGAATAATGTCAATTAGAAGGCATAGCATCCCTTCACTTCATCAAAACATAAATATGGCATACTGGTTACCAATACTATTTTGTATTTTTATAACTCCGGATTTTTATTTTTATTTTTGTTTTTTGAATTGCAACTGTGTATGATATTTTGTACATTCAGTATTATGCAATATAATTTAACACTGCTATTTTTTTTCTTTTTCCATTGATATATGCCACGATCACACAGGTGAAAGTTGCAAACTGACGTTGATATGCAAGGACGAACAGTCATCTCGGACACCATTCCCCTGCAGCAAACCAGAATGTGACCAGTTTTGCTCAAAATCGCGCCCTAATGGATGGGGGAAATGCAAAGACGATGAGCGATACGTTTGCCAGTGTTTTTACATGTGTTACGAAGATATTTCTCTTCCAGATCATTCAAAGGCCAAGTTAGCTGCAAATTCTTCCTCTTCGGCTGGAAAATCCTAGTTCTGTTAATTGGCAAGTGTTTTTGATTATCACATTTGTTCTACATTTTTCCTTATAAGTAGATTCCATTTTAACATATGTAGTTAAGTTTTCATGTATTCTTATGAATTGAAGTTCTCTTATATTTTTCAACCTATTGACTACTCTCAAGTCTCCCCCATGAATCCTCTGTGACCAGCTCCAATGTCAAGTGCATTTACTGTAACATTATTAGTGTGTTGTAGGAATTTTAGTCGAATCTCTAGTATGTATCTGCAAATCAGGCATCAGCATTATATGATATCTAGAAGAGGTCGAAGTGCATTCTCCATCTTCAAAAGATTCTGCATGAGAACGGATCATTGATAGTATTCAATCAAATGGTCTGTACGTAAAAATTCAAACTAAAAACATGCTTAGACTCTCAATCCTTGAAAAGGAGTACGCATTTCAAAGTAAATTTTACTAAGATAGTATGTCTATAAACCTACCCACCAATACTCCAAAAGAAGGCTAAACTACCATGTCCTGTTACATAAAACGGAGAATAACTCATTTTGGGAGTTCCGAGATGCAAATAACTAACTGAGACGGGATAATTAACTGCACACTAAAGGAATCACATTTTTAAGCCAAATGATAATAATAATAAGAGTAAAAAAGAGGGGAAAAAGATAAGAGGGTGAATTGATATTGCTGTGATGGGTAATACAAATATCACCAGAATAAACTGCATATCGTACAGAGTAACCTTTATTCAAGTTTGAGCTAATTTAGAAATTCAAAACCATAAGCATAAGATAGTTACTAAGGTGGTGTTTGTTTGGGTCTTAAAAGGCTCTTAATAGGTGTGCCTCTGATTCGATCAGAGGCACAACTTGTTTGGTAAAAATTTTATGCCTCTTAATCTGTAATAAGACTTAAAAATAATGTTAAACCATTCAGAGCTACATCTAAATGAGTTTATGTTTTTTTGGACAAAAACAACCTTAACAATATTATAAAATCCTTCCTTTATCCTAAACAGATTTCTCGGTTTTCCTTCACTCTTCTCCCTCCTCTTCCCATACTCAAATCAAATACTCTCTCTGCCTGCATTTTCTCTCCCCCAAAATGGCGATTGCTGCTCCTGCTCTGAAAGATGATGTCAGACTATAAGCTAAATGCAGAAAAATGAGTCACAAAAAATAAACTTGGAGAGAAGAAAGATAAACAAGAAATTTCATTCATTCAATCGATAATTCCTCCATGCCCTTCTCACTGCTTATACTCCTTAAGCTAACAACCCATCTACTGATTTAACTGACCCACTGATTCAATGACACGTGTACTGACATATCCAAATGGACAACATGCGCTTAATGACTACTCCACTCTAAACGACAGTGTTTTATTGACTACTGAAATGACCAAGTTGACCTCCTATCATGACAACTCCCTTCCTCTTAGAAAATTCCTTGTCCTCAAGGATTAAACTGTGGAAACAGTTTGTGAATCTGATTCCATTCCTCCCAAGTAACATCTTCTGGAATCGTATTGGACCACTGTATTAGAACCATGGTAATTGGTCTATTTCCCTTCTTGATCAATTTTCTTTCCAAGACTGCAATAGGTTCAAGCTTGAGCATCCCTTCATCAGAAACTGGAGGTAGCATAGTTTGAATAGTGATAATGATATTAACGTTTTGGAGAGATCATTTATCTTCTCTGCTCTTACTGAAGGTCGTGCTTCACCAATGAACTACTCAATTAATGAAAATGAGTACACGGTGGGATATTACCTTGCTGATGGTATATATCCCCCATGAGCAACATTTGTTAAAACCATTTCGGCACATCAAGAAAATAAAAGAAAATTATTTGTTAAGACTCAAGAGGCGCTTAGAAAGGATGTTGAGCGAGCATTTGGGGTACTGCAAGCACGTTTTGCGATAGTTCGTGATCCTGCACGATTTTGGGATCAAACAACACTAAAAGAAATTATGACTGCATGCATAATATTACATAATATGATCGTTGAAGATGAACGAGATGAAAATCAAGAACCAACCTACGATACACATGACGAGATTTCAATTATAGAAGTGTCTCATGAGCGTACCCCACAATTACATTCATTGAAGCAAATCATCGCATAAGGGATAAACAAGTTCATTCTAAACTGCAAGAAGATATTATTCAACACTTGTGGTCAATACATGGCGGAGCGTAATCCATTACATTCTACTACAATAATAAGTAAATTATGATTCTCTAATAATAAGCAAGTCAACTACTAGATGTAATTTTTTTCATGATTTCTTTATTGCGTTGTTTGTAATATTCAGCTACTTCAGGCTCCATGTTAGCGGTGTCAATCATCATGATCCTTTCATCCTCTTGTGCTTTCATTATATTCAACTTCACTTGCTCTCGAAAATATATTATGTCCATGTTCTCTTGTCTCTTTTGTTGGTTCAATTTCATCTGATGCTCAAACTTCTCAAACCTCAACTCCATAGGTGTACTAGTATCACCGGTTCTTTTGCCCATTTTAAATAATGCTTTCGAAGCCTTTCTTTCCATTGGCCTCTGCAATCCTGCAGAGATTGTATCTTCAATATCATCATCTTCACCCAAATTTACTTCTTTGACGGTTGATGGAGAAGATGTTGCTAGAATTGAGTTTCTAGTACTTTTCTATTTTTTCCACCATTATCCGTTCTCCATTTCGGTGCATCCTTTAGTATTCTCCAACAATGCATAAATTCAAATGGTTGGTTTTGGATACTTTTGAACATCTCTAATGCTTGACATATCTATTTTTAAAATTATTTACAAAGTATTAAGTATAAAATATAAGAATAAACTTAATGAAATTTTACATGAAAAAAATTGAAATACCTTATCTTGTTCACCTACACCACTTTGTTGCATTCTTTCAATTGAAGCATAATATCCACAAAATTTGTTCACCGCGAGTTGAATTGTTGACCAACTTTTCGCCAAAACAGTAGAATTGCGTTCAGACTCAAAATTTTTGTATTCATGAAAGTATTCGTGAACTCTTTCTCAATATATTCCATGTTTTTGATCGTTTCCTTGAATTGGATCCATGCTTACATTAAGCCATTCGAAAATGAGAAGGGCATCTTCATCAATTGTGTAATTTCTCTTTCGTCCTGTTCTTTTATTGGACTCATTTTCGGGAGTCTGAATTGGTACATCAGTTTGATTTGAAAATTCATCCAATAAATTTGGATCATCAAGTGAGAAACCTTCAGATAATAACGAAAAATAATACATCAGAGGATCATGATTTTTCATCTAAAAAATAAATTACAGAGATATTATCAATAAAAAATTAAAATTAAATATAATAAAAATACAATAAATAACAAAATACTTACAATTGTTAAATGTTGAAGTAGTTGATTGAGAGATGGTAAAATGTATTGAACCATAGTACATATTTATAGATTTTTTAAATAACATTTTCAATTTCTAGCCGTTAGTATTTTTATTACCGTTCTGATACATTTTTTATTACCGTTCTGAATTGATCTGATACATTTATTACCGTTCTGATATATTTTTTTATTACCATTTTGGTACATTTTCAATTAATCTGATATATTTTATTACCGTTATATTTTATTACCGTTCTGATACATTTTCAATTGATCTAATACATTTTATTACCATTCTGATACATTTTCAATTGATCTGATATATTTTATTACTATTCTAATACATTTTCAATTAATCTGATATATTTTATTACCGTTCTGATACATTTTTTTATTACCGTTCTGATACCTTTTAAATTCATATGATACATTAAAATCAATTTTTATCAGTTGCACCCCTTTTACATCCCTTCGTCTTCTCCAATGCGTTGCACCCATTTTACACCCCTTCGTCTTCTTCAATATCTTCTTCTCCTTCATCTCCTTCTTTCTTCAACATCCTTCTTCTCCTTCTGATTTTTTTCTCCGGTCTCTCTCCCATTTAAATATATTAAAACTATAGTCCACCAGATTTTGATTCCTTGATTTAGTCGATTTGGTTCACCGGAAAAGTGGCTAGACTATATTTAGTCCATCTGCTGAAGCAAAATCCGCATCCTAGACTAAATATAGTCTAGAAATTTCACAATTCCGGCATGCTGGAGTTGCTCTTAATACGGGGTACTAGCCATTTATCCAAACTATGAGCTAAAAGTGAAGAATTACTGGAAAAGAACTTACCCAGATCAGAACCAGTGAGACCCAAATCCTGAAAAAGCTGCAGCTTTGGTTTGAGGGTGCTGTCGATATCATAAAACAGGATTTTTGGGAATAAAATGACAGTAGATCGAACTTGGGTATCGGAGAATCCGAGATTTTTTAAGAATTGGACCACGGATTGTGGCGCTTGGAGGTTGGTGATTCGAGGTAAACGTTTGGATACCGAGAGAGCTTTTGATATGGGGAAATCAAAGTACTCAGCTAAGTAATTGGAAAGCAAGGGGTTTTCTAACTTTTCTGGGTTGGAATTTGGAGCGAAGTATGGATGAAATGAGTGAGAGAAGTGAGATATGAGTCGAAAGAGAAGAAGGGTATGGAGGATTTGTGGTGAATAATGAGGAAATGAGGAGGAGAGATAGAAGAACCAGATAAGAGGGTGATTATTCGTTTGCAGGGCATTTCTCTCATTATCTCTTGCACAGGGTTTAGTTAGGGTTCTACGCTCTGTCTTGGTACTTGGAAGGGATAAAATACAGAGGAGAAAAAAAAAATTAGTATTTACGAAAAATGAAAAAGGAAGTTAAACTGTTTTTTGTTTTTTTGTTTTTTTGTTTTTTTTTGGGCGGGGGAGGGGGGACAGTAAAACTTTTTTAACTACTCCCTCTATTCTTTTTATCAATTAATTGACTATTAGAAGAAAATATATGAAATGTAAATATTAAAATGGATATAAAATTTTAATATATCTTTTTATAATTCATTGAAAAGATGAAAAATAAACAAATTAATATTTAACTCAAGGATAATACGAAAAATTAAATCATTAACGTATACAAAAGACATGAAAAAATTTTACTCTTTAAAAAAACAAATAAAAAAGGAGCGGAGAACTATATATTTCACAAAAAAATTCTACTTTGATTTCTTGCTCAATTCGCAAAGTCTTGAATTTATAGTTAGGAAATCGATATTTTTATAATAAAATTTTATATTTTTACAAGACTTTAATAGCATAAATAGTATTGAGATCCACATTTATGTCAAAATAATGATAAAAAAACGTTCGGTTTTCAATCCAAAAAAAGAAGGGAATAAAAACCCTCAAAAGGGAAGTAAATGATTTTCAACAGGAGCACAAGGATTCTCGACTCCATATTAGTTGTTGAACTTTTCTTCAGCGTTGGGATTTGATCATATATGTTGTAAACTTGACTCAATAACAAGTAAAATTGAAATAATAAGTAAATGCATAAACCAAACATAAACATTAAGAACAAATTTTACTTCATTGGATAAACACAGAACTAAATGAGTAAGATGCAATACAAGACAGATGGGAGTGAATACATATTCGGAAGTTCACAACAGAAAATAATATTTCCACAACAAAAGTATCGATACAGATGTATAGCGACGGTAAAAACGTCGCTATAGAATACATTGAACCAGATTAAGTTCCGACAAACATTTCTGGTATACTAAAATAGTTGGAATGTCTTGAATTCTTTTGTTAATAAAATTACAAGATCCCATTATATTATATTATATTATACACATTCTGTGAAAATTCCACCTTGGGAAAGGTTGGGGGCTACATCAATGCCAAAATAAACAAAGAATTTGTACAACAGCTTATCTACATCAGGGCTAAGAACAGCCAATCGTGATTAGCCTGCCATAAAAATAAGAACCACGATAGGCCAACTCATGCGCTATATAATCTTGTCGGACCCAAAGGTTCAAATAATGATCTTGACCAACCTAATAGATACTTTGAATCCAAAACTGTCAGAACTTACTGTCTGCAGGGGATATTCAGTCTTCGCATACCTTCACAACAATTCCTAGCAATGCAACTTCTCAGCTACACAGATTACGAAAGAATTGGACATAATATTTCAGTAGCAGTTCTGCTTTCTTTCAGATGTTAAAAGTCCGATTGAATCAACAAGCTCCCATGAAAAATCTTCAAATATGAATCTGTAGCAAACCTGATGGGGTGGATTAACATATGAATTCCATGAGGATCAGGAAATCAAGTATGCTTAGGGAATTTAGAGAATATACAGCAGTGTGACTACCTGTAAGATGTTTTGCAATCTTTAACTTGATACAATCATGATTTTGGATGAAATATAGTAAACAGATTCCTTAAAGATGCATATCAGTAAACCAGTTCAAGTAAAGTCTCAACAACTGCTGACAAAAATTGCAGTCAGAGCAGCAAGAACCGACCAGGTGTTTGGACATAATATCTTTTTTTAAGATTGTCATGGCATTCTTGGAATAGCGCTTACATAGTTGCTCAACCATTTATATTGTGGCTTGGATATTAAGGAACACCAAAAACCCATTTATATAATATATATTTAAAATATTATTTGTGTTGAACCTTGAAAGTATAACATATAAATATATATATTAATGATAAAATATAAATACATATATATTCAAAGCACCAGAAGTTTCTTGTAAACTTATTGTACTCTAGCAGCTCTCTAACAAAGAAGGTCGATACCTTGAAGTTTTCATAAGAGCATCCCCTTTCCCACACCCCCTAGGTCTACAATTGAAAGATTCAAACAAGTAGTGGATAAAATTAAAATATTATTTGTGTTGAACCTTGAAAGTATAACATATAAATAAATTAACGATAAAATATATATATATATATTCAAAGCAACAGAAGTTCCTTGTAAACTTATTGTACTCTAGAAGCTCTCTAACAGAGAAGGTCGATACCTTTAAGTATTCATAAGAACATCCCCTTTCCCACACCCCTAGGTCTACAATTGAAAGATTCAAACAAGTAGTTGATAAAATATACTTACTATTTCTTAAGCAGTTCCAGTTATCAATCTCTCCCGTTGATCAAATTTCTTAACCTTCAGAATCCCAATGAGAACTTGTAGGCCAAAATAAGCACAGAAGAAATATGCCATTGTTGCAGGCCCCTGGTATTAGAATTTTTTTTATTAATATATATCATGGACAAACAAAAGTCACTAGAACATAATTATCAGAGAAAAATAATCACTAAAACAAAAACGGAAAGGTAATATTACCCTGATCGAGTTGATATACAAAATTGTGGCAAGGTTTATTAAGCTTCCAGCAGCTACTGCCTGTAATTAGTCCAAAGAGAAGAATAAACCGATGATACAAAAAAAAAAGTTTTCTAGCAGAAAAAAGTAGTCGAGAAATTCTTTGCTTGAAATTAATTACCAAATAACCATAAAACTGTTAATTCTCTAGAGATATATAATCAACTTATGAAAATATTTGTAACTGTCAACATTTCATCGCCTAGTTATACCTAATAATCAACTTCTTACCCAAGCTAAATTAAAACATTAAGGCAACGTTTGTTTGCAATTATGTTGCATGGGACTGGACTATTTATACTAGTTAAGTACCCATAAGCACCTTTTTATCCTTGAGATAGTCCTATGATGACAATCTCATGGAATATTTCTACTCCCTAGGCCATTTGATATCTCAAAAGGGGGCATTATTCAATCCCACCTTCCTACTTGGTACCTCATAAATTGGAGCTAATGTAGAACAGGATTTCCTCCCTTTCAACTATTTTTTCCATCTAACATGTTATTATGCATAATGCCTATAGTACAGTTGGAAAAATATTTTTAAAAAATGAATAAGGTGTTGGTAATCTTGTGGCACTACCAAATATTTCAAATAAATAGTGAAAATCTTGTTTCAGTAAAGAAAACAGATACTACATAAAATATACCATAAATTAAAGACAAAAAATGTAGAAGTTTTGCTTTAAACATTTCTCATGTTCTAAAAAAATATTGTACTAAATCAATTAGCATATCTAGCTTTCGTCTTATTATAAAGATTTCAGCTAATGATTACAATAACATATCTAATATATAACCAAAAATCATTATTTTTTGAAATAATATTACAGAAGGTAGCATGAATATACAACTAAAAACTCACACTGCCAATTGTTTTTTGAACAGTAGCAACGCGTTGGAAAGCCCTCTCAGACTCCAAAGCTCGAACTCGGAGCTTCAAATCACCTTGCTCCTGCAAATAGAGTGCAATTAAAATTTGCATAATGATGAACATTATGGAGCATAACCACGAGTACAAAATAGTCAGAGAACAATGTTAAGTTAAAGCATGATCTCTACCAAACGCTGGATTGTTTGAGCAAGCTTTTCAACCCTATCAGCCTGTCTGAATAAGTTATAGAATGCTTGCGCTTGTCTGTCCCATCTCTTTCTGAAGTCCTGTAACACTTGCATGACTAACTGTTAGAAAGATACTGGATTTTTAGGCGTACAAAGCTCAAGTACAGTAAAGAATGGTAAGAACATTTTGCCTTAAAGATGACTTCTACACCAGCTTCACGAAATTTAAGTAGCTCTAGTGCATAGCTGCATGGTAAAGCATTAAAAATGTCAGAGATACAATAAATAGCTAGCCCCATATTCAGGAAGATACGAGATGCTTCACAAGGATAATTTAGGCTAAAACTGTACTCACGGTTTAGCTATTTCAGTGATGTCAAATCTAGGGT
Organism: Panax stipuleanatus; assembly: GCA_020205555.1. Classification (NCBI taxonomy): domain Eukaryota; kingdom Viridiplantae; phylum Streptophyta; class Magnoliopsida; order Apiales; family Araliaceae; genus Panax; species Panax stipuleanatus. Next base: position 25,369,956 of record CM035117.1, read on the forward strand.
CGAGACCCTTGCCAATCCCATCCAAAACTGAGGAAATAATTTGTTACTATACAGTAGCCAAAAATGACAGTGATAGGGATAGATATTTTGTGAAAAATACGAAAATAAATACCTGAAAATGCCCTAACAACAAAAGTAAATGTCGCAGGGAATCGGAAGGGTTGATCGGCTGCAATTGCTAATAGATCCTCCCCTGCCAAGAGAAACTGACAGCTATTGAGAAACTAGTATCTTTCTACAAAATAATACAACAATACTAGTCAGAAAATGAGAAAAATAGCTCATAAATTGTTGTATCAGTACCATTTAAAGCTGGTGGGACCAAACTTGGCTTTTCATGGTTCATTTAACTGTAGCATTTTATTATTAATTTTTAATTGACAAATTGATATAGCATCATTGTAATGTAATGGTTATAAGATCAATTTTTTTATAGGTGCTAAAAGAGCTATTAGTTAAATTGCTAAGTGCGAAGTTATTAAAAAAACACCAAATAATCTGGACCGGAAAGACCAAATTTAATTTAGAACGATACCATTTGCATGGAAAAAAATTCCAGGGTAAGAAAGCCTCATAATATACAAATTAAATGTTGGAAACCAGAAAGTGAAAAAAATCAAACCACCAGGAAACTTGAAAAGGTTACAAATTCCCATACCTAAATAAGGATTCAGCCTCTTAAAGAAACGATTAAGGTCATGAAAATATAGCAGTTAAATTATAGTTACCTATATAAATATGAAACAAGCAGAAATATTTTTCCTTCTAAACCCAAAGAGTCTCCTACTTCTGCTCATGATTATATCAAAATTACAATAACTGGTCCTTGATATGCAAAAGTAACAAACTTTACATTTGAGTTAAATGCATAAAGTTTTCTAGAAATTCTTTTCTCAGATTAAGGCAACATTACATGAACCAAATCAACTTAAGCAGTGAAGAAGCTTTTATTACAGAAATATGTCATCATACCCAGTTCACAAAGCTCTCGCAAATAGCAAGGTCTGGGAAGGTTAGATGTAAGCAACCTTACCTCTATTTACAAAGAGGTTGTTTCCAGGACTTGAACCCGTGACCAAGCATTCAACAAGTGATCACTTGACCATAGTGCCAAGCATGACCTTCCTTTTATCACAGGAATAAGTTACAAATACATTACCTATTGCAGCTAGTCGTTGCTTCTTCTTCTCTATTTTTTCTTCCTTGCTCAATGGCTTCTTAAATCCAAGTTCTGTTGTTGCCATCTCTCTCTCTCTTCTTTGGGCTGCAAGGCGATCCTCAAAGCTGCAAATTAATTCATGATCTTAAGTATGTGTTCGACACAAAAATACTATGTCATTCTCACCCTTGTTTAATGCTTCCTTGATCAATAGATTTTGTAAAGATCTACTGGCGAATAAGCTTCCATCAATTAGTTATCATCCAGACGGCCCCAAGTCTACAGTCTACACAAACCAGGCATCAATTTATATTGAAGGCTGTTTTTCTTTAGTTTTATTTGAAAGTCATGAGATTAGCATATGACTTTAATAAACTTGTAAGGCTAGGATTAAAAGAGATATGTCTAACCAAGGGCTAAGATTCTAGAGTTACTTTCAGTATACATAGGTTTACCACATTATTTAGGCAGCAGCTTTTGATTACACTTTGAATGTATTTAGACTAAGGGTTCTACTCTTTGGTCTTTGACCTAAATACACAAAATTGAAGTTCCAACTTTAATTATTCTGCTATATTATCAATTCCATTGCAGTTAATTATCGACTTCCTGCTCCTTGCTGCTGCGCTGCATCATCTAGATTCCTAAAACAACATATCTCAGTTACAAAAGAATGGGCTTCTGAAAGCAGACAACAAACCAAAATTCCAAGAATAATAAATTGGCAGGCGGCTGGATGGATACCCAGTATATGTTACTTTAAATTTGCATCTCAATTCCTTGAAGTAAGGAAAAAACTAGTTTACCACCATAAAAAATTCTTTAAAATATCAAGTGAATCATCTGGAGAGACACTTAACCACTTAGATTTGATTCATATAATACATGGAATTTTAGATAGGTCCTTTTTCATGTAATAGATTTTGAAAGCCTGCTTGGATTCAGAATGAGTGGTAGTAATATTTTTTTGGATGAAACATTTGCTTAGGAAATTACATGTTGCGGATGCTCATGTTTAGACTGCAGTGTGAGAAGAAAAAATGAGGTGAATATGAAAGTTAACACTGAGAGAGGGGTAGCTTTCTCTATCTACATATTATCAGCACAAATATTCGTAGCATCAGAAGAACAATTTGAAATACCAAAACATTGTATTAAATGTTCTAAATGGATGTTGAAGCATCACTGTCTAATTGAGCACTCAAAGCATATACTTGTTTTGGCCAATTTTCATCTTTGGAAACTAAAGAAGGTACAAGAAAAGTTCCATCTTGACCAAACGATTCTACCGATCGTCACAGCTCATGCACTGCCGGCGTCGGAGAGGAATGCAAAAACTATCCAAAAAAAGGTCCAAGAAGAATCTAAATCTGAGAAGTACCTATTAAGGAAGAACTGTGCAGTTCGTCTGACAGCAGTCATGTCTCCGGTTGGCACAAGAACACCCATTTGAACCATTGCATCAAGGACCTATAGATATAGAATAAATTTTACACGTAAGCTAACAGAACTAACATCGATAATCATCAACAAGACAATAACCTTCATATGCCTGACTGAAAGATCAGACCATAATACACCAACTCCCTCTTCTGGTTCTGGACTTGCCAGATAAATTGGCGGGTAGTCTAACGACAGAGGTCAAGCACTTCCAGCTTCCCTCATTTATGACATATACAACATTTACTTGGGAGTTATGCTTTACATGTGGAATATTGGATTGCACACAAAGACTACACTTGATCATTGCAAAAGAAAAGAAATCTGAGAGAAGCAATTACCTTATTCGGATCCTTTTCATAAACTCCATAAAACACCTCCAGCAAGCCTTCTCTAATGTTTTGACTTATACTGCAAGAAGCCAAGGCTAAATGTTTCAACAGAAATATATATATATATATATATATATATATGATGGTAATTTGATAAAAGATTTTCAAGTTGACTGAAGTCTACAGCGCAAAGAATCACTTGTATACCTCCCCATCATTCCAAAATCATAAAATATCAGCCTTCCACCATTAACATCATCCACAGCGATATTTCCAGGATGCTACAGAAAGAAGATCAAATTCTGATCAGAATGCATGAGCTGTCTTAAAATGTGAGCTTCAAAATATATTTATACCAACATCACCAATAACCAATTTCAAGAGGTTAAGAGTAGGTAGAAGGATGAAACCAGTTATTGACAATAAACGGGTATAATGCACAAGTGACAGAGATCACACCCCAATTGGAACCCTAACAGGCAACCAATTAGTAATTTTAAAAGCAAACCTAACAAAAATTAGTTGTTTTGTCTGGCTACATGACATTGATTATAACTCTCAGCCTGGATTAACTTTTTCATTCAAAAATCAGTTTTCCTCCCAAATTACCTAAAATGTAAGCATTTAAGCGACCTGAGTTGATGAACAAAAGGTCATTGATAAACTCACAGGGTCAGCATGGAAGAAGCCATGAGACAAAATTTGTTCCAGGTATGATTCAACAGCATAGCGGCCCAACCTGGAGAATAATTTGCCAACATCAAATCCATTTGGATAACATCAAATCCATTTGGAAAATAAGACAATAATCTCTATTTCAAATTAAGAAGCATAAGAATCCACATCACAAACTATTTACCTTTGGCGATCAACAGCCCAATTGATCTAAAGCTTGTATCCTGTTTATTTTGATCCCAGGTACGTATTCCATTGTCAGAACCTACACCAAAAGAGAAACTATTCAATAAAGGAGATTACAAGAAAATCTGAAATGTAGAAGTCAAACATTCAAGATTAGCAAAAGTTTTTAAACCTGTGGGGTGGTGTATTCCCAATATATTGTTGGTACTTTTACATAATTCAACTCTTTGAAGTTACTTGCAAATAGTTCTGCATTAGCTGCTTCCTTTGTGTAATCAATCTCCTGAAATATAATGAATACAATCAGCTTTCATTAACATTAAACTAGGGGAAAAACATTAAGATCATATATTTGAAATATGATAAAAAAAATATCAGAATAATAATAATAATAATAACAATAATAATAATTATAATCAAATTGGAATCAGACAGAGGATCATGATCCTATAGTTTCGATTGCTAAGGGAATCATATACACCTAAACAAGCTTCACTAAACTGGTCAATATACATTGATTGATTTTTTTTTTCATGAAGGTCCAATGGCCTGTGCTTACCTTTACAACTCTTAGAATCAATAGCTCATATCATCCAGATTACTATTTCAGATTTTCTTCACATAAAATTATAGCACATTCCAATGATATACATGTATATGTATGTATATTTGTAGTTAGACTTAAAACTCCCTTGTACTAAACCAAGGGTTAAAGCAAGGGAAATGCTTCTTGTGCTATGATAGAGCACATCAGTACATGAAGGTGTACTTTGCATATCTAATGAAGGTCTTGGTTGATGATCAGAGAGTGAAGAAAAACAAAAATGAAAAAGTTACAACAGTAGTCGTGAATTAACAAATTCTTTTTCTTTTCTATGCTATCCATTTTAGTAAAAAATATTCAACTAGTCAATACTCTTTTTGTCTCACAAAATCCTGCTGTTTGATCCTTCCCTCTTCGTCGCCTCACCAAATTTATCTCAATTAATTTTTCTAACCTTTCCTTCAATTTATGCTGTCTCTCGCCTCAAATGCTCTTAATCTGCGTGTACTTGTCTTCACATTAATCAATCTCAATATCCTTAATACACCAACACTCAACATCTTGCGACCAAACTTTTATCAAAGACCTCTATGTGCCTCAATATTTGAATAATAGAAGGAGATTCATCAGAAACCTAATTGTTGAATAAGGGAAGCCAAGACACATCCAACTGTCTTCTTGGATTGATCTCTGAAGTTTCTTTGAAATTTTTTATTACAATTAAAAAACAATTCATCAGAATGAGAGAATAGCTTACATAAGGCAATCTCAAATAGTGATAAATCCAATCCAAAGAAAATAATTACCTGATATAAGACACTTGCGCACTCATCATAGATAGCAACCCAATCCCTTTTTGCCCCATCGGACTTCGGGTCAATCTTTTGAAGATATTCTGCTATCACCTGATAAAAACAAATTGAAGAACCAATGCTCATTGGAACCTACTAGACTATCACGCAGCAGCAAAAACCTTTAAAATATATACCCCATATGTAAGCAAAAGATAATGACACAAGCGGGATAACAGTGATGAATGGAAGCTTCTAAGAGATTCTTTCCACGCTGACGGCATAGTCATAGAATTACTCAGAGCTTGAGGAAATCATACAAAGTTGAAGGCAAGAAGACTTGATATACTGACCATTTGTTTCTTTTTCAGAGAAGAACATATTGGCTTAATGACCTAGAAACCAAATCAGAACATTAAGCATTCAGTAAATATGAAGGAACTCCAGAACATACCCTCAGGTTTTTTAAATCAATATCAAATAGATCCTTGAGACCGGGCCTTTGCACTTTACAAACAACTTCCTGCCCCTTCAGTCTTGCACGATGAACCTGACCTGCACAAAGATTTTTTTGTGGGGGGGATTAACTTTTCACATTTCATTTTTGCCACTTACAAACTGTAGGATGCTTGATATGAATTATCACATTGAGTTTTCAAGAAAAGTTAAGATTTAAGATTACCTAGACTAGCAGCAGCTATTGGCTCATACTCAAACTGGTCAAATATATCATCCACAGGGCCTCCAAGCTCTTCTTCAACTATAGAGACTGCAGTTTCTGATGGAAAAGGAGGAACTTGATCCTTCATGAAATGAAAATACGGTTAATCCTTTTGACGGAGAAATATCAGATAACAATCATAACAGACTAACTATATAACAAAAAACTGGAGAAAAAAGGTAACTCTTGCAAAATCATTTAATAGCAACAAACATGTGAAAGTATTTGTAGTTATAAACCAGTGTTCTAAAAATCATTAGGCGGACCTAGGCAGTGGATGGGGCGCCTAGGCCTCCTAGGTAGTGCCTAGACTTTTCCCTAGGTGGACTAAGCATTTCTTTGGCAGTTTCATTTATTTATTTTTCTACTGTACATACTTGTTATATTATATAAAGCATATAGTAGGTGTACTTTTTTAAAATTTTACAAGAAACATTACCAAAAAATAATCTTTTAATGCTTAATAAATTCATTTTGAGTATTGTAGAGCTTCAAAATAGAGATCTAATTCTGCCTAGGCGAGGACATATGCGCCCAGCAAATCGAGACAGTAGAGGACCTATATTTCTACTGTACATACGTACTTGTTATACTATATAAAGCATATAGTAGGTGTAATTTTTTAAAATTTCACAAGAAACATTACCAAAAAAATAATATTTTAATGCTTAACAAATTCATTTTGAGTATTGTAGAGTTTCAAAATAGAAGTCTAATTCTACCTAGGCGAGGGCATAGGAGCCCAGTCAAATCGAGACAGTAGAGGACCGCCTAGCGCCTAGGTGGCGATTAATCAGACCTAGACGGGAATTTTTAAAACACTATTATAAACAACCCAAAACTTACTTGTAATTCTCACTCTAGTGCTTGAGGAGAAGGAGAGACAAATAGACACATGCTCTACTATGAAGAAAGCCAACTTTTAGAAATACAAATAATAAAATACGAGGGGAAGGAAATTATTACTCATTTGTGTTTAATTGCCATGATGAAGAAAAAAGATGAGGGGGAGCATTTACAAGGGGAAGGGTACCCCCAATGGAGCGGAACCTCTGTACAAACTACAAGGAAGGGAAGGGGAGACCTTACATTGTTTCGTTGAGTAGTGGGGATGGGGATGTGGGTGGAAAAAAGGTATAATTTTGGAATTTATAATACTACCCAACATATTAATATCATAACCCATAAAGTTCACCCATTTCCTTGCTCTTTTTCTCCCACTTTCGGGAGGGGTGAGATTTATGAGCTCGAAGGGGGAGGACCAAAGGAGACCCCTCTCTTCTTTCACTTCCCCTCTCGTTTTACAATCTACCAAATAAGGGAAATATTCTTTTGATATCCCTATTTCTTTACTTCCTGCCAAATGAGGATCACATAAGAAGGAACTTTTAGTATATATAGTAAAGTAAAAGGAAGAAAAATAGAAAGTTTTCACGTTTGTTTATGATATTTTCCAGTAGAATCTTCAGACGCTGCAAGGATCCTATAGCCTAAACACACCCATGAAGAAACAGGCCTAAAACAGCAACCATCTGACATCATGTTTGTCAAAGCATAAATGTATCAAGAAAATATTAGTATTAATTTTAAAGATTTGAAAATATCCAAGCTTCAAAAAAGAACTACTAGATATTCCAATTGTGATTCGATTGTTAAAAGAATATAACTAGCATATCAGGGGGGGTAAAACAGTGAACAAAGTAAATGAATCTTCCAAATGCCAATGATGCAATAAAACTAAACAGCTGAAAGATCCCAAAGCTGACAAGATCAGCTTCAAAATAATACATACCTGTAAATGATGCATTTCTAACTAAATTATATATTGATGAAAAAAGAAGGTAGAGCACATAATGACAGACAGCGCAAAGAAGCATGTAATGGTTCGAGGAATCTAAAACTTATTTGATACCTGAAGTTCTGACAACTGATCCACATATTCTTGAGCAAGTATGTCCACCCTTGTAGAGAACTGCTGACCAATTTTAATGAAAGTAGGACCTAATCTCAAAATACTTTCTTTCAACCACTTGGCAAGGGCTTTCCGCCTTTGAACTTTCTTCGCCTCAGTTATTCCACCTGCACAAATGCAATTTAGATATCAATTTGAACATGACCAATTTATTTCTTTGAATCGCATAGTGTGCATCTGAAGTCTAGTAGTATTTAAGGGACAGTGCAAGGATCCAAAGACAAATCATGACAGGTCAATAGAGACAAGAAACTGACTACAAATATTTGGAAGCAATCTAATAATTATACTATAAGAGAGCCAATCAATTCCAAATGGTGTTGTGAGATACAGAACAGCTGAACCCAAGATAATGGAGACAATTCCCCTGCAAAAGAAATTTGTATGGATTCTAGAGAACTTTAGATAATTTTACTTGGGAAGAAAATCTTGTCGCAAATATAGAGTGAGAGCAGGAGATTCGATCTATCAGTCTCTCACCCTCTCACTTTCATCCATGTTTTTCTCTCCCACCCTCTCATCCCTTATTATTCCTCGTCACCACTAATATATTATCTCCATTATCTCTCTCCCATTCTCTTATTTCCTTTTTCTTTTGTATTCTCTAAGGTGTAATGTGATAAAAGAAAATGCATCACTCCTAATTTCTCTAAATCACATCTTCGGAACTGGTTTAAACTTTTTTTTTTTTGTTTTTTTACTTTTTGAATCACATAGTGTGTTCATGAAGTATAATAATATTAAAGGGACAGTGCAAGGATCTAAAGACAAATCATGACAGGTCAATAGAGACAAGAAACTGAGTACAATATTTGGAAGCAATCTAATAACAGATGCTACGACGAGAGAACAAATCAAGTCCAGATGGTTTTCTGAGATGCTGAACACAAGATAATGGAGATAATTCCCCTACAAAAGAAGCTTGTCTGGATGCTGGAGAACATTAGGTAGTTTTACTTGGGAAGTATATCTCATTGCAAATTTACAAGCTTTGAGATAATACAACCTTCTCATAGTTATACAAGGCAAAAATTTCTTCAGCCCAGAAGTAAAGAGTGAAACTTCTTTAATCTTCCTCCTTGACATAGTGCATGAAGTTTAAATTGATACTGATATGTGCAAAACCTTCCTCCATTTCTAATAGAATTAGAAGTTAGAACACAGCTCAGCTACTACAGAATTCCTTTGGTGGATTTTTATGGCTCCATCAAGTAGAAGAGACCATGATACCGGAATCGACAAGATCAATAAGAATGTTGTGCTCTTCTGTTTTTCTTTGTCCACTTTGGTGTGGGAGGAGGAGGGAGAAGACTGAAGAGATTTTCTAAGATTTACTTGGTTATATTTAATAATATTAACACTAACTAACATGGAAGCATATCAATTTAAAATTTTAAATCATATTGACAAAATCAACTATTTTTGTGTTTGACTACATGAGAAATTTCAGTTTCATACAAGTGACTAACCACGATAAGAGAACTTCTGATTATCCAACCAAGCTCTGAAGATAAAAATGAAAACGAATCCCCATATTTCCAAAGTTCTTTGTATAGTTGAATAGGTTTTGAATCTACTCCAACGACCCCCAGGAGCAACTGAAACCTGCATAACCATTTTGTTTTAGTAGTGAATGAAGGTAATTTAGCATTCAACGATAATAAACACACATACACACATATACTAAAGACCTATGACAAAGGACATGGAACATTATCATTACCAATACTAATCAATAAATTTCATAATAGCATCTAGATCCACTGCAATAAAATTTCTTTATTATTTCTCTCTCAACTACTGTCATCAATTTCTTTTTAATATCAACAATCCTATCCATATCCCCTTGTTCAAACCCACAACAGCTTAAATTTCTTGGTTTCTCCTGAACTAACCTAACCTTGTAAGCCATTCGAGACATTATTCTCATTTGCAACAATACTTCATCAAATCTTTTATCTACACTAAACTCATTAGATAAAACTGAGCCATCAAAATATCTTGAACATAATATTAAAAAAGTTAATTAAACTAATGAACAATCGGCTAATCTTGGTTATTTTGAAATTAATCAGATATTACCATTTACCACCTGCCATCTGAAAAAGATGGAAATATGCTAAATTTGTATAAGTTTACCACTCATAATTTTTTCACCCTGTAAGTGACACAACGCCAGGACAATTAACCCTACTCTACAAAACCTGAAGTTTTCCAGTGAAAACCTGAAGTTTTCCAGTGATAACCTGACAAGACAACTAAACAGAAGTATCTTATCGCTTTGCCTAACATTATTAAAAAGTGAACTCGCACCAGCTCAATTTCAATCACAATGGCTCAAAATTCCCCACCTTCCCACACAAATTCTTATTGCAGACAATCAAATCCTAAAACTGAAGAGTAGAGTAAGATTATACCTCAACCTGACCTTGACCTTTTTGCTTAAACCACGCATCCTCTTGTCCAATTTCCTCCACACTCCTCTTCTTTTTCTTCTTCTCACCTTCTCCCTCTTTTTGCCCCACAACTTCTCCACCAAATTTCGCGTCAGCCCCATTGTCACTCCCATTAACATACTTCACTAAGCTCCCATTACCAGCAACTCCATTCTCATTCCCACCCTCAATCACCGGAACAACACCGCCATTCTTGTACTTGTCAACTGAACCGTTATACTTACCATAACTACCATTACCATTCAATTCAATTCCATCAATTTCCCTCGCTTCAACTGCACTTCCTTCAGTTTTAGATGCTCTAACTCGCGCTCGAAGAGAGAAACTAGGTTTAGATTGATTGAGTTTAGGGATTGAATATAGAGAATCGGAGTTTTCCAGTAGTACATGGGCGGAGAAAAGTGAGCTCGGGGAGTGAAGTTGAGGTACAAAGAGAAGCTGTCGCCATTGTTATACTACTGAATCATCAAAACCTAACCCTAATTCGCCATTGTTTTAGAGAATTGATCGGTTGTAGAGTAGAAAGAGGAGACAGAAAAATAAAAACTGGGGAAGAGGAGTTGAAGAAGATGGGAAAATGAGAGGGTGTGGAGAAGGGGATGCCATGTAGCCAATGAGATGAGTATTTGTTTGGGTTCTGATTGGCTGTTAATTTTGTTGGATTACTGGGGATTTGTTTGCAGCCTCAAACCTGTTTGTCGTGTCGACGTAATGCCACACACACATAAAAAAACGAATAATTTCATTTTTAATTTTTTGGACCGTGTATTTATTTATTTAGACTGACGTGTCAACTCAAGTTAACCAATATATTGACTATTAAGATTTAAAGCTCATTTGCGAGTTTTTCTTGTTATTTTTTTTTCATTATTTAAGAATATAATTGATTTTGATTATTTATTTCAATTTTAAAAAAGACAAAAGATTTTGGTTTAAAATAAATGTAAGTTCAGGGTTAACAAGTAAAGGTGAGTTGGATCCACGTGACATGACTTCGAGCATCTCACTGTGACGGGTCACATGCGTAACTAGCAATCACACGTTCGAGTGGGTTTCATAATATTATCAATACCGTTCGTTCAAGTGAGTCTTCACTATCTCGACAATCCTATTTTGTTAACCACTAAGCTAGACCCTTAAACAGTTATCCCAATGATAAACAAAGGTAACTCAATACCCTATGTCAATGTCATGAGAGTTAATTGAAGAACCTAAGGAGGAGAAGGGGCATCAAGATGTTCATTACTGAATTTTCCTTCTATTCTAAACTTATAACTACTGAGCTTAATCTCTTGTTCTACAATACACTTCTTTTTATTTTTAGTTCTTTTATTTTTACTTTAATACGACCAGGAACTCTAAAATGTACTTAATCTTTAAGGTCCTCTTAATATGTGCTCTTAGGGCATATGCTAATCACGAAAACTAAGTGTTGTGCACTGAATTTAAAGGATGGATCCCACTAAAATATAATTTTTAAATGCATACGACCCCACTAAAATATTATTTTAATTATATTTTAATAGATCATATCTTTTAAATTAAATATCTAATATTTAATTTATATATTTAATATGTGTCCTTAGGACACATGTTAAAACAACCTTAATCTTTATTGTAAGCATTCTACTATCCCAACTATCCCAACAGGAGTATGTGCGTGACATTACACGAGGTTCACATGATAATCACCGACACATGGCAGCACAGGAGAAAGCCAAAATGGAGGCCCACGAGAGGTCAATGTGGCGACCTTCTAGATGTCCACGTGGCAACCAACGAGAGGTCCACATGGCAGCCCCAAGAGAGCCACTTGACTGCAAGCGTGGGTTGATATGTTGATGTGTGCCTCGCGCCATGCCCAAATAAGCCCACACACCTACGCAGCAGGTCTGGGCCCACAATAATAATACGTCTAGGAGTAACTTTTTAAAATAATTATATATCAGTTATTATACTTCTTCCTTTCTTCGTTATAAATTATAAAATTATTATTGACATTTAAAAGTTATTTTGAGATATTTTTAAGTTTAAAATATAATTTATTATAAATTATTAAAAAATAAATTTTATAATAAATAATATTTTTAAAATAATTTATAATATTTAACATTGTATCGACTAAAATTAATAAAATTATATTAATTTTGAAGTTAAAAATGACTTCAATTGATTTTTACACTTCATTAATAATCTTATATTTTGGGAAATGAGAGTATTTTTATTATTTTACCTTTACAATTTAGAAAGTACTAGTAACATGTTGTACATTGTTGTTGTGTATTAAATATTCCTTGGAATTTTATACTTACACTTGAATATTAATAAGAGTCCTGCTATATACGAAAGTTTTCAATTGAATTATGATTGTGACGTATGTGTGTATATATGTGATAGGTATAAATTAAGAAAAGCCTCGTTTTAATTTATTTGATCTCATTGCATACATTTTTACGTTGATCGCAATTCAATTTCGTCAAATATTTATCGACATGTATATCATTTCCATATTGATAATGTAATTATCCTTAATGTATGTGGAATTAATTAAGGTATTGGATCAAAATGGCTGACAAATATGTTGAAATAAATAGGTTGTTTTATATGTTTGAAGAGGAATGGTTCCTTAAAACTATAAACGGTAAAAAGTTTAAGCCAAATGTTTTTTTTATAGCATTTGATTTTTTTTTACAACTAATTTATAAGTCCAAAGATTTTGATTTGTTTTACCAAGCACTTGTCATTTTAGTGATTTAAAAGCGATTAGGAATATAATCTTAGCAAGGCATGATTTTAGTTTATAATAACGAAAACCCTTTCCATCACAGGCTAAATTTTAAGCTTACAGTCCACATGCAAACCATGTGGTTGAACCAATCCATAGGCTATCGATATTAAAGTGGTGTTTGTTTACCTCTTAACACTTCTACATTTGATTTGGTAAGAGGATACTCTTAATCGGTAAGAGGAATATATAATTCTAAATCATTAAGAGGTGTCTCTTAATTAGAAATGTAAATCTATGGAGCCTCTATAAATATTGTACTTTCCTCTATTTCAAATTTTAAGATCATTATTGATTTTTGAAAAATAAATTTGAGATATTTTTAAATTTAAAATTAATATTTTTAAATTTAAAAGTCATTCAGATGTTTTATATTTTTTAGTTATCAAACAATTTTTTAAATTCAAATATCATCTTACTTATATGATCTAATTTATTAAGACATATTAACCATTCAAATTTTAATTACTCGGTTTTATCAAACACCACCTAAACGTATGTTAGATTTTGAGTGCGAACGTGGATGATTCTTTCTTATGACCATTATACTTATATTGGGGAGAACCGGTACATGTTTTACCGGTCATTAGTACAGTACAAACTATGGACCGTTAGATCTTTTAAAACAGATCTGATGGTCACAATTATTTCCATCAAACCTTACCTTCCATTCCCTGTTGCTTCAATTCAATTGACACCGAAGATTTGCTGATTTGATGAGATCTCTCTCGCGCAAGACCAATTCCATGCGACGATAAGACTGTATGCACGTTGGCCGTTTCTACTTCTCTCTTAACAAAACTCTTCGTCGAAGATTTGCTTCTCACTCGTTTCCGTTCATACTATCAAGATGTGAAACTTGAAAAGACAAATGTGTTTTGGCACCTGTCGCTACCGATATTTAACATCTATGTTGCGAAGAAACTCCAACTATAAATAAGTGGTGTCGTCCAGTCCAAACAAAATATTCAGCAGGTTTTAAAATCTATGAACTTCAAATAAGAAAGTACTACCTTTCAATCGTTTGTCTTTTCCTACAATATGGACCATGTTGACCCCCAGGGGCGGACCTAGGTTAGGGGCAAGGGGGGCACCTGCCCCCACTGAAATTTCATGAGCTAGCCTATGTCTATTTGTATTTAATAAGTAAGTGCAGCTACTTGTTTGAGATAGTGAGTCCAAATTCATTCATGACATGTGGACTCGGATTAATTTTCCTTAATAAACATCATTTATTAATTTATTAGTAGCAGCAGTTAAGGTTTAAAATGATACTATAAAAAATAATGTTGTTAATAAATTTATTAAAATATACTCCTATACTCCTACTCCAAAAGATAGAAAAATAAATAAAAGAATTTCTGGAAGAAGTACCAGTACAACTAACCACAAAAACAGTAGAAATAAATATTTTTTAACTTTATATTTACTCCTAAGTTATTGATGAGAATTTACTTGAATAATAATGGCATGATCTTATTTTATATTCCTATAAAAAAGAAATTAAATTACATTTTTGAAAAAAAATGGAAAAGCAGACTATTGTCAAAATCTTACATAAAATTAATAATTTCACAATAACAAACTCTAAAAAATCAAAATGGGACTTTTTTTATAATTAAGTTTTGTGATTTATTTTATTAAATTTTTATTCTTAAAGAATTTTTTTTCGAATTTGACCCCACTCAACTCCGAGGCTGGATCCGCCCATGTTGACCCCCTACCCACACCTTTCAATCCTTTTCAAATTATGTTATGATTAATTTATTGATGTAATTTAGAGATAAATATTATATAATTATCACTCTGTCAGTCGAATAGTTCAATATTATTTTTGTCTTTATCCATAAAATATTTTAACAAATCTTTTTTATTTGGTTGTCTTTAGCAGTTACTATTTTTAGCATGGATACCTCTATTGACACACTTGATGATAGTCCTCCAATGATGGATGGGGAGCAAGATTGGATACCCTAAGATTGGTATGGAGTTTGACACAATAGATGGTGTATTTCAATTTTGGAAAAACTACCCAAAGAAGGTGGGGTTTGGTGTTAGAAAAGAGTATGATAATAAGGATCGAAAAATTGGAGTTGTGATTAGTAAATTGTTTGTGTGTTGTAAAGAGAAAGACAGGAAAGAAATATGACGACGACATGATTTGCCACCGCTCTTCCTCGAGAACTGATTACAAAGCAAGGTTAAAAGTATTTTTAGATAAAGAGATAAAGAAATATATAGTGAAATAGTTTGTAGAAGAACATAATCATGAGTTAACAACCTCCGTCTACTGCTCACATGCTTAGATCACATAGAGAGCTTACTACGACGCATGCTGTAAGACCCCAACTTTTATGAATAAAATTGAATTTCATCTATATATTATTTTGAAATAGTAAGGGGTTGATTTGATGAATGTGGTAAGTTATGGGGTAATTTGTACAAGTTTTACAAAGTAAGCAAGTGACCAGAAAATATTCATTGTGTCGGAGACTATTCGTTTGGTCGGAGAATATTCTTTTTGTCGGGTAATATTCGTACGACGGCGCAATCATTTGTGGGCCCCATAACGAAAACTGTCGGATGAAGAAAACGACAAGAATAAATTTTCTAAATATAACAGCAAAATTTTTACCGTTAAAACTGTTGAAATACTCGGTGATAAAAGAACAGTAATATGCGTGGTTGCATAATAGCACACGGTATTGTACAGTACCTTTGATTATTGATGTTTACGTGAGAAGCCACTCAGTTTTATTCAATTATTGTTACAGTAGTTGATGCATAGTATCTCATATTATTGATTTAATTATTGTCACAGTATCATCTCCACAATATTTTATATTATTCAATCAATAATTGAGTTGACACAGTTATTCGTATTATTATTTGCATTATTGACAATGTCTAGAAAACTCTGTGAGGAATGGGGTTAGGTTATTTAATTGCGCGCCAATAAGGAAAAATCCTTATCGAAAGTCCCCTCTTTCCTGGGAATGATCTGATTGTTAATATTGTGAATTATAATATGATGAATAATTGTTATTAAAAATGTGTTTGGTGAAGCCAAGTGAATTGAGATAAATAGAGGGATTTTTTATGAAGTATTTGTTGTAAATTTGGCTTATTATATGGACCTCCACTTACTCATTTTTTAAAATCGTCAGTAGAAAATTATCTCAGTTTTGTTTTATTACCTATATATATATATATAAGTAGTATATATAGTATATATACTGTGTGTGTGACATATATATATATATAATAGAATATATTATATTTTATTGTTTGCATAGTACTGTATAGTATTTGCATAGTACTGCATAGTGTAGCATAGTAAAATCAAATTTTTTCAGACGAATTTGCCGAAAGCCCGTGAACTTCCCCTACTGTGCGTCTGTGATTATTTCTTAAATAGTATCCTGCCATTCTCCTATAAATAGGATGCTTAGTTTAGAAATAAAAATTACACCAGAATTAGATAATTCTTCTTCTATAATATTGAGCGTATTTTTTTTGAGTTTTAAAAAACTTTGAGTGTTGCAAATAGTGCAAGTTTTTTTCAAGAATATCACCGTCATACCAGTGAAAAATACTCTCCTTTTAAGGTAAGAGATATTATTTTTCTCGTAAATGATGTTATTTTTTTTCAATATTCATAAAGAATATTATTTTCTTTCATATTCCATATTATGAAAGCGATAATATTTTATTTACCCAAATTAAAACTTACTATGGTAAGTATTGCTTATATAATTTTTGAAATGATCAGAAATTCTTCGAATTTTACGTTTCATCTAGTATCATTTCATTGGAATGTTAGTATAAATTTTATTATGAATTTTTTAACTTTGTCATGTCGGGGTTACTATTCACGTATACGACATTATTCACGTATACGACATTATTCACGTATACGGCACTATTCAAGTATACAACACTATTCACAGAAAAATTAAATTTTCTTTTATTTGTCCAAGTTATCTGTTATGGTTACTATCTTTGATTGTATTCATGTTTTGAACTTCATTCTTGAATTTTGCTCCACAATTAATTATTATGGAGTATTCTTGAACTTGGATAAACTAAATTACGAATTCCTAATCTTTGTCATTTATCTCACTGGATTCGTTATTTATATTATTTTTCATCATCCTTAGTCCTAAATGATGATATAACTGAATATCTTTAGCCTGTAGAGCAAAGATGAATGATTACCTGATGAATATCTTTGGCCTGTAGAGCAAAGATGAATTAATACCTGATGAATATCTTTGGCCCGTAGTGCAAAGATGGACAGGTGTTGAGATGAACATGACCAACTGGTGATACAAATGAATATATTTGGCCCGTAGTGCAAAGATGAATATTTGATTCAAGATGTATATTGATTGATGTTACAGGGATAAAATATTGATGATGGACTTTTAAATCATAGAAGATAGTAGACTTCATTCTCTACTTAACTCTTTTAATGAATTGTTATTTTCGCTGCGAATATTGATCTAAAACTTGTTGTCTATAATATTTTATCTGATTTATTGAAGGCTAACGATAATTTATTTTTCATTATCTTAGTCATAATATTCTTTACTGTGCTAGTTGAGCTCACCCTTTTCATCTATTGTCCTCTTCAAGTAATGAGAATGTTGCGGGAACTAGTCGGGGAACAGTGTGATGGTCAGAGTAGAGCAGTAGTAGTCCCCACTATTTTTGTAAAATAGTGTGATAATAATTATAATTATTGAAGAATGAATTTGAGTGTTTATATTTCGTATTATATACGATTTGTATTGAAACTCACAGTTATATGGTCGTATTTCTCACGACCTTTTGTTATAAAAGATTTGTATTTGAAATTATGTACCATGCATTTGACGACTCAGAATGGGTTGGTATTTAACCTATTTTGGGGGCGTCACACATGCATTATCAATTACATTGGCTTCTGATTCAGGGCTTACTCCTAAAGTAACACAAGAATTATTGAGCAGGGAAACTGATGGTAGGGGTAAGCTTGGGTTTGTTATTGAAGATCAAAAATCATACTTAAGATCCAGCAAAAAAAATATACGGGTCACGGGGAGCTTGACATTATTTTCATATATTTTGAGAATGAAAACATGAGTGATCCTAAGCTTTATTATGCTCTACAACTTGATAGTGTTGATCAAGTCACTAATATATTTTGGGCCGATGCAAAAATGGTTGATGATTATGTTGCTTTTGGTGACGTGCTAACTTTTGATACCACTTTTGGTACTAATGAATGAATGAGACCCTTATGTGTGTTTATTGGATATAATCATCATGGACAGATAGTGATTTTTGGGGCTGCACTTTTGTATGATGAGACTATTGAATCTTTCAAGTGGCTTTTTAACACTTTTATGAATGCACATGATGGTAAGGAGCCTCGTTCAATTTTTACAGATCAAGACGCTGCTATGGCAAGTGCTTTAGAGAGTGAATGGCCAAAAGTATCTCATGGATTATGTACTTGGCACATTAGACAAAATGCATTGAAACATCTTGGTTGTTACATGATGATAGATTTTAATAAGTGCATGTACGAATATGAAGATAAGGAGGAATTTGAGAGTAAATGGAAAAAAATGCTTGATGATTACAATTCAATAGAGAATAATTGGTTGACTCGCATATACGAAAAAAAGAGAAATGGGCTAAGGCGTATATGAAAAATTCATTCACATTGGGCATCCGAGGCACACAAATGTTTGAAAGTTTAAACAGTGATTGAAAGAATATTTGAAAAGCACTTTGAGCATCGGTGATTTTTTCAAACATTTTGATAGGGTGGTGGATCAAAAGCGAAATGAGGAGCTAAAGGCTGAGTTTGAAATGAGAGAAAATGTCCCTTCATTAGGTTTCTCCAAGTCTCTAATACTAAGACAATTATCAAAAAGGTACACTCCTAAACTTTTTTCATCTCTTTAAAGAGGAGTATGGTTGTGTTGATTCGTTTATAGTGAAGGATGGCATACAAGACACTTGTGCATATATTGTTTCTCCACATTGGAAAAAATAGAAAGAATATAAGGTGTTTTGTAACACTAATAATGAAGTGGTGACTTGTAGTTGCAAAAAGTTTGAAAGTGAGGGGATGTTGTGTTGTCGTATATTGAGAGTATTTAGTTGGCTAAATGTGACAAAAATTCCGGAGAAATACATTTGCAATAGACTTACAAGGGTTGTAAAGAGTCAAATTGTATTAGATGAAAAGAAGCCAAACGTAGAAGAAGATGTAAAAGATTGGATTAGAAGAGTCCAATCACAACTCCTACAGTTAACATATCAAGCTTTAATGAACAAATATTCACGTATTTTCATGGAGAAGATGATAAATGACTGCAACAAGAAACTTGAAAATTTTACAATGGATAAGGAAGTTGAAACTGATAAAGTGCTTGAAAACAATGTTAACAATCGAATGAAAAATATCAAAAGATTGAATAAGAAGGAAGGTTGAAAGGGAAAGAGAAGAATGAAAGAGTTTTGTAAAAGAGAAGTAGAAACGGTCCGGAGTTTGTACTGTACTAATGACCGATAAAACATGTATCGGTTCTCCCCCAATTCTTTATTTTATGGGCATTTATTTGAATTGAATATTAATAAATTATAATAGATGTGACTCAAACTAATTAATAAATAGATGTGACTCAAACTAATTAAATATTAATAAATTATAATAGATGTGACTCAAACTAATTAACATGTATACAACCCATAAAAGAAAGAAAATAACAAAGAAAGAAGAAAGCATATTTATTTTTAAGAGTAAGAGCGTAAACGAGTCGAATCGAAGTGAACATAAAGCCGTTCGAATTCGACTCAAAATATTAAATTTATACTCGAATTCGAATTGCATTTGAAAAATTATGCTCAGATTCGACTCAATTTGAATATTTATTACTTGATTTTGATTCGACTCGAATCAAAATATATTCAAACTACTCGCGAGCTTCAAATTCAAGTCACCACAAAATAACTACTTTTATAATAAGAGATTATACATTGAATTTGTTATTTTACTTACAAATGGGAAAATATATTTACTATTACACTTCACAGATATAAAATCACAATTAACATTTAAAACAGAATAAAATAATAATAATTAATTATCTTAATTTGATTTAATTTTGTATATATTATAAGAGAATATATCGAGTATCTAATTAAATTTGTATTAATCGAATATGTATCGAATTACAATCGAGAATTTTAGTAGTTGGAATCTTAAACGAGTCGAGTACAATATTGTTCAAATTCAACTCGTATTTTTTATTCGAATTATTTTTTATGCTCAAATTTGAATCATAATATTAACGAATCTGAGTCAAGTTGATATATATATATATATTTTAAAATACGTCCTTTTTAATTTTCTCTATCTTTCTCTTATTGAAAAACTAAGAAAAACAAAATACATCCTATTTATATTTTTATATATATTGTCCCTCTTTCTATAACTTTCCTTGAAAAAATACATCCTACTCCACACGTTTATTGCAAAAAGAACGGCCCAAGAAGTTAAGAACTTGCAATTCCCGTGGAGCTACATGTAGCGGAACAACACCTTGCTTTCTATTTTGTCCGTACACAGCTTTTCAAACTCCCCTCGCCAAATCGAAATTTCAAACATGAAAATGGCACACAAATTCTATCCATTATTTTCCCAAAATTTCAAATAAATTTCAATCTCATCCTCCTACACATTTTGTGTCCCGCGCCTCTAAAACCCCACCCAAGTCGGTCCCAACGTCATTTCTCTTCATCTCTCTCCATTCCCTCCTCAAGCCTGCGTTATACTAACGCGCGTTTATATTACGCCATACCCAAATTTCGTCAAATTCGACCAGACCAAAACCTAGATTTCTCTCTCTTTCTCTCGATTTTCATATCTGTTAGTACAATTTGTTCGATAAAAATGAGAAAGGGTACAAAGAGGAAGGCGAGCCAGAAGGAGGAAGCCGCAGAAAAAATCAACAACAAAGCCGCCACCAGAGCTAAACGAACCAGGGTTCCTAAACCTGACTCCGGGCCTCCTGTTTACTTCGATGAGAAGCGTAATTTGGTACTCCCTTCTCTTTAATGCCTTGTATGTGTGTATGTATGTTTTTGTTGATGGACATTACATTGGTTTTGCAAGATTTGGATTTAGGTATATTGGTTGTTGACAACATTGGGTTATGTTAACTACGTGCTGCAAATGAGCAGAAGTCAAATAGTTATACCCAGTTTTTTCTCAATAAATTATTTCATGAATAAGATGAATTACTCAAAAGGATGTTGATATTTTCCATGGTGCTTAATTTAACAACATTAATCTTGTTGCTGTGTGTTTATTTGATTTATCCAAGCAAATAGATAGTGAGGTGAAGGCTATCATTGCATTTTTTAATAGGAACGTCCTTTTACTTGGCTCATTTATCAACACAAATAGCTGGTTGAAAGGAACCTTAACAAAGTCAATGTATTTGGATTAACTTTCTTAATGGTCCTATAAAGTAGAGTGATTCCTAAGGGCGTATGCAAATACAGGTGATACTTCTTTCTTCTCAAATGAGTTGTTCCCAATTTCTCGATCACGACCTGAGAGAACTCAATCACAAAATGTTTTTCATATACTATTAATACACCTCAAAATATAATACTCACTCTGTCCGGAGGAGATAGGTCCTTTTTCCTATGTAAATTTATTGAAAATAGAACTCCTTTCACGTACTGAGGAATTTTTTTTTTATATATATATATGTATATATATGTGTGTATTGATAAACTTATAAATATCTCAAAACTTTATTATATGAATGTGGCTTCAACAGGTATTAAAAATGTGTATTGTACATACTTCAAAAAAGAAGAGCAAAGATAAAATTAAGGGTCCTTTCTATGGTTTTATGAAAAAAAAGATAAAGTAAGGATGTTTTTAAAGAAGAGATAAGAAAGTAAGAGAAGTAAAGAAGGTGACATTCCTATACACATGCACTTGTTGTAGTGCAATTGTGGAAAGATGTGTTTATCTCATGTGATGAGAATAAAAAAGGAAAAAAATAATGATGTCCATTGTTCAGTGTTCTAAAAATTGTTAGGCAGACTTAGGTGGCGGAGGGGGCGCCTATGCATTTTCTTAGGTGAACTAGGCGTTTTCTTAAGCGATCTCATTTCTTTATTTTTCTATTGTATATACTTGTTATACTATACAAAACATATAGCATATGTAATTTGTTTAAATTTTACATGAAACATTGCTAAAAAAAGACCTTTAAGGCTTAACAAATTTATTTACTTATTGTAAAGCTTCAAAGTAGAGGTTTAATTTTGCCTAGGCGGGGATTTTTAGAACACTATCCTTGTTATATTAGTAGGCAAGGTAAATCAAGCACCAAAAAAGAAAAGTTGGATAAATCTGCGAATTACTTATCTTCTGATTTTTTTAAAAAAAAACATAAAAATGGGACACTGTTCATCAGATTATACCATTTCTTGAATTTGTTTTAACCAATCCCAAACAGGGGATGACGATACTTAAGAGAAAAAGAGAAAAAGAGAAAAAGAGAAAAAAAAACAAAAAAGGAAGGAATGTCTTCTATCTTCAACAGTTTGCAGAAGTTTCCTTATTATTCATATTTGTGTCAAAGAGCATGTTCTTAGTATGTTTATTTTGGATTGATCCCTCTTATCAACATACATGTTTTACACCATGAGTTGATTTGTTATCTCATTGCATGCTCTCTTTCTTTCCAGCATTTAAAGTAATACCTTGTGAGAAGTTAAGTAGAAGTTTCCATATCCTTTGACTAGATATGGCTTATGTTTTTCTTATAATGTTGCTTGCAATCCTGAATTTTGCCTCATCCATTTAGTTGTGCATTTATCTTAAAATCTTAAAAATGGAGCCTTACATTTTTTTGTTTGGATTCAAAATTTCTTTCTGCTGTCGCTTTCGCATCAGGCAGCTAGTGCAACTTTATTCCAAATGCCTGATCTTTTAATATACTTGTTAGTAGTTGTAATTTCTTTTGTTTATGGTGGCTCACTGACTTGCTAGGGCCTTATAATTATTTTTTGCTCCTAAAGATCAGACTGGTTTATATATTAAACAATTTTGCATAATTGTTGTTGTTGCTAATTACGAGCTGCGCAATGTTTTTCAGGAAGATCTATGGAAACAGGTTTTTCCTGTTGGAACTGAGGTTTGATCTGACCCTTAATTTTTCCTTTAATTTTTTTGTATAGCTATGCTATTGCTATTTTTCCTTTATTTTTGTTGTATAGCATAGCTATTGCTCATAAGCTTTATTTTTTTATTTTTACCACCAGTGGGATCAACTGGACCTTGTTTATCAGTACAAGTGGAACTTCTCAAATCTTGAAGTGAGTTTCAAAGCACTTCTAGCCCTATTATTATAACACCAATGGTTTATTTACTCTTTTTTCTATTCCTCTTGCCTTTTTGAAATGGGCATTCATAGTCATAAGGGAAAATTAAGAGCTAAACCATGATTCTTTCTTATTTGTAAATGCTTGTTTAACTTTGTGCAGGATGCATTTGAAGAAGGTGGAGAATTACATGGGAAAAAAGTCTACCTTTTTGGCTGTACTGAGCGTGAGTTGAAAATGCAATTTGGAACATCTGTTCTTAGTATAATGGATATGCTTCCTAGATTGCTTCACTTCCTTTACGTCAGATCAATTAAATAATTACAGCTCTTTTTTTTTGTTCTTGCAGCTCAATTGGTATTTTTTCATGGTCAAGGAAAAGTGACAGTCATACCTGTAGTGGTTGCTGTAAGTTGTTAAACTATTGGCTTCTGGAAAATATATAATTTATAATGTTGTGGTGCTGAATTGCACATTTATATAGTACCAAAATATTTAAGAATTTTCTCATACATATTATCTTTTATTTTCAATTATTACAAATTTAATTTATAATGTGTTTTTGGCTTGTTTTAAGATATGTACTCAACTTACCCCCGGAAAGGGCTTAACTTAAAAATTGGGACAGAGGTGGTACCAAAGGTATATAAAATGTATAATATTCTATTTCTGGATTAAAAAAAGAAATATTATTAGAAGAATAGAGACAATGCATGCAGAGGGGACAAGGAGTCTTATAAGTTATAACAACTGGAATTAAAAAGAAAAAACTCAACAACGAACCAACTCTCCAATCTCTACAAAATATCATACACAGAAATGCTAAAGGAACCCATGATAGAGGCTCAAAGAAAGCAAGAAAAAAGATTCTATCTTGCAACAAGGCAAACAATAGATAACTCTGAGAATTTTTGGCTTGTCCAAATGTCCTAAAAAACTGCGAACAATGTAAATTACAAGCATGTAATTTTCTTTCCCTCAAACGCCTTTGGATTGATCAAGCAACATGCAATACACACTCTTGTAACACGCCAAAGCCTGTTTTGAAATTCATGCCATACTCATAGTTGTCAGAATCTTACGATATGCACGAGATACGTATCGTACAATACTCATGCGATACGATATGCAGACAATTCGATACGTATTGCAGGGTAAATCGAAAATGACACTGTATCCTACGATCAGATACGATTCTTACAAAACGATACAATGCACGATATTTTTTAAAATTAACAACCAACTTGAAAAGTTTTTATGTAGAACTAAAAGAGTAAAAGCAAAACTTTTAAACTTTTTACCATTTCAAATGAAGATTTTTTTTAGTATAAACATATTCTATATTGCTTAATGAGCCTTTAATCACTTTTTAGAGATTTTCTTCAGAATGCCGCTCTATATTTCTCATGTTACTTTGTATAAGCAAATACATAAATCTCCACTTGTTAATTTGAATTATTTTCTTTTCTTTTATAAATAAAAGGTGAATCTAAATTTTCGTTACTCTATAACGATTACTAAAATAATATCTAATAAATCAATTTAGAGTATTTATGTTATTATCTAACTTTAAAATTTATTTTTAGTCTATAATAATATTTACTACTTTTATAGATAGTCAAGCTAATATGCTTGAATGTCCAATAAATTGTGTGTTTTATATGTTTAAATATATTTTTACCACATTTTTCATTTCGTTTTCGTCGTACAATATGATTCACAATATGATACATAAAACACGATATGAGTGTCTTCGATACACTATACAATTCACAATTTGACAACTATGGCCATGCTAGAAAAAGTGATAACTATCATGGTAAGGAGGTAGTTGCCAAAACGTCATGTTTACCGTATCTGATATATTTCACCGCATCTAGACTTCTTTGAAAATCAATTTGGGTTTTTAGGTCTTTGCAGTGTGTTCTGAATTTCAGTCATCCCACTTCAACATGTTTTGACACTGATGTCCACTTTTTCATGTCTTGAATTCACTGTATTGTTAATTGGATTCATACTATCTTTTTTTTATTCTCTTTGTTCTTCAGGTTGAATCTCCTTTTCCACCTTCTGATAAGATTGGTATTAACTCAGTACAGAGGGAGGTTGAAGAAATTCTGCCAATGAAGCAGATGAAAATGGATTGGGTTCCATACATTCCATTGGAAAACAGGTCTTAATTCCCATTTCCTTGCTTGTTATTTAACATGATGCAGATTTTTTTTCTTTCTTCCTTTTTTTCTCTTTTTTTTTTGGGTGCATACTACACTGATCAGCTCTTTTACTTGTCATAAATTTTGTAATTTCTTTTGGCAGGGGCTCTCAAGTTGAACGGTTGAAATCCCAAATATTTATTTTGAGCTGCACGCAGAGAAGGTATTTTACCTTTATTCCAGACGTGGGTTTTATGTCATATTATGAGTTAAGCTAGTTATATTTTGGTCCAGACACATAGTACTAGCTTGCATGTTCAAGGGAGGACATAAACATGCCTGTAACATTTTGCCTCTAGGTCCTCTAACCAGGTGCTTACAGGGCTGTACCGTCCTGTATGTATAACTTTTGTCCTGCATCATTTGTTTGAGATTAAGTATGATATCCAGAAATATTTTATCATTCATTTCAAGGCATTTGATTTATTAGATTTCATTCCTCCCATGATTTTGTGGTAGTTAATTTTTTTCGCATTACTCTTAATGACTAGTCTTTAGATGATCTTATAGTGAACTTTGGTTTGAGTTCTTTGGTTAACCAGTTTGAGTTTGCTGCAGGGCTGGTTTAAAACACATGAAGATAGATCGTGTGAAGAAGTTTGAGTACTGTTTACCATGTGAGTTCATTTACATTTTAGTTTCAAGTTTATGATGCTACATTGTTGTTTTTTGTTCCTGGATTTTTTGGTACTTTGATAATAGAAATTTGAGTACTGTTTACTGTTTTTTTGTTCATTTTGAGTACTTTAGATTCCCTGTTCCGGAGCATTTGATGCTTTCTGCTTAACATATACTGCTTTATTCTTTTGAGAAATATGGTTTTGGATTTCCCAAGTAATCTGATCAGTATTGTTGAATCTTTGTTCTAAGAATATGGATATATTTCCTTCTGCTCTTTCGAGGAATATGGTTTTTGGATCTCTAGTATGGGAGTACTCTTTACCTTTTCCCCTCCACCTCCGGCAGGTGTTTAGTGTCGCCAAAAACATGGATATGATGTAGAGTGACCGCTATATGCAGAATAAATTGTAACAATATGATATATTTTTCTGTACAGATTTCTATCAACCCTTCAAGGAAGATGAACTGGAACAGAGCACCGTTGTGCCAATCATATTTCCCGCTGAACCAAAACCAGTATATTTTTCTATTTTCTAATAAAGTATTTTTCTTTCATATTTTATAGTCGATGCTAAAATCAAAGATATATAAGTATTATTTGGTTGGTAGTACCACAAATTATAGCTGGTATATACTATATTCTAATTAGATTAACTCCTTGAATAGGCTTACATAAGTTATTTTATTTTGGGTTTAATTTGTTTAAACTGACATTACTCGTGTACTTTCTTCAGGTTTTTACTGAGTTTGATTGGGAATTTGATGAAGTTGAGGTTGGTCCAAGATTCCTATATTTGTATTTCAGCGCACATCGTCTGTCATGAAATTTTAAATGACTTGTCTAAAGTTTTTATGTTTATTTATTTCATGACCATAGTCAAATGATTGTAACTTGATGATATGCAAAAATTAGGTCTCCACTTCATTTGATGATATACCTGTTAAGGGCAAGTAATTTTTGGCATATTATTGAAGTTTTCAATCGTTAAATAGATGCATAAAGATCATTCATGTCTATTATACCGAGTTGCAATTTTGTAGGAGTTCACTGACAAACTTATTGAGGAGGAGGAATTGTCTGTTGATCAGAAGGACGCATTCAAGGTAAACTTTACTGAAAAAGGGCAATCAGCTTATGTTTCCAGGCTTTAACAAGTGACCCTGAAATTGATTCTTATGTTTCTTTTCCAGGATTTTCTGAAGGAGAAGGTACGAGAAGCAAAAAGAGCAAACCGGGAGGTACTTTGTTATGGACTTTGGTTGAAATAAGTGGTTACGAATTTTATTCATGGTATTTGTTTAGTGGTGCTTAATTTGTTTTTTCCTTCTCATCATAGGCAAGGGAAGGCCGGAAAAAAGCTATAGAAGAAATGAGTCAGGAGACGAAAGCTGCATTTGAGAATATGAAGTTTTACAAATTTTATCCTGTGGCATCCCCTGATACTCCTGATGTTTCCGATGTCAAAGTAAGATGTTAATCTCAATTCTCATTCTTCCCTTTTTATATGGAATTAAGTGGTGATGTTTGCTGAACGTGCTGTATGAAAGGCTTTTGCTTTGGTATTTGTTCTATGTTTTTCTGATCTGTATTCAAATGCAAGTTTTCTTACTGTCTTTCTTTCAAGCTTCCACACGCCGTTCACTCTAATGTGTGTGTGTGTGTGTGTATATAGCTATTTTGAACGAGTTTTGGATGAATAATTAAGTTGGTGCTATCAAACATGAAACATTGATCACCTTTCATTTGCTGTGAATATTTTGCCTTGCAGTCTCCATTTATAAACAGGTATTACGGCAAGGCTCACAAAGTTCTGTGACTCAGAAGCCAAGGACTGTGGTTATATGGAAACAGCATCCTACTATGCTCGAGGAAATGCCAGTTGCTGCTCTTATCAAAAGAGAGGCTCAGTTGCTGACTTGGGCTACCTGAAGATTGTAGCTAGAGTTCGAGATCTGGTTCAGCATTGTTTCTTTGGATAGCTTTTTTGGAAAGTAAACTAGTAGTTGTAGGATCCTTGGAGAGGAGGGAAAGCAGAAAGAGGAAAAAAATGTTCTTTTTTCTTTATAAAAGTCGGATGTATCCCTCGGAAACAATGCTGAGTTTTCTAATTTGAAAATGATTTACTAGGCTTCTGTACTCTTTGCCTATGATACCTATATTTTGTAATAAATCAAACATTTGAATGCCTAGTACCATTTCATTTTCCATTTTTGATACAAAGAGTCCCCCCGAATAGGCACCTTATAAAATTTTAGACTGGCTGGTACAAATAAACAGTCAACTAGATGTAGACAATTGCCATTCAAAAAGTATTGAAATGGGTTGTTGCAGAGGCTGGCAATTTGAAGTTCAATGTCATTACTAACGCTCTAACGCAGAGCAAGAAAACGCATTTATAATTGTAATCGCGTACAATTTGTGGATGTGGTGCAATTTTTATTTTTTATTAACTGCATATTGTGGATGTAATTGCAGGTACACCCATAAAATCGCATCACAAACTGCATCGCATTGCACTTTATAATAAACTATATATGTTTTATGTATACTAAAGAGTTCTGCTATACATTGTGAAAGTTTTCAGCCAAATTATGATTACAACGTATATGCATACATGTGATATATATGAATTAAAAAGGGTCTCATTCTAATTTATTTTATTATATCACATGCACTTCTACGTTGCTTGCAATCCAACATTTGCCAACATACATATCATTTTCCTATACTAAATACGAGCTTGTAGTGCATATCATAAGTTGCAAGTGAATAATGTAATTTAATTTATTTCTTATGAATTTAGTCATTTGTACGTGTAATATTATATTTAGTGTATATTTTTTCAAAAATTCATTATTTCTCTTCAAATTAATATGAAAGACTCGTGATAATCACTACTAGTACAAGAAACATAAATGATGGGTTAAAACTTTATTTGTTATGAGTTATTAAAATAACTTTAATTAATGTAATTAAGTTTATGACTTTATTTATTTTTAATTCAATATATGTAATATAGGTATGTATTGAAGTGAAAATAATTTTCATAATGTGAATTAGTAGTACAAAAATTATATATTATATATTTTTTAAATATAAATATATATATATATATATATATATATATATATATATATATGAAAGTGGTTACGCAACCGCACCACAACCGCAAAATTGTTGTTAATATTAGTAACCTTGCGGTTGGTGCTTGCAAAACCGAACCATACCGCACTAAGCTCGAGTGTATTATGCTACAACTACTTCATTTGAGTCAATGTGAGGGGTATAAATTTGAATAATAAAATAAAATTCTCATTTTACAAATGTGTTTATAATTTTGCAACCCAGGGAGCCTAAAATCACACAAGTTTTTATATGATACCGAGGACGGGTATTCTTTCTCACCACTCACAGTATAATTAATTATACTTTCAGTACAACACAATAACTAGAATCTCTTCACGAACTCTTCTCATTACACAAATGAAACCTTTGAGAAGTACAACAAGAAGCTTACAACCTTAACTCAACCCCAGAACCTGATTCACTCCCAACTTAACATTACAACATAGAAGACTCACTTGCAACTTAACATTACACCATCAAATATTTGATCAAATCCTAAACTTTTTCATAAGAACCTTTAGAACATGTATAAAACAAATACAATGGGCTGACCATGTAGAACTTGCTCAGCTTGGCTCAAGATAAAGACTCTAATTTACAACAGACAACTCGAAACAAAGATAATCAAATTACCTGGTATTATTCAACTTTTACGGGTAGACGATCCAAGATCAGCAAAGAGAAGTGGTCTCTCCATTCGCTGGGGCCGGCAAATGGCATGAAACCACATAACAGAGGCAGAAATAGAAGCACGGTAGCATAGAACAGAAACCGCCTGATCCAAAATGGAAATATTCTATTGCTTTTTGACCTTTCAGTCACGGTGATGGGCCCATTGAGTATAATAAACAAAGCTGGGGTACAAATATTAGAGAAGAAATGCAACAAGCACAGAGTCTCCCAATAAAAGAGCCAGTGATATCCGCTGCCTCCTAATGTATCAATGCAAAATTTTCCTGCAAAACCACATGCGACTCCTAACAGTAGAAGTATGAACGTAACTGGCATTGCCTGCTTTGAAGTTGTCGAACGCTGCAGAAGCAAATAAGTGATTGAGAGGATCATTAACACACCAAATAACATACGGGTGACAACCTGAACTTGACACCTCAAAATTTGCAATCCTGAACTGATAGATGTCATTGGCTTTGGGATCCACCAAGACTTAGAATCCTGAAATACCACCAAGTGTGTCAAAAACATTCTCAAGCAACAAAACAAATACACAATCACATAGCGCAAACAAAAAGAAAATGGTCAACTAATAATTTGAAATTAATGAAGGAAAATGGCAGCTAAGCTGTACTCTACATGCAAATGGACTTCATATGCAACTGGACATAATAAGGCATGATACATACACCCGTAAATTCTAGATCTTTTAGGTCAATTGCTACCTAACATGTTGATTCCAAACTAAATATTTTTTTCTCTAAATTAAACCCATGGTTTGGTTGCATTTGAGTTTGATGGGTATTAGGGGGTTGTCAATCGAAGTTCCATATATACTTTTGTAGCATAACTATAGTTAAGTCAATCAGTTTTAAAGAAGTCATTATCTATTTGTATTTTAGCAACCTTTGAAAATAATAAATAAATCAATGCCAGAAGACAGGTTTTACCTCGGTAGGTATACAAGATGCAGTAGCTTCAGTAATCCTTTGGTGTGAATAAATATAAGTTCCATAAGCAAGGGAGGCCAACATTATTAGCAAACCAGCAACAAGACAGTCAATGCACTTTTTTAGCAGCTCAGCATGTCTGGTGTCTTCTAATTCATTTTTGAATTTTTCAGCTTTAAAAGACGCTTTGGATAAACCCATGGATAATTTAAACCTCTCCAATAGATTTGAATCAGAACTAAGAGCCAGTTGTGCTTCTTTCAGTTGCATCTTTCTCATAGTAAGACCAATCTCAAATGTCTTGAGATCGTTAGAACGAGTGTGCTCCATGACAGACCTTTCAAGGGTGTTAAACATTGATCCATTCATTATAGAAGGCAGTGTATTTGGAGGAACACAAGCCAACTGCTGGTTTATTTGTCCACCATGCAGGCTGGGTTCACGGTTCATTATATCCGGCTGTATGTTCATTTCATTCTCTTCAAAAGTACTCGGCCATTCCTGATTGCTGATGGTGTGCAGAATTGCTTCTGAATGGCAATTATTCACACCTGAATGGCATGTAGAATCCCCTTCTCTGTTGAGAGGCATGGTTGAAGTCAGATTTGAACAATAAATTTCTTTATTTAAATTTCTAAAGTATTCTCCTCCGTTGTTATGGGAAGATTCATTGACTAATCTGAGTGTCATCAAGGTGCTCCGAAATGATTTCTCAAAGTTATTGACAAAGCAATCAAATTTGTTCCCAAAAACCTATTTCCACACAAGCAATAAAAAAAGAAGAAAAAAGAAGAGGAAATTTGTCAGATATTGAAAAAAACTTGGAGATGTTGATTGTATCAATAACCATACTAAAAGCAAACGGGCCATATTTCTGATCTTACTTACATTGGCTAAAGACTCTCGGACAGCTAACGTGCAGATCTGCAAGAAGATAATCCAAACAATAAGATTTCTTCTTGGACAAATAAAATCAAATGAAAAATATTTGTACAAGAAATATAAAGCGGCTGTGAACCCACCCTTGATGGTGGGCTTCACCTCTCTATGCGTCGAATGTTTCATCAAAATCCCAATCCACTGCTGAATAGGATACCAACTGAGTGATCTCAATCATCTTTATCGCACAGTAGTCTACATATGAAGTAAATGTGCAACACCCAAACAAATATAGAACAATCATATTGTGCTAATGGGCATACCACACCAACAGATACATTGATGAAGCACCATGGACTGAGATGCACGGATTCATTTATAAGATGCAAATTTTCATAGCAGATGGTTATACGAAGGACAGTATGAAAATTACCTTGGAAAGATTATCCACAGACATCCAATCCCCAGTGGCATCTTTTCTTTCCACGACCTAATATCAACATCCACGAGATACCACATTATCAGATAATCCACAAGGTGTTGCCAAATCATCACGAGAGATTTTGGGAAATCCATTAAACATTTTGTCACGAAGAGTGTATTGAATTCCTTCAAAAGAAATATCTAGATCAAAACTAAACTACGCCAAAAATCTTTTAAATTATTCAATTTGGTTTCACAAAGAATGAATCTGAACGAGAACCAGAGCCAGAACCGAGACTTTGCATCGACATTGACTAAGATCATTTGTAACTCTACTCCAACATTTTCACCTTCTCCAGCCAATGCATTTCAGTGTCATGGATGAATGAGGTGATAAGTTTCAAATTGTCAAATATTTCAACAACAAAAAAGTACAGTAAAAAACCTAATTAATTAACAACGTCTTAACCGGGGGGTTATTTCTATGGCTAGTACTACTGTACTACCATAATCTTATACTTGACAAACCCAAAAAAAAAGATTTCTTTATACCCAAAACCCACGTAAATGTGGATAAAAATCAAAACTTTACAGTAAAAACAAACAGAAAAAACTAACAAAAACTCCAAAATTGAACATAGAACATTGAACAATTATACAGCTCAGAGCATAATGTGCATATTAGAATAATGCTAAATATTTATATCAAAAAAAGTACATGAAAGCAAAAAACCTGAGAGAGAACGGCGGCAATTGACATTCCGAGAGGAAGTGCGAGGGCCTCAACGACGTCACTTTCCTTTTGCCGGAAGGAACCAATCACAGCTCTTCTAGGGTTTCGGTTTTTGCCGGAAACCTGAAAGCCACCTCTATGTGACGTCGTATAACAACATGTTGATGATGATGATTGTTGATCGGATACGTCAATAATTAGGTTTTTTTTCTTTTTATTCTTGGCCTTCTTTTTCTTAATTGGGTTTGTGGAATTTCCACCATTTGTTTCCAGAGGAACTTCGGCCGTCGGATTGTAATCGCCGGAGGCGGTAGAGAGTACGGCGTCGTTCGGAGAGCGGTGGGGTTGCAGAGACGGAGGGGGAGAATCCATGGTAATTTTACAGGTACGGGATGGGTAATCTGGGTAGAAGCTGAAAAATCAATCATCAAAGACAGAAGAACAGAGAAGACTGAATTTTATGTTTAGCCTGTAAAATCCGATAACGGTCAATTATTTCGGGATAAAGAATCATATCGGAAGAAAAAAATAATAATAATCTACCGATTGTACTTATTAAATTACATTATTTAATTTTGTGTTAAATACTTCTTTCATTTTAAAATATACCCACTTCATTTATTTTAAAATTAAAAATATATTTTTTAGTTATTTTTAAAATTAGAGATATATTTATATTTTAACACTATAAAATGACATAATATTTTCAATTTGACATTACATTTTATTTTATTATTATTTTAAATATCAAATCACTATGACTGAATTTCTAACTATTGTTAATGCTATATTTGAGTACTATTGATAATGTCAAAATAATATATGTTGTCAGAATAAATATGTATATTACTTTGACATAATAATTATTAATCTGACATTAGTTGTCAATAAAAATTATTCTTAAAAGTCGTCATTTTATAAATATATCATAATTTTTTAAGCCAAGCGAGTAATGTTTAAATTTTTAAAGTTAATCTAAAATATTTTAAAATTAAATTATTTTATTCAATTTGTTGTGCGACTTCTTTTATTGTTTCCTTTTACTATTGTTATGCTGGTAGTATAAACTAAAATAATTACCTTTATTAGTTGATTGTACTTTATTATTCCACCAAGTGGACTTGACAAGTTGGACTAAAAACGAAGACACATAATTTGTGATATTAATCATTGCATTAATTAAATGAAATAAATTTACATAATTTTAAATTTTAATATTTCATAATTCGGCAATAATTTTTTTAATATAAACTATTAATTTAGTCGATTCAACACGATTGAAATATTATAAATTATCTAAAAAGTAGCAATAATTATATTTTTTTTAAATCAATTCATTTTTAAATATATAATTTTACAAATTAACTTATATAAGTCAAAACAAATTTTTTTATAGAATATGAAATACATATATTATCTTCTTTTTTTAACTTGGCGGTGTATATTATAAACTTTTTAATGTAATGCCCCTGAATTGGAGCGTTGGTCGTTCGAACAAGTATCGACCTTATCTCGTTCTTTTATCATAATTTAACCAATGATCTCATAATCATATTTGTTGAACTTGTCTTTTACATACACTTCTATATAAAATTTCTTTTACTTAGTTCCTGTATCGTGACTTGATCTCGATCTTAATCCTTTTTACAAGTATCAACTTGTAAATCATATCCGAATACATGGATAACACCATATATACCATTTAATTTTTTTAACCTTATGATTCAGACATTCTAACCTTTACATAACCAAGATTCACAGTATTAATAATAAGATTGTTCTTGGAATTGAGGGGCGTATTCCAATAATTTTGACATTTTATCAGCGCTAATTAGTGTAACTTCAGTGCTTACAGAACACCCAATATCATTATACCCTCACTTAAATACATATCATTATAAAGATATCTCTTTATATCGATATTTTTTATTTATCTGAAATTCACAATATTAATAACAGACTTGTACTTGGAACATAGAAACCTTACGATGAATTTGATTTTTTTATCGGTGTTAAATCTATATTCTTACATCACTCACAATGTTATTCAATATCCTCATTCAGATATATAGTTATTTATCAACATTTTATTAATGTTTTGTTATCTATCTGAAATTCAGAGTATCGACATAACATGATCAGTCCATATTACCAATACTCTCACTCGTATTAATAGATCTTTAACAATTCTAAGTTATATCAAATTAAAGACATAACACCATTCTGATGTTAATAACATGATATTATTAATATAATCTTTGATTACATGATTTGTTTGTTCATATTACAGAAGTCATTATTACTTAATACAAATACAAATAAATAAAATATGAAACCTAATCTACGTTTATTCTTTACGTTCATGATATTCTTATCATTATTCTTTAACTTCAAATAAAGTTTTATTCGCAAGAATGAGCACAACGGTTCAACAAGTCTAACTAATAACAGAGACTATAGTTTATGCGTTAATATAAATTTTAACATGTTGTGACCTATCATATTCCTCAATTTAATATCACAATTAAATTTTATTTCAACAATTTATATCACGTTGTAACTTGTAAACATAACACATCACAGTTAGAAAACTTGCCTCGTAGTAACTAGTTTTCCCAGTAAAAGCTTAAAAGCCTACATAAAAGGATTCACGTTCTTGACGGTTAGTTTATCGAGTTTTATTTCTTAATAAGTGTTTTTATAACTTAACTATACTATCTTCATTAGTGGTTATGCTTACAAAATTCTCAAACTCAAAAACTAATTTTTAAGGGGCTTTTTCAAAAAGTGGACAACAAGGTTGGCAGCCCGACCCCAACTCGGTAAAATGACCGTAACTTATTAGTTTTAAAACATTTTTGAGTCGTTCAAACTCTTACACGTTCGTAACTTCCGTCTCTACAACTCTTATTTATATCACAGTTGAAAATTCCTTACAGAACTGGACCCAAAATGACTGTAAATGGACTATTTAAAAATTGTCTTATATTTTATTTGATTAAGTTGATAAAACATGATACCACATGAATTAATTTGATAGGATAACATGTCCTAAAGCTTAATAACACTTCATAACATAAAAATAATAAAATCATAGACCTACTTATAGAAGAGTTATGACTTTTACTCAAGGACACACGAAGAACGAAAAAATTATACATAGTAACGACTTATGCTCTTGAACTTTTGGATTTTATACTTTAAATAATTTGGGAATTATAACGGTTTACATATACGATTTATGATAGTTTAAACTTGAAATAACATAAACTTAAATAATATTAAATTTGCTAAGAACACTAGAAGAAACACTGATTTAGAAAACCGAACATGGTAATGACTTGTGTTATTGAGATTTCTAATACACTATTTGTAAGACTCCGAATTTTATGAAATAAAAGTATTCAATTTTCTTATAATTATTATTATATTCAGTAAATGGTTAAATTGATAAAAGGTTAAAGTTAAGGGTGATATGTGCAAATTTTACAAAATAAACAAGTTGTCATAAAATATTTGAGGAATATTCGTTGTGTTGGGGAATATTCGTTTGGTCGAAGAATATTCTTTTTGTCGAATAATATATTCGTACGACGGCGTAATCATTGGTGAACCCCACAACGAAATAACTGTCGGATATAGAAAGCGACAGAAATAATATTTTTTAAAATAACGGCAAAATTTTTACCGTTAAACTATTGAAATACCCGGTGGTTAAAATACAATAATACTTGTTGTTGCACAGTAGCACACGGTATTGCACAATAATTTATAATTATTGATTCTTACGTAAGAAGTCACTTATTCAATAATTGTTACAGTAATTGCTGTTCAATGTTTTATATCATTGATTCAATAATTGCTACATTGATAATTATATATTATTAATTCAATAATTGTCACAGTAACCACTGCACAGTATTTCACATTATTAAATCAATAATTATCACACATATTATTGGAATGATATTATTAGAGAGTATTATTGACAATGTCTAAAATGTTCTGTCGAGACAAGTGGTTAGGTTATATAATTGTGTGCCAATGAAGAAAAATTCTTATTGAAAAGCCCCCTCTTTCTTGGGAACTACCTGGATGTCGATATTGTAATTCTATAATATTAATTGTGAATAATAATTGATGAATAAAATAAAAATTATTGATAAATATGATAAGTAAATATTTATTCAATTTCGATATAAATGGAGGAATTTTTAGTATGAGACAATTGTTGAAAATTGACATTTTATCTTTTTCGATAAAATATTTATTCAAATATACTATTTTAATATTACATTATAATAGTATAATGTGATAATATAATAGTATAATTTTATAATTTTAATGATGACATTATTTTTATGGTATAAAAATAAAATGAGGTGGAAGAAAAAAATGTGAAATTGAAATTCTTTTAGTAATTATAAATGTTTTAATATATATATATATATATATATATATATATATATGGTTAGTGGAAAAACTTGGAGTGTCCTTTTTGGTGTGCTGGAGATGTTCAAAAGTGATGTGCTGAAAATCCTCCGTAAATGCAAATTGTCAATTCTGGTGTGTTACCACTTTCCTATAAATAAAGTGCTTAGTTAGAAATAAAAATCGCACCTGAATCAGAAATTTCTTTCTCTGTAATGTTAATCGTATTTCTTGTGAGTATAAGAGTATTTTGAGTGTGAATAACTGTGCAAGAATTTCTCAACATAATATCCGATATTTCAGTCAAAACTACTCTCCTATTAAAGTAAAAAATATTATTTTTCTCGTAAAAGATGTTGTTTCCATTCAATATTCGTAAGAAATATTATTTTCTTCCATATTCTATAGTATGTAAGTAATAATATTTCATTTCAGATTCCTAAATTTAAACTTACTATGGTAAGTATTGCTTCTATAATTCCTGAAATGATTAGAAATTCCTTGAGTTTTGCGCTTCATCTAATATCATTTCACCGGAATATTGGTCTGAACTTTATTATGAAAGTTCTACCTTTTTATGTCGGGGTACTATTCATTCGAGTACTATTCACAAGTTACTATTCATGAACTACTATTCATGAGCTACTATTCATTCGAGTACTAATCATGAGTTACTATTCATGGGCTACTATTCACGATAAAAATTGGTTTATTTTTCTGTCTAAATTATTTTGGATTTATGAATCTTATTCTTGAAATTGGATACATGTTTTTATCTTCATATAGATAATTTGAATATTTTTGAACTCTGGATAAATTAAATTATAAATCTCTAATATTTGTCCTTGATCTCACTAGATTCATTCTTTATATCATTGTCATTATCCTGAGTCTTAAATTTTGTTGAAAGTTATCTTTGGCCCGTGGTGCAAATATGAACTGTTGATTGATGAATATCTTTGGCCCGTAGTGCAAAGATGAATTGTTGATTGATGAATATCTTTGGCCCGTAGTGCAAAGATGAGCTGTTGATTGATGAATATCTTTGGCCCGTAGTGCAAAGATGAGCTATTGATTGATGAATATTTTTGGCCCGTAGTGCAAAGATGAACTGTTGATTAATGAATATATTTGGCCCGTAATGCAAAGATGAATTGACTAATATGATTATGACTAAAGGATGTAGACTAGTATAATCATGATTATTGATGTTATAAATGAATATATTTGGTCTGAGTGCAAAGATGAATTTATTAGCATGATTATGAATAGGAACTGTGATTTGGTATAACCATGATCTTTGGTGTTTCAGGTAAAGACAGGTGATAAAAATTATCTTCGTCCTGGTGCGAAGAGGAATTTATCAACATAATTATGATCATGAATTATTTACATGATTGTGGGCAGGAACTGTTGATTGATGTTACAGGGATGAAATATTATTGGTGGACTTTTAACATGGAAAAGATAGTAGACATTATGTTCTACTTGACTCTTCTAATGGATTGCTTGTTCCGCTGCAGTTGTTGATCTAAAACTTGTTGTCTATTGTATTCTATCAGATTTTTTCCTGTTGAGGGTTAAGGTTCTAAAGATCTGATTCATTACTGATGAAGGCTATCGATAATTTAATTATCTTTAGTCATAATATTCTTTACTGGGCTATTTGTGCTTACCCTTTTGTTTTCCAATTTTTTTGAGGTAATAAGAATGTAGCTGGGTCGAGCAAGAATAACAGGAGAATAGAACGGTGGTCTATAATGGTTGAAGTTCCCATAAAATAGTATGAGAATAATTATTAAAAACTTTAAATGTGTGTGTCGTATTTTATACGTCATTTAACAGTTGATTTTGGTGACCCAAATAGGGTGAGATGAACCCGATTTTTGAAGGGTGTGTTGTCACTATCATACAAGATGTCTAACCACATACAACTTCATGTTATTATAAGACATGATTGTGCGCATCCACTTGCTGATTATATCTATGAGCGCTACCTATCTAATCTTAGAGTATGGTTGGAATATAATCCTCATTTTGAAAAAATTGAGATAATTATATGGCAAGAGAATACCCACCATTGGACTGAACAAGATAGTAATCTTCTCGTTTTTCTTTGGGGTCTATTGGGTCAACCAAGGTTAATTCTCAAGTTCTATGATATCTATTATAACTTAGAAGTATGACCTCCCATGTACGAAGGTTTTCTTGAGCATTTTCCAAATATTTTAATTTCTAAAACAGTTATTGACTGTATCTTTCTGTAACGTAGCATTGAGGTGGAGTGTGGGTACTGTATTTGTATTGAAACTCACAGTTTAACTGTGGTCGTATTTTGTACGACAGTTTAAAAGTTAAAATTTGAAGATTTGTATTTGAATTCTGTACCATGTATTTCTTGACGACTCATAATAGTTGGGTTGTGTATTAAACCTATTTTGGGGCTGTCACACTATTACATAAAATTAAACATAATAACTACTTGCTCAAAAACTTATGACAGACACGGAGAACGAAGATCGTACATGGTCACGACTTTTGTTCTTGAGCTTATAGACTATAACATGAACGAAAAATGAGCATAACAACAACTAGGGATTTTACATCTTGAAATTGTAATCTTTAACTAATGCTTGGCAATTTTAAATTAATCTAACTCACAAGAACTCTCTTTTTCAAATTTTATACTATTCACGTGAGATAATATTTATAAAAGTATTTAAAAGATGCTTGCAAACACATTAATTCTAAGTATATAATTACATTATTAATTAAGTTATATTTATAGTCGCTCTCTTTCACACACAAAAGAGCCAATAATAAAATTTGAAAAATACTAAATATGTAGTTTAATTAAAGGAATTTTTAACATGTGCCGTAAAGGCACATGCTAAGCACACAGTTCAAGAGAATATTTCTTTGAATTGTGTGTTTATTCCTTTGAACTTGGTGCAAATACAGAAATCAAGAGAATATGCACACAATTCAAGAGAATATTCTTTTGAACTGTGTGCTTAACATATGCTCTTAGGACACATGTTAAGACGAACCTTAATTAAAAAATTATGATGGTTGAGTCCACAAACACTAATTTTGGAATGAATATTAAATAAATTAGTAAGATATCTATCATATCACTATATTATAAGAATATAATAAATATTTATCTAAAAAAACACAATTCTTAATTAACAAAAAAAACACAATTCTCAAATCAAATATCATGTCATTGACCGAGTTACTAGACTCCCCGATACTTTCCGTGAATTCACAGGGCCAATTGGTTAGCCGAAGGATGAGTGGCGTACGTTAGCTTAGCCAGCACGCCATAATTGGTCAATTCTCGTATACGTGTCAATCCATCTATTTAGGGCTTCGGTCAGCGCCCGAACGGAGCTGCTTTGTCTCCGTGAGTTCGTTTTCCTTTCACTTCATGACTCCTGAGACTTCTGGAAATCAAAACAATCAAAGAAAACAAATAAAATTTTCATTTCTCTCTCCAATTTTTAATTCGTCAATGGCGTCTGGAAACCCTAATTTGATTTTGCCGCCTTTATTCATCCGAGGAAGAAAAGCGTAAATTCCGCACCTTTAATTTATTCCTCCGCATACAGCTCACGTACCTGTAAGCACTTTAATATATATCACTGCATCATATTTTGTATTTTATATTTGATAATCTTTTTGGTTGTACAGAAAATTGAGGAATAGATAAGGAATCTGAGATTTTTGAATTATTTGGTTTCCTAAAACTAGAAAGATTTAGTCTCAACTTGGAATAGTTGGATTTAATGCATTGGGGAATTCTGGGTACATGTTGTTCAACTTTGTTAGTTTATCTTTTTGTTTCTAAGAACTGATAAGTGTTGCAAATTTGTCATGTTTAGGTGCTAAAAATGATGTTTTGATTGCTAGGCATCTGGAGGTTGAATTGATGAATATTAGTATGTTTTCTTGGAGTTTGATATAGTTGAGGAAATTAGGTTTGGTAGTTTTCAGGATTGTTGTGCAGCTTGGTTAGTAACGGCTGCACGTATGGCTGAAGACAGCCTGCGGATTGGTGGCATTTCTTCTGGGTTGGCTGTGGTATTAAATGGCGAAGATAGGAAAGAGGGCTCTCAAAAAAACCGTCTTATCTCTTACTGTGATGATTTTGGTGACCAGTCTGTGGAGAGAACTATTGAACACATATTTGATCTCCCTTACAAAACAATTAGTCCATTGACTTATCCTATTGATACTTGTGCAGTTCATTCTATACTAAAGAATGACATCTTGAAGTATCATGAAAATTTAAATAATGTTGCAAGACATAGGGACGGGGTGTCCACAATCGGTGATGGATATGGACCTCACATAGTTACTATTGAAGAATCGAGTATTTGTGGTGATATTCGAATTGTCAAGCCACCTTTGCTTGTGGAGAGCCATGCCATCTTTAGTAGTGTAAGGGCTAATGCTTGTGTTTGGAAAGGAAAATGGATGTATGAAGTGATTCTTGAAACTTCTGGTATACAACAGCTAGGATGGGCGACTCTTTCGTGCCCTTTCACGGATCATGAAGGTGTAGGGGATGCTGATGATTCTTATGCATATGATGGCAAAAGGGTCAGTAAATGGAATAAAGAAGCTGAAGCTTATGGTCAGTCGTGGGTTGTTGGTGATGTAATTGGATGTTGCGTGGACTTGGATTGTGATGAGATATCATTCTATAGAAATGGTATTTCCCTTGGGGTGGCATTTGATGGGATTCGCAAGATGGTTCCTGGGCTGGGGTATTATCCTGCAATTTCTCTTTCTCAGGGTGAAAGGTGTGACTTAAATTTTGGGGTCTGCCCCTTTATATATCCTATTGAAGGATTCCTTCCTATTCAGGCTCCACCATCAACAAATTCTCTTGCTATTCATTTGCTGAATTGCTTTTCTAGACTGTTGGAGATTCAATGCATGGAGAGGGCAGATTTCAATTCTGTTGAGAAAATGAGAAGATTGAAGAGGTTTGTTCCATTTGAAGACCTTTTTCACCCTGTTTCTCGGGCAATATCTAAGGAGTTATTTTCGGCCCTCGATGCAGAAGCTGTGGGTGCAGAATATATAGCGGGAGGCCCATTTTTATCTTTCATAATGGGAGTTTTCAGAGTGCATGCACCTCATGGCTATACGACTTTGGATAGAGTACTTGATATCTTGTTAGAATTTCAAGGATCAAGATTGATATTTCAGTACATTTTAAATGCCCTTGCATTTTTCTGTAAAACTGCATCGCTCGTTCTAACTGAGTGCCCTTATTCTGGATCATACCCCTATCTTGCATTGGTGTGTCACATGTTGAGACGTGAAGAATTGATGATACTTTGGTGGAAGTCATCAGATTTCGAATTCTTGTTTGAAGGGTTTCTAGCACAAAAGATTCCCAACAAGCAGGATCTTCAATGCATGATGCCTTCTGTTTGGTGGCCTGGTTCATCTGAGGACATATCCTATGAAAGTAGCATGATGCTGACCTGTACGGCCTTATCTGAAGCAGTCAGTAAGGTATGCCCTTATTTGGAGTAATTCATCACTCAATTTTTAGAACATCAGTATTCTGGCACTAGCTACAAAATGAAATCCACAACATTGTCATCGATGAAATTGATCAAATATGTTGCAAGATTAACAGCTTTTCATGCCAAACTCAAGTGGAAGAGAAAATGAAAAGAGATATATATATATAGAGAGAGATTATGGCTATTTCGTTTTGCTGTGAGATAGGTTCAATTTTTCTTACTTTGCTTTGGGCCTCTGGTATGGGTACATCAGGGCATATGTCTGGTCTTTGTATCAAAATGGAAAATTTCTTTAACCAAAACATACACACTTGCATGTCAAGGCGAACTCCTTCGACCAGTCGACCACTTTAAGAAGTAACCACCAATCTAATATTAATGATCAATGTCTCTCTCTCATGTGTGTACATATATTTGATAAATCAATCTTATGTATTCTTGTATGAAATTGTCAAAGAAAAAGGTAAATAAAGCTGTGATTTGCATGAGCCAATATTTTTAGTTTGGGCCCCGACAATATTACAATAGGAGCCTATCCAAAAATACATACTACCTTTGCCACATGGTACATGTCCTCCACTGTTTTTTATGGTCAAAGACTATGATGATGATAAACAACATATACTTTGCTACGAATCTCAATATTTGCAATCTTGAAAAGCTAAATATATATACTATATTTTTAATTTTGATATGGTCAACTTGACCATAAAAGTCAATAGAGGACATTTATTTGGGACAGAGGTAGTATTTCATCTGGAGCCATTAGTAAGATTACTTAACATTTTTCATGTCTCTTATTTTACATTATGATTTTGTCTAACAAGTTCTTCTGTTTCCATCAAATAATGGCTAATTCCTTTTGCAGATTGAGGAGAAGCATAGGGACCTCTGTCAGTTAGTCATGGAGTTCATTCCACCTGTAACACCTCCTCAGTTACCTGGTT
Organism: Panax stipuleanatus; assembly: GCA_020205555.1. Classification (NCBI taxonomy): domain Eukaryota; kingdom Viridiplantae; phylum Streptophyta; class Magnoliopsida; order Apiales; family Araliaceae; genus Panax; species Panax stipuleanatus. The sequence goes on from CM035117.1 coordinate 25,413,969, forward strand.
CAGTGTTTAGAACGTTTCTACAAAATATTCTTTTCAAAAACAGGGGAGCAGACCATAATATGCCGCCTCCTGGAGTATCAAGCAACTCGGTTATTGTTTCTTTATTCACTGTTATACTTCATTTTTTATCAGAAGGTTTTTCTATGTGTGGCATCAGTGGCTGGATGAAAGGTTGTGGAATTGATGCGGGACCTGATGTTGGTTTTCTTCACAGGGGTGGCCAACAAAGTTTTCCCATTGGCTTGTTTCTTAAAAGTGATCCTCATCGAGTTGACATCTCTAGGCTTGGAGGCTCATACAGTCATCTAGAAAAATGTCATCCTGTAAGTTATGACCAGGAAGATGAAGTTATTCGATGGGAGGAAGGGTGTATGGATGACAAAGAAACTAGAGTAACTCACTTTGGTAGAAAGAAGCCATGTTGTTGTTCAAGTTATGATGATTTTACAAGAACTTCAAAGAATATAATCAGATATACAACCATAGGTTCTCGGAGCCCTTGCAGCTCTCTTCCAGAGAGATCTGCTCACGGTGCTGCAGAATGCAGTACTGGAAATTTGAATGATGAGATAGCTGATAAACCCAGCACAAGTGATCAGTCTGAATCTGAGTTTGGTTATCGGCCGGTGCAACGGGTAAGGATTGTGCCAAGGGAGAGCGATTCGTCTTCAGCAATACTAAAAGAAGAGGAACTTCTAGATGCAATGCTTTTATTGTACAATTTAGGTCTTGCACCAAACTATAAGCAGGTGAAAATCTTTAAACAATCATTCCACCCCATGTCTTCCCTTGATCTCATTTGAAATTATTTCTATTGTGCTTAAATTGTGAATGACCTTTGAAGTGGTAGCCTTAAGTAACATCTTTTTTATCGAATTAATTGACATGCTAACATACCAATATTCTGCATAAGATATAAGATAAAACTATTCAATATCATGGAGGAAGATGAAAAGCACTTAATGTGATGTTTTTTATTTAGTAATAAAGAAATGGCCCTCATTTAAGTGATCCTGTGATGCTGTGGGAAGCGCAGCGGTAAAATTTATATCAAGAAGGGTTATTTGTCATGATAGTGATTAATAGCCCATAATTCTAAGGTGATGTATTAGGTTACTCAAGTCTTTGCACATAATAGGCAATGACGTTGCAAAATGTGCTGTCCTGTTCTGTAATTCTGTTAATACAACATCCTATCTACTTGCTCAAAAACAATAGTTTTATCAATAGTAGGTTTCAAGTGCCTTGCAGTTGTACATAGCAACACAAATTGCCTCCAACTTGAGGACACAGTTTGTGTACCATTAAAGACATGCTGCTGATGTTATATATGATCCTTCATCTATTGTGGAAAGTGTTGGACAAAAATATCTGATAGAATTCCTCGACATTGTAGGCGTCATCGTACATATCTCATCAGTCCCAATCAATATCGCTCCTGGAAGAAACTGATAGGCAAATACGAGAGAGAGCTACAGGAGAGCAATTAAAGCGGTTGAAGGAAGCTCGTAGTGTTTATCGGGAAGAAGTCATGGATTGTGTTAGAAAATGTGCCTGGTAAGATGATTGTCTGGAGACCATTTTTTTTCTATTGAACTTCAGTATGTTTTTGACATGCATTCCTTGGTGCATGGATTCTTGACAAGTATATGCATAAATGTTAAATTGTGCTGATTTATTAATTTTACCAAGTGCAGTTGTGCTTATTGTTTATGGCTGTGCTAAGTATTCATGATGACTTATTGTTATTGGGTTTATTTTGTAGGTTTTAAGTCATATGTTAGTCTGTTTCTTTATATTTAGCATATATTTTTTCTGATAAATAAAAATTATTAAATGAAAAGAGATGATACAACAAAACAGGGGGACAAGAATCAACATTCACCTAACTAGTGAAAATTAAGACAAAGAGCACTTAAAAAATGTAGCCTTCGATCTCTACGCAAATTCCCTTAAATTTGCAATGGCAGAAGGTTAAATTTATAAAAGAAAATTAACCCATCCCTCAACTAATTAAAAGATAAATAGCGCTGTTTAAAAGCCTATCATTAGGCTCATCCAAAATTTTCTACAAAATTGGGAAGAAAACACTATTGAATTTTGTATCTTTCTTACTTATATCTTCTGAAAGTGAATTAACAACATATCTTTCACCAAAGTACAACACAACCACTCCTCACTCCAATGATAGAGTTTCACAAGTTCCAAGCAATAAAACAATTTTAATGTTCCTTAATGGCGTAACAGAATATGGTTAGACTGTAACGCTCTAACACAAACGTGATTTGAAGGTTTAATGTACCAACAAGAACGTAAGATAAGTCCTTGAATCTACAAGGAAGATAAAACTCTCAAAGAGAAATTCATATAATTGTCAAAATTGTATCTTATAAAACCCTAAGATAAAATATTTATAATGCTAAACTACTTTCCTACAACTAATTGGAAAAGGAAAATAATTAAATCCTAAACTAAATAAAATTAGAAAAGCTATAAACGAGCCAAATATAAATTAAACTACTAAATTTTCCTAATTAATAAATAAAAATACATCAAATAAATTAAAGTTCCATAAATATTAAAATATGTAGAAATCCAAATCTTTCTCGTTATTTTGCACCGTATCAATCTCCCTTCTTAGAAAAAAATCGTCATCGAATTTTAAATCAAACGAGTATCAAGCACTAATGATGAATCTTCAATCTTCGAGGGATCAAAACTTCATGACTTCTTCTCAAAGTATAATCCTGAAAGTAAATGAGAGAATACCAACATCTTCCAATTTAATTGCATGACAAAGAAATTTTCGGGAATAACAAAATCAACAATGACAATATCCTCGAACAACTGCATATGAACAAATTCTGAACCATTAGTGTCTGCCGTAGTATACTCATCCTTAACGTCACAAAATTTTTCATACTCGATAATAGGTGACTCACCAAGGATTTGTAATTCTTCAACTGTACTAGTTTCAATTTCATGTTGTCTTTCCTCCAAAACAATATCCTTGTGAGATTCCAAACGTGACGCTTCTTCAATCTGTGGTGTACCAATAGACTTTTGAAACTCGCAGTTTGCAACCAAGTACTTTACCTGTTCATGACCATTGTCTTGTACTTATCCAATTCAAATTTTAGCCTAAAAGATGTCTACCTAGCATACCTGTTTGATTGGTGAGGGAGCAAACAAATTCTTTTCTTTCCACAATAAAAGTTATAAACATCTTCAGACTCAAAATATTCACCATGAAAATCATGTAACCACAACCAACCAAGCAATATATGTGCTATATTCATAGGCAAAACATGACATACCACCTCAATTGTATACCTTTTAAATTTAATTGGAACAACACACCAATGCGAGACTGTGATCGAGGTATTATTGAGCTAAGAAATTTCAAAAGGATAAGGAATTGGTTCGGTCTAGAGATTTAATTCTATCACAAGTTTGGGTGAAACTATATTATTCAAGACTATTTCACAAGGTTGTGAGTGGTAGATATTGTAGAAATTTTATTAGAGAGTTAGAGTTTGAATCGAGTGAGATGGTGAGAAATTCTGATTTAATTGTTAATGGAATTACTGATTTTTATAGAAAACTCTTTGAGGAGGAGGTTGAGGAAAGATCTATGGTAGAGGGTTTAGATTGGTGTCCTATTTTGAGGGATAAGAGTTTTTGGTAGGAAGAGCCGTTTACGGTAGAGGAAATCAAGAGGACTGTTTTGAAATGGACAGAGAGAAAGCTCCCGGCCGTTTACAATGACTTGCTATCATACAAATTGGGATGTGGTGAAAGATGATCTCATTAGAGTTTTTCAAGAGTTTTTTGCAACATGTATTATTGGAAAAAATATTAATTCTATACTCATTAACCTAGTGCCTAAGAAGGATCGATATGTTAAGGTGACGGATTTTAGACCTATTAGTCTTGTGACTAGTGTGTATAAAATTCTTAATAAAGTTCTCTAGAGATTGGGTAATGTTGTTGGAGGTACAATTTTGAGTTCTCAGAGTGCTTGTGGGTGGTGGACAGATTATTGATGCAGCATTAGTAGCTAATGAAGTTGTAGAGGATGTACATAGGAGAGGGAGAAAGGGTCTCGTGCTTAAAAGTGAATATTGAAAAAGATTATGATAGGGTTAGTTGGGGCTTATTGGATAAGGTGTTGGAGAGGAAAGGTTTCGAAGTTAGGTGGCGCTAAAGGGTGTTTTGTTTCTTCTTATTTTTCTGTGATTGTGAATGGGGCGCCCAAGTCTTGGGTTAAGTCGTTGAGGCAGAGAGACCTTTTATCACCTCTATTGTTTACTTTAGTTGTTAATGTTTTGAGCAGGATGCTCAGCCGGGGAGAGAAGTGTGGTATCCTCGTAGGTTGGGAGTTGGGCATGAGGAGGCACCTCCAATTTGTTAATGATACTATTCTCTTTCTTTAAGAGGGGAAGATTTTAAAAATGTGTTAACTATTCAAGTTTTTGAGGCTATTTTTGGTATGAGGGTTAATTTGTGTAAATGTAGTGTAGCTGGGATCAACATAAATATGGGGGAGATTTTAGTGCATTCGTCTATGGTTGGTTGTAGAATTGGGGAATTTCTGCTTACTTACATTGGGCCTTGGGGTCTCGTTTAATTCGTTTTGGGATCCAGTAGTTGATAGAGTGAGTCAACGTTTAGATAGGTGGAAAGGTGCATATTGGAGGTAGGATTACTTTGATTTAGGCTTGTTTGTCTAGTATATCCTTATATTATCTCTTTTTTTAGTATCCCAGTTAGTGTAGCTTGTTCATTAGAAAAGTTAATGAGATGTTTTCTTTTGTCGGGAGCTGGTGATGAGAGGAATGATTATTTGGTTGGGTGAAAAAATGTGCGTCTTTCTAAGCAGGAGGGGGGTTTGGGACTGAGTAATTTGGTTCTCAAGAATGTTGCTCTGGTTGGTAAATGGTTGTGGAGATTTCTTTTGAAACCTCATTCCCTTTAACATAAGGTTATTAAGAGCAAATTCGGCATGCATTTGAATGGGTGGGATGCTAGACCCGAGATTTATGTTACTCTTTCAAGTCCTCGAAAATTCATCTCCCAAGGTTATATTCTTCCTTTATTCGACATTTGAGAGGTCATCAAATTCGATTCTGGGAGGATTATTGGTTGGGAGATAACTATTTTTCTCTTGTTTTTAATCGTGTTTATCGTATTTTTCACTTCATGATGCTCCCATTTCTAATTTCTAACTTCATAAAGTGTGATGGGAACTCCCTTTCTTGGGATTTTCATTTCTTCAGGAATCTCACTGATTTGGAACCTAATGATATGGAATCTTTGCTAACATTGTTTGATTTGGTTCATTTACGTACCTCTTCTGATAAGCGTATAAGGACTTTAGATTCAATTGATTCATTTTCTTGTAAGTTACTTCTCTTTTTTAACTCGGTCTATTGTTCCTCATCCATTTCTATTGGTTTCGTACATTTGGAAAGCTAAGGTCCCTTCCAAAGTCAAGGCTTTTGTGTGGTTTATAGTTTTACAAATATTAAATACTAATGATCTTTATCAAGGTCACACGTCTTACAAAGTTCTATCTCTGGACATTTGTTTTATGTGCAGGTAGAGTAATGAGACACATGCTCATTTATTTTTGCATTGTCCTGTTCCTTGGGAATTGTGAAACTCTCTCTTTGGAGTGCTAAGAGAGGAGTCGGCGTATCTTGCTACGGTGGAAGATATGTTATTATTTTGTTTTAGATGATTTGGAAGCAAGAGGGATGCCAAAATTTTTATGGAAATGTACTTTCTTTTCTATCTTGTGGGAGTTTGAATTGAACGTTAACGCTAAAATTTGTCCGCTCGCCAAATCATCAACAACGAATGTAAAACCCGCATAGTGAACAAACAACCACACTGAGGAGCCTGACGACCATGGCTGTCGGGGGATAAATCTAGTTTGAGAATAAGTACAGGCCAAAAATGTCAACAATGGAGGTATGTAATTGTTCTAGTGCATAAAGTAAGTAGTGTAAGTTGTGTAAGTTATTTCTGAAACATGAGTTATGACCGTGTATTTATAGCTTGATCACACCACCTCAATGCACCCGTCCTCGAGTAAGAATAGGACTCCTTATCACAACAATTACCATACTTAGATAGAAGTCAATCTTCACAAGAATGGGAAGTCGAAATTAATCCGGACTGCACTATTTCCATAATGGAATTAGATTGGGTTTCCTTAAAGGTAGGAAGTCAAATAGGATAAGGAAGTCACAAGTCAATTAGGACTGTAAATTCCTTAGAATGTCAAGCCTCCTGGCTAGAATATTTTGCCATGTGGCACGGGTCCCCCGAACCCCTGCAGACCCATCAAACCACACTAACATTGCCCTCCACTCTCCTGTTATAAAGAATTTATAATAGGAGAGTAATGCCAGAAAATGATCCACTCTCCTTGTTTCGCCAAAATCCCAATCATGGTCCAGAGACCTAACCTCCTTAGATCGCCATTATATGGCTCCCGACCTCTGGGGAGGCTTTTGATCCAAGTTCTGAAGAACTGTCCGACCTTATATCTTCGCAATATTGCTCCCGAACCCCCAGGAAGCCTTTATGTAGAGGTTCCGGAGAATCATCCGACCTTATATCGCCATAACAGTGCTCCCGAACCCTTAGGGAGGCTTTAAATAGAGGTTCTGGAGAACCGTCCGACCTTATATCACCGTAATAATGCTCCCGATCCCCTAGGGAAGCTTTAAATAGAGGTTCCGGAGAACCGTCCGTTCTTGTATCGCCATAATAGCGCTCCAAATCACTTAGGGAGGCTTTAAATAGAGGTTTCGGAGAACCGTCTGACCTTATATCCCCATAACAACGATCCCGAACCCCTAGGGAGGCTTTAAATAGAGGTTTCGGAGAATCGTCCGACCTTATATCACTGTAACAACGCTCCCGATCCCTTAGGGAGGCTTTAAATAGAGGTTCTAGTGAACTGTCCGACCTTATATCACCATAACAGTGGTCCCCAATCCCCTAGAGGCTTTAAATAGAGGTTTCGGAGAACCGTCCGACCTTATTACCGCCAAAGGTGGATAACCGACCTTATTACCACCGAAGGTGGATGACCGACCTTACAACCGTCGGAGGTGGATGATCGACCTTACAACGACCGAAGTCCGAATTGGGGTGGATGGCAGCACTATTAGAGTTTGTTGTCTGAAGTTGAAGTTTTATGTTTGGTAAAATTAAATTGTGAAGGCGGCAATTTGGACTAGTTGATGGCAAAATGAAAATGGCCGACGTGATACAGTCCGAAGTGAGTTGCTATTATCCGAAGTGAGCCGCTGTTGCCCGAAGTGTCATGGGTGAACATCTTGGACTTTTAAAGCTCATATCAGGCTTGTATATCCTACCCCCCCAGCCAATTTAGCCCGAATCTAATATAGCGCTGAACAAATACCAACCTTATATCTAGCCCAAGAATATAGCGCCGAACAAATACCAACCTTATATCTAGCCCAAGAATATATTTGTTCGGCGCTATATTAGATTCGGGCTAATATATTGTCTACTTTCTCTCTCTTCAGACTTCAGTTATCACCCATTGTCTCTCTTCGGCACGAAAACAAAAATACTAGTTTTTTGCCCGAAGATGACTGAAGTGAATAAACACCATTATTGAGGTCCAAAGATGAGGATGAAGCTGTAGTGGGAAAATGCCATACACCCTATACAATAGCCACAACTTTTTGCTTTGATTTTGCTTTTGCCGAAGTTGCTCCTTGTGCACCTTGGTAAAATCATAATTCCAATCGTAAGCCAAACTACTAAAGCTTGACCTAACCGAAGTGTTGTAGTCCGAAGCTATGGAGGAAACCGTTGGCGGAATAGGACCTTGTTTGAAACTTATGATCTGCTAAGCCCAAAGTTGTCAAAATCTGTCAAAATTCTGTTGAACATCCAACGCCCTTGCCCAAACATCTGTTGTGAGAAGAACCCGAGTTGTGCCCAGCCCGAAACTTCAACATTATTGCATCGCGCTCCTTTTGATGGATGTCTCCAAGCATTGATGAGAATAATGTATTGAACTTCCAATCCCCTCTTTCTACTACAAAAAAGAATTGCTTGATTCCCTCCAGGATTAACTCATTTCACAAGGATTCGTACAAGATCTAAAGCTCTGTTTGACGGCAGCACCGACCCTGCACCTGTAGCTTCCCGTAGGACTCCTTCTCAAAACTTTAATTTTTCTCTCCCTGTATATACTCCCGGTATCTCTGTGAATTTACCACTTTAGATTAGTATATGACATGGTGTCATTTTGATCGGCAACAAAACTAAGTTTGATATTGTCGTCGATGGGTTTGGATTGCTTCGGCGGGCTTCGGGAAGCATATAGAAAATGTATTAGTGCTGTGCTGCTGGTGGCTCGTGACAATGGGCCCACACGAATTAGTATCACTTATGTGGTGACCCTTTTAGAAAGTTAGCAGCAATGCATCTTTTACTCACCTGGACCAATAATCAAAGTGAATAATGCTTTGATTTTATATGTCTCGCATGAATACTACCACTACATGTATAATATAAGAGATATAACTTGTAAAGTAGTATCAATACTCGATTACAATCATGTTTTAATTTCTATTAGCAAAATAATTATCACATGCTTATGCTGCATATATATACATGTATATCTTTGACTTAATAAAGAATGCAACTTTTCTTTTAAGTAGGTTTTGCCTTGTCATAGAAAATCAACTCCAATAAGCTAAAGCCATCGTTGTAAATCGTCAATTTCTGAATACATATCGCCCGAATATTAATAAGAGCCTTATGTGATAACTAATATGATACAATGCCTCATACAAGCGATGATGTCAATTGATAATTTTGTTAGTAATTTTAATTCAACACTAGAATAGACCCTCCTTCGAGCACCAATGTTAACGCCAAATTTTGTCTGCTCGCCAAGTCACCAAACAACGAACGTAAAACCTGTACAGTGAACAAACAACCACACTGAGGAGCTTGACGGTCAGGACCGTTGAGAGATACATCCGGTGTGAGAACAAGTGCAGGATAAAAACGTCAACAATAAAGGTATGTAATTGTTCTAGTGCATAAAGTAGTGTAAGTTGTTCCTAAAACCCGAGTTATGGCCGTGTATTTATAGCTTGATCACACCGCGTTAATGCGCTTATCCCAAATAGGAATATGACTTCTTATCACAACAATTACCATACTTAGATAGAAGTCAATTTCCATAAGAATGAGAAATCGAAATTAATACGGGCTGCACTACTTCCATAATGGAATTAGATTGGGTTTAAGTCAAATAGGATAAGGAAGTCATAAGTCAATTAGGATTGTAGATTCTTTAGAATGTCAAGCCTCCTGACTGAAATATTCTTCCACGTGGCATGGGTCCCCCGAACCCTTTGGACCCATCAAACCACACTCTAACAAATGTAATGCTAGGTTGTTTAGAGAAAGTTATTCATCCTTAAAGTTGTTGAATGATAGGATTATTTTTCTTGCGTCTCTTGAGCTTTTGCTATGTGGGCTTTTAGAGGTATCTCTGTTGCTGATTTATGTAGAAATTGGAGGGATGCACTTTTTAAGTGCTTTCTTGTTTTTGATATTTTAGTTTGATGATGGTGGACTTCTTGTCCCCCATTTATTGTATCATTTCTTTTCTATTAATAAAATTTCTTCTTTTATCCAAAAAAACTATATTAAAGTCACTATCTTTTTTAAGAACAAGTTTACACACACTTGCAATGAACACAAGTGTGCAAAGTAGATTCGGGTCTCAAGTCATTCTGTCGAAGCACTTTAGGAATAAAACGTTTTCCACCATGACAAGAGTATTAAAATTCACGAACAATCTATTCAAGGACCAATTAAATCGATACTTTATAGAAAATTAGGGCTGAATTGTAAGTTTGGTTAAAGTATGGGGCAATTTAAGAAACTTTATTAATTTCATGGGTCAATAAACAGTTGACCAGAACTTTTGGGATACCAATACAAGAGGTAACTAACTAGGAGGTTCAAGTTGTAGTTTGCCAAAATTAATTCAATATTAGATTATGTATAGGACTGGAACCGAACTGTTCGCGAACAGGTTCAAGTTCGATTGGATTGTCTTGCCAAATTGAGTTCGCACATGTATCACGTTCAATTACTCGATCGAACATGTTCACGAACCTTGTGGTTCGGTTCAACTTTTTCGCGAACAGTTCGGTTCGAGTGACTTGCGAGTAGCTCGTGAGATGCTCGAGTATTTAGAATATTTGGCCTAATTTTTATTTCAGTGCGTTGATGATGTTCGCGAACCTGATGATGTTTGCGAACATGATGATGTTTGCGAACTGTTTGCGAACATGATGATATTCGACTATGTTTGCGAACTCGAGTATGTTCGCGAACTGTTCGCGAACAGCTAACGATCCAAACTCGCACATGTGCGTTGGTTCGATCGTGTTACTCGAACATGTTCGAGTTCGACTTATTGTGTTCGTTCAATTTGAGTTCGACAAAGTTCTGATTGAATCGGATCGTATCCGGCCCTAATTGTGTATCTAGTTCAGATCGTGTATCTCTATTTCGTTGGTCAATCACCATAAAATTGAAGACGACAATGGCATTTAGGCTTTGCAGAAGTTATGATTCTTAAAAAAAATAGGCTGTTGGCGGGATGAAAATCAGCACACTTTTTTTTTTTGTTGATAAAAACAAAAATTATGCTCGCCCTTGGTATAGGTGTTGCACAATCTTCAATTCTAGTATTTATTTTTCACCAAAAACTAGAAAATTCTCGAAATAACGCACGAGGGTCAAAAGCGGTAACCTATTCAGGCTCTGATGCCAATTGATGCAGCGGAATATGGTCAGACTGTAACATTCTAACACAAACGTGATTTGAAGGTTTAACGTACCAACATAAACGTAAGATAAACCCTTGAATTCACAAGGAAGATAAAACTCTCAAGGAGAAATTCATATAATTGTCAAAATTGTATCTCATAAAAGCCTAAGATAAAATATTTATAATGCTAAACTACTTTCCTACCACTAATTGTAAAAGGAAAATAATTAAATCACAAAATAAATAAAATTAGAAAAGCTAATTCCCAAAACATAAACGGGCCAAATATAAATTAAACTACTGAATTTTCCTAAATAAAAATACATCAAATGAATTAAAGTTCCATAAATAACCCGAATCTTTCTCGTTATTTTCTTGTTATTTTCCTCAAGACTGTTTTTGGATTTGGAGAAAGGTTTTGCAATTCAGAGATTTAGCTATAAAGTATCTCAATTATAAGAATGGTGATAGCTCCGATATTAGTATGTTGTTGGACTCATGGCTAGGTTATGACTCTTTACTCAGTCTTCTGTTTTTTTATCTTACTCAGGATTAGGGTTCATGCTAAGGTAAGTTCCCTTATTGTTAATAATTCCTGAACCATGCCTACATCTAATCGTCATTTGTGCATAGGCTCAAGCAGTGCTTTGATAATATCCTGACTTTTGATGTAAATTCTGAAGACATGGTTCTTTGGAATCAGTTAAATAGCTTTAAAGTGAAAGGTGAAACCATTTGGTTCTATCAGACCACCAGGCCCTGAAGTTGAATGAAGGAATATTGTTTGGTATAAGCTTGATGTCCTTAGATTATCTTTTATACTATAGCTGGTTCATCCTCGGGAGAAACTCTAATATAGAAGTTTCAATTGGTTATTGTTGACAAGTGGATCCTATTTGCTTTCTATGTAACAATCAT